>JAHLJT010000631.1:236558040-236935931 GCA_031308135.1 Acheta domesticus
TTATATGTAGTGTAATAATGTTAATGGAAAATTAATATTTGTCAATGTAATTTATCTTAATTCACTGTAACATTTGTCTTGAAGTAGTATTTATTGAAAAGCTTCTAATATGTTTAAAGTATGTGAAGAAAAAATTTACTATTTATCTTTTCCTATGACATTTGTGAATTTACTCTGTAACATGATCTACTTTTTAACTTCATGCTGTCAAATTAGTATGTAGATCTATTCCAAGATCAAGATGGAGCATGTGTATTCAACAAAATTTGCTTGAACAGTTCATTTGAAGAGTGCCAAGTAATATTTTTATTCAGACTAAAATTTCTTGGGTACTTAATTAAAAAAACTAAGGTTCGTTATTTATAACTCATTCTTTATCCATTACGTGGACATATTATTTGTTCATGTAACAGTCTTTTTATGGCAAACTGCCCTTTTCACACATTTATTTTTTTCCAAAATGTCAGAAAAGTGACTAAAAAGTGTGGCAAATATTATTATAAAATTTCGTAGAGAGAATTAAACAATTCCTTGATAAAGCAAGTTTAAGATTTCATGGAACCATTAGATCTACCACAGTCCATGACTTTAATGATTAGTTCTTACAATTGATGATTTCTGAAGAATATTCACCATTTTACAATTTCTTAGAGTAGAAGCTTTCACTTGCAAACTCAAGGTCCAAGCATATAAAATTTAATTGTGGGAGAATCAGAACTAGGGCAATAGGATCAGTAGTGGCCAGAGTACAGAAAAACAGTTTTGTAGTTTTCTTGGGCCACTACTAAATTCACTATCATCTCTTTCTGAATAGATGGTGTCCTTGAAAATGGCTTTTCATATCAATTTATTTCCAAACCCTGATTTTGTTCCAGTAGTGGTCACTTGAAAATTGCAAAATTTTGGTAGTAGTTATATACCCTACTCAGTAATTGCCTTTGATATTCTACTTTCTGTAAGTATTTGAGGCAAAAATAGTCCAGAAAAAGTACTGGTTTATGTTAAATTATTTCATTGCCAGTATTAATAAAATCTTTTCAGCTTATCATTTAATTACAAAATCAAGGAAAAGAAATAAATTGTTTTAGTTATAATCCTCAGAATTAAAAGGCCTATGCTCCATACATTCTGGAAGTTTGAAGCAATTAGGAGGTCTTTGATTCTTCTCTTTCTAATTTTGTGCTTAAAGTGGCCACTTTGATACAGTACCAGCAGACGACTACAGGTGTCATATCCCCCTGTGGTGAAACTTACGGAATCATTAAAAGGATTACTTGAAATAATGAAGGCTATCTGTCACGTTATAACAGTAAGAGATTGTGCATTTTCTTCATTTCATGAAGACCTCTACTAGCTAGCTAGTGATCAATTACACCACCACATTTACACAAACTAGGTTGTAAAATTTATTGTCAATGAAATCAAAGTTCTTACTATAACTACTGTAAGAAATTAGGCTAAAATCAAGTATTTCCCTTGGAAGTTTGTTACTGTTGCTTTGGCCAGGGTTATATTTTCTGTAGTGTTCAATGCTGCATAATAGAAACAGAATTACTTAATATAAAGTATTTTTATTAGAAATTCTATAATTGTTTTGTGCATATTTATGTTGATCAGTGATTGTCAAACGCTTTAAGATTTTTTGGTCTCTTAACAGTTTTTTAGACCCCAAAAGCGACTGTTAAATATTTCTGAAAATTAAACTATTCAACAGAGATGATTCTACAATCAGAGATGTAGTTCTAGATGCAATAGATCTGGGGTTAGCCACCTTTGAAAGGTGTTGTAGTGAAGTAACATTTGACGAATGCTACCTGCCAACTCTGATACAATTTTTACATGCACTGACCCAAGGGAATAATGAAATTAATGACGATTCCCCAATAATAATTTTATGTTTCTTACCCGAACATACCTTCCTTAAATATAATTACATATTTCCTAATCTATTCAACCAATGATAATATATCGTTGAAATAAAATATCTAAATTGAAATGACAGGATTAAATTCGCAGTATTTTTCTGATCTTTTGCCTCGAAATATATTGGCTGGGTTATCTCTGGCCGGGAGGTCCTAGGGTTCAACTGCCATCTCCTCGGATTTTCGACACCAGCGAGACAGCTAGGTCGCTTCAGCCGCTGCCCAGCAGCTGGAGCTAGCATTCTAGAGGCCAGCTGCCCTAATCGGCAGTTTACCGTGGCTTCTCTGATCAATACGAACTCGTACCAGGCGAATGGTGGGGTAGTCCTCTAACAAACTACCCACGGACCACGTGCTATCTTTCCTTCCGCAGCCTTGTCCTCTCCTCTACCTTCACCCACACCCACACACCTACACCAACACACGTCGTGATCTCAAAGCTTCTCCTGGCTAGGGAGGTGCCACTTTGGCAGGAATACCTTGAGGGGAACCTCCCGCTAACCGGGTACGGCGGCGCCAGATCTCCCACCGTAGCTGAAAATGGACCCCGCCACCTCCTAAAATGTAACGTAATGATATACTAAGAGGACTATTGACTATAGTTGGCGCTCTCGGAAACACACAATCAATCAACGAAATGCTCAAACCTTAATGTTCATGGTTCACGAGCCCTTGCTCCCTCACTTGCCTATTTTGTTAGTTAATGCTTATCACAATTCTCAACGGCTCAGAGCCGGAATGTAGACCTCGTCCTCTGCTGCATTTTTTTATAACTCCTCTTTCAGGTGTCGGGGGCATTGGTTTTAGCTGAGCCGATCCCATACCCAAATTGCGGGATCTAAGTGGCGGAGTAAGCTGGTTATCTTGGGCAGGAGTTCAGCTGTTAAGAAGACACAGTTCTTCAGAAAGTCAAGGAAACTGGTTTGCTAAGTCACAGACCAGTTGGGCTAGGAAAATAGCAGTATAAGGGGGATGAAGCTCTCTTGAGTGCGGCAGTCTATATTTACACCTTCTCGCGCCAGACAACTGTTTTAAACACCGTCATTTATGGGTCGAATTCTACCTTCAATATCTTCAACAATTGCTCTTAGGCTTAATTTATCTTGCATAGTTCATCGTCTTGGTTTCTCTGATCAGCTATGAAACTTAAGCGGTGGTCTAACTCGCACCCCTCTGACGAAACACTAGTGATTCCACTACCTTGTATCCCACCATTGCAAAAATATTGAGATTCCATTCTCCTGAAAGTTCACAGATCTTGCGCGACGTCACACCCTGCTTATTGTTTTGTTACTTCAACTTCTGTGTGTTTACTTTCCCATATCCGCTACGAAGTAAGAGAAAGTTATGTAATGCAGCAGCACAGTTTCGATTTTTCGACAGAAAAACATTTTGTGAATCCCTGATACCCAAAAAGTGTATTTTTTTTCCTCGTATATATAAATTACGTTCTCCTATACATAGTGTAGTACATTCAAAATCCACGGTTTGTGGGACCTTGATACCCAGAAAGTATTTTCTTCTCATAAGCCGCCGTGTGAGTCTGTTCAAATGTCAGATAACTAGGGAACGGATTTTTAGAAGCTATTAATGTTTAAAATGTATACATTTTTACTTTCTCGCACCTACTAACGTAAGAAGAGAAAGTATTGTAAGCGTGCGCCAGAAATCGGCGAATTTTCGACCCCAAAACTCTTATTGTCGGGCCCTGGTAATGAAACGGTGTATAAATCGAATTGCTAAATATAGAAATATACTCTCCTTTATACCGACAAATCGATTGATGGCAAAACGTCTGGCTGATCGTTTGTCTGTGCACAAAGCTAGCGCATAATCCGTTCTGTCGATTTTCTCCAAAATTGATAATCCCCAATCGTTCTGGTTGATGTCACGGCCCCTTGAATTTGAAACCAATATTTTAATTTTGGGGGTATTTTATGTGAAGCACCTCGGACATTTTCAAAATAAAAAAAAATGATCCACATTTTTTGATTAAATGTAGTTGTTGAATAGTGCGAAGGACATTTAAGAGGGTGGTGCAGGTTTCATTTTCGTGGAAATCTCTAATTATTCGAAAATGGCAAAAAAAAATTTTAACCATAAAATTGAAGGTAGAGATTTTTGTCTCAGACAAAATCTGTACAAAATTAGCTCTTTAAGAAAGTACATGTACAATTTTTTGAAAAAACGAGTAATGTATACGTACTTTGCGATTGAAACTTACATTTTTTTCTCAAAAACTGCTTCAATTTTTTTCTTTAAATTTTTTTCACATATGTAATAAGTGACAATAAATATGGTGCTAGGTCCATTTTCTAATATTGCTCGTTTTTTTTCGAAAATTGCAAAAAAATTCAAAACTACAAAATTGAAGATAGAGATTTTTGCCTCAGGCAAAGTGTATTGTAGAAAAATAGCTGGTTGAAAAATGTTACGTACAATTTTTTGAAAAAACGAGTAGTTTTTGCGTAATTTCTGCTTGAAATGAATGAAATATATACACCAACTTCAGGCCACGAGAAAAATTAAATAAATCTGAAAAATAATTTTGATTAAAATTTGCTATTGAAAATGGATTAATTCTATTTCTACTTTCTCGCACTTTTACTTTTTACTCAGTTTGTATTCTCAATGTATTGATGCATTTCTTTTTAAGCAATCCTCAAAGCTTAATTGAAATTTCCGCAACAAGGCCGCATCGATATTTGAGAAGCTGATTGTTGTTGAATGTCGAGATGGTGACGGTGATAATATACAGTTGTTTTATTTAGTTGAGCTGGTGAGTCCAAATAAACCTTTCAGAAATTATTCCAAACCTGTTTGATAATTCATTTTTAGTCGCTGTTTTCTTTCGTGCTTTAAGAGGACCAGTGCTGACAATAGCATGATTTGTAAACTGTAACTCCTGGGACGAGAACCAGTACTTTCGTTTGAGATGAGTTTCGCAGCAGTATTTTATAAATTACTCCTCAGAATGCTCTGTGAGGTATGTTATATACCATTTAATATCATTTGATCCCTAGAAAAATTTGCTGCATATTGAACAAAAGAAAAAAAATACATGAACTGTATAACTTCTTCAATAACTTAAAGTAAACTATACCCGTGAAAGTATTTGCATAAGAGCCTTTATTAATTTAATCTTCTTTTATTCAAAAATAAGGCGGTAGGAATTAAATTGTTTTTATCGTCTTGAACACTGGATTTACTTTCTTTTAAACTATCTTATGGGAGTACTTCACTGTGGTCGATCAACGGACATACTACCTAAAGTTTTATTTTCCTGCGCATTTGAGGCGGTGTCAATAAATAAAAAGGCAGTCATAAATGAACTTAATATTGCAAATCGTAGAATATTAGTGAATTAATTATTTTATTAGTGTTAGGTATTTATCATCTGTGTATGATGTACTATGACTAACCGATAAACAAGTGGAAGTCCGAATACAGATGGAAATACGCGTTTTGCAAAGAATTGATGTTATTCGCCAAGCAAATGCACATAGTTTTGACAAGATTGCAGTGGCGCAGCTTTAGGGGACGCTGAGATGCTGAACATCCCCGTATATAATATTAATAAAGAACCCTAAACACTGTGTTGATAATCTTACAAGTGATCCGTAGAGCTAAACACGTTTTGTATTAATTTTAAAGTGATTTCGTATGATTGAATTCGGCGGGTTGTTGAAGCTGGCCTGTGATTGTTTGGACGCTAAAATGCTTCTAGCGTCTGCCGCGAGATTGCGACGAGCAATGACGCATGCGCAGATGATGAGGTTCCCCTCTCCCCTCTTCACACCTGACCAAGAGAAAACGGACTACTGTACGCTAGCTTCCACTGCGGAAAGAAACGCGTTTGTGCACTAGAGCGCAGCACACTTCAGGCGGTCAGTAAATTCTCTCTCCCACTCGGGAGTCCCCGCTTGGGCGTGGGCACAAACTGTAGAAATAGTGCCTGTCTACTATTTCTTAATTAATATCCAAGAAATTGAATTATCCCTTAAATAGATTATATATTATTTTAGTCTGCAATGTATAAAGTAACAAGTGGTCTCATTGCCATTCGCGTTTAAGAATTGAAACTGAGCCATTGTATAATTTGCTTCCAAGACATCGGCAGTCCTGACTACTGTGAGGAGTTTGTGTGAAGCGCCTACGAGCACGAGCAGTAAAGTAATCGAGATCGTGGAAGTAGTTCCAGTGTATCTGCCTTGTGTTGCATTCGCCTGTTAGATGAAGTAGTTGACAGTGACATTTTGTGTGTTATTGTTGAGCATCCCCAAACATGCGAGTTACGCTACGCCACTGCAAGATTGTGCTGGAACAGCGCTTCTGTATAATTTGCTGCAAATACTGTATTAGTCAATTGTATTACTGTTCGTTTCGTTTTGTCAAAGTAAAAAATGATTGCTGCTCCTGATTATCGAAATGAATGGAGATATGCATCACAGGCGCTTTGTTTGAAATGAACTTTCTCAAGTAGCAGTTGAGGTGTTAGTAGTGCAGAAAATGCAATATTTCAATATTACTCATCTGTTTCCAATAACGCGAGAACGAATGTGCTGTTGTAGCACCACTAGTTATGTTTGTAAAACCTCCAAATGTGCGGGAAAGGTAGGGAAAATGTGAAAACTAGTGGTACTGCACAAAGGCGAAGGTGCGTCAAGCTGGAACAGCCATGTCAGCACACCGGAATGAAAAATTTCAGATGATTAATTCCTAACTAATTAGCAATAAATTATCTGAATCGACCTACGTCCCGAATTTAACTGATATGTGTGTGCTGGAGTCGCGACAAGCCAGCTCACACCCGTTTTCGCCCCGAAGATGCGTGGCAAATAATTCCAAATTGTGGCATTTAATTAGCAGTACGTTATCTGAGGGTTTCCGTCGAGCTACGACCCGCATTTCACTGGTGTGTGTGTGTGTGTGTGTGTGTGTGTGTGTGTGTGTGTGTGTGTGTGTGTGTGTGTGCTGTCGCGTCAAGCCAGTTCACACCCGTTTTCGCCCCAAAGAAGCGTGGCAATTAATTCCAAATTGCGGGAATTAATTAGTAATAAATCATTTGATATGTTTCATTCCGGTGTGCTGACATGTTCCAGCATGGCACACCTCATGGCGCAGACTTTCTCGTATTCACTATTTTCTTTGGTCTGAGTTAACTATTCGGATTTGTCACATACCCTTCCCAACTGCCATCTCTCGTCGCCCAGTGAACATTTGTTTTGAAATTTACTTCATTTTTTGATTTCATAGTAGTTCATAGGACCGAAATATTACTTAAAAATATTAAAGAAGAGTAAAACCTCGTCCTAAATGACAGTTTTCATGAAAGAAATTGAAGCCTTTTTAAGAAAATGGCATGTAAACGGTACTGTAATTTGAAGCTCTTTTTCACAGAAAATGTTTGAGTTTTCGAAAAACTTCCTTGGAACTCATTTGAAGCACACACCTCTCACAAATGCAATAATGTATACAAATTGCTCGAAACGTGCGTATTACTGGCGTGAGGTATATTTAAAAAAAATACATTTGTAATTTTTGAAAAAAAATCCCCAAATTAACTTTATGCCGTATTAAACTGTGTACTTAGCACTATCCGTTGGAAGAGTTTGAAAAAAACATTTCGAGTTTTTTTTTGTTGAGAAAATGGGCGTGCGAGCGTTTCTGGAAATGCGGAATTTTGAGTTCATTTTCACAGAAAACTGTCGAGTTTTCGAGAAAATTTACATGTCATTATTTAAAGCACATGTACTCATAAATACGATGTAAACAAATCGCCGCCAATAGGCGGGTTTACATGATCGTTCCTGAACGCTCGCCGGGCACTCCTTCCAGAATGGAGGTCTAAAGGGAAGTTGTAGTTCGCGCGCAAGAACGCGACCCGGAGCGTTGCGCCAAAGCGAGGGTAGCATTTACACGCGGAGTCCTGTTGTGTGTAGACGAAGCGACGAACCAAGCGACATTTTTAAATGTCGAATACTCGGAGCCGGGATATGACGAGGGAGTTAATTTCCATTTATAGAGTGCCTTATTTTATGGAAATTAAAGAGCTCAGTGTATATGAACAAAAACGTAAAATATGAGGGATACGGGAAACTAATAAATTGTATAAACGTTTTCCCGGAAGAGTCATTCCACGTCAAATCGCACAAGAGTTGACACGACTTTTTTTTTAAATGTATGATATTTTTTTCTTAAATCTGGACATCAAAAAAGGGACACGTTTTTTTTATTTGCCTGAAAATTGATTATTTTTGTAGTTATGTCTATATAACATTTTGGAATTTACAAGTACTTCACAAAATAAGATCAATTGTTGCTCCGAATGTACTGACTATAAAAATTTCTGGTTTGTTTCATTTAATACTTTGAAATATGTATTTTATTTCTCTGAAAATACATTTTTCAAAAAATATTTTTTTCATTTTAAAAAATGTATTTTTTCATAAAAAGTAAAATTTCTATATAAACTCGATGAGAAAAAAATTTGAAAAAAATATAAGCGTGTTCCTTGTTCAATTTTCTATGAAATACAAGAAAAAAGTGGGCAAGTGCTGAGCGAGGCAGTATACTGCGGTTTTTCTATCTTTGCCCCTCGAGGTCCGTCTTCACGATGGAATATGTCACGGTATTTCGCGACGTTCTCAATCGCACCGCTAGGTATCACATGATCGCGACCGTATCAAGCAGTGCTTGCGATCACGCGACTTCTAGCGGCACGATGGAGAAAGAACGCGAAATGCCGTGTGATATTCCATCGTGGCCATAGGGGCTCGAGAGGCAGAGTTAGAAAAATCGCGCTATAATAAAGAGCCACACTTGTGCGCACCACGCCCCTGCCCGCGCACTTGCGCGTGCTCTAGCTCGCGATCAGGAACGTCCCGCTCAGATGCGGGGTTGAGAATGCTCGTATAAAGGGCTCGTGTAAATATTAACGACGTGAGAGACAAGTCAAAAAACTTATTTTTGTAATTTGTGAAAAAATAAAAGCAACAAGAGCAATATGGTGTTTATGCCATCTCAAAGAGTACGTTTAGTACTATCCCTAGTAAAAGTTTAAAGAAAAAATTTGAGCCGTTTTCGAGACAATCTTGTATTTTTTAAAATTGCATTATTGCGCACAAGCACGCAGTATTGCGCGAAAACTACTAAACATTTCAAAAAATATACAATATGTTAATGAAAGAACGAAATATGGAGACAAGTTTACTTGAAGAAAAAATCTCTATCTTCAATTTTGTAGTTGTAGGAAGACGCCGGAAGAAATTTAAACTTTAAAATTTTCTAAAATTCACAGTAAACATTGAAAACGGACATATACCACGTTTATAAGTGTACTTTATTCTTTCAAAAAGTGAAAGAAAAAATTTGGAGCCATTTTTTAGTAAATTTTGAAAATGCCTATCGGGCTTCATGTAAAGTACCCCCAAATTTTAAAGAAACTTTTTCAAAATCGCGGCTCCTCGAGTAGAGCCAGAGCGACCGGGGAATATCCATTTGTGAAAAAATTCTATAAATAGTTTAGGGACTAGTGATGTTCACGAACGGACGGACGGACGTTTTGCCGTCAATTGTTTTTTCGGTATCAAGGACCCACGAAACAAAAATTTAGCAACTGGATTCATTCACTTTTTCGTTATCAGGGCTTGGCAATCAGAAGTTTTTCTGTCGAAAATCCGCGTTTTTTTCGCGCAGCATTACATAACTTTCTTTATACTACACATATTACTCCGAGAAAATAAAACAAATATTTTGCTAATATCATGACCATTGTTGTTTATTTCAACTGGTCTTGTTTTTAAAACATAGCAAATCTTTCTCGGTTATCTCGGAAGAGGGCTTTATATCGCGAAAAAGTACGTTCTACATCACAAGGCACGTTTGGGGCGTTTTTCAAACAAACAATATCACTTACATTTATGTTTTCGATATCCTCCTCTCTTTGCCCTTCCAGAATTCTCAAAATTTTACAATATCTTGGTATACTTTTTTTTATGATATATGTCCTTAAATTTTAACTGTACAGCAAGGTGGACTAGTCCACTTTTGGATCATTCATCAGTGACTGTTGAATTTCAATTGAAGTAGTAGTATTTTGTTATATCAGGATTCTTTGTCTTGAATAAATCAATTCTACAAACACTTTCTTTCCATTTGAAAGGAGTTTTAAAATTTAATAACAGAAAGTATTTCTTAGAAATAAGTATTTTGGACTTCTATTTATATAACAACTGTATGAAATGTTTGTATTCGGGATGAGAATTGGATCAAGAATAACACATTATTGAAAATTTTCCAGTTTTCAAGAGACATGTGTTGCCTCAATTCTCTCAATCTAAAAATTAAAGAAAACAAAACCACACCCTTGATGTAATTGGGATATTCTGTAAATACTACATTTTTAAAATTCTGTAAATACTTCTACATTTTGTGTGAAGTTATTTATTTTTGAGAAATTTGCTCTTTAATTAGAGTAATAATGCTAAAGTAACTTTGCATTGCTGCATTGGAAACGAATGATGACAATGCGAATGATGCCATTGCAATTCATAGATTCAATGTTGCAAAGCACATTGAGCGCAGTATGTGCACAAAAAGTTTGGTTTTAGTCACAATAATAGTTTTATCAAATATTTTTGTTACATAATCGTAACATTTTTACAAATACTCGCAGTACGGTCCAGTTACTGGGAAACTAAGTCTGTGGGTTTGAAACTCAGGTAAGGCGTAATGTTTTCAGTTGTTTGGGCCAGGAGCTGCTGGGGATTCCCAGTCCTTCGCATATCACATCAATACCCTAATCCTTCCACAATCTCTTGGCCTTGATCAATGACTCAATCATCAGTGATCAATGATCAATCAGTGTAGAAGAAGCCTGTGTGAGAGATTTTTGTGCAATCTGTGTGTGTGTGTGTGTATGTGTGTATGTACACCCAGAACAAAGATACATGCAGCGAGACGAGGCTACCATGTGCATTCAGCGGTCGGAATACGTTACGATGACAGTGACTCCACGGGATGCAAGCGGCACAACAACCTGTCGCCGAAATGGGGATCACAGTGAAACGGTAGCATAATTTCTCAGAGGCTTTCTTACATAATTTCCCCCATTCCCTCTGTTAACATGCAACCGAGCTCACGCTTATTGTACAGTGTACAACTCGAAATCTGAAGGGTACTAGCGCCTCAATTTCTCGTTCACGTTAAAAACCTACATTCATTTTACATTGATTTTTACTTGCTGCTATCTCCAGATTGCTGTACTTCGCACTACCCCACTAAAAATTAAAGAATATTTGGACCCGTTTATTGAAAATCTTGTTCTTAAAATTGCATTTATTGCACACAAAATCACGCGAAAGTTACTAATATTTTCAAAAAATTTCACTTGATTTTATTTAAAGATTATTTTTGAACAGATTATATTATGAAAAATGTTGTATCTTTAATATTCTAATTGTAGGAAGACGCCAAATTTTTTAAAAACTTTTACAATTTCCGAAAATTCAGATAATCAAACGAAAATCGGATCTGCGCGATTTTTAAAAGCATACTAAGGAAAAAAATTAAAGCCAGTTTTGTGAATATTTTGAAAATGTCGTTGGGGCTTCTTGTAGTAAAAAATTCCGTTTCAAAGTCAAGGGGAAGCGACATCAGACATTGATTGGGGAATATCAGTTTTGGTGAAAATCATACGAACCGTTTACCGGTCGCTGTCAGACCGACTGAAGGAGATGTTTTTCCTTAAACGTATTTTACGGAATCGAGGACCCACAAAACGTGAATTGTGACCACACAAACGTATTAGAGGACTTTTTTTACTACATATGGGATGAAGAATTACCCATTTTTTCAGTAGCAGTAATCCACAATACGAGTTTTTCTATCTAAAAATCACAGCATTACAATGCGCTGTACTACGGAAACAGTAAGGTATAATTGCTACAGAATGGCGCAGATTTTCTCATAGTAGTTAGTTCCCGATTCTCCCGTGTCTGAGCTAACTTCCTGTTTTGAGTTGCCCTTTTCTCAGCTGTGGCGCCTAAAATACTACTTTGACAATTTTCTTTTTAATTTTTTAGCCATAGTAGAATGGAAATACGAGTACGAATATTTTAAGAATGTAACCGGGCCCTAAATGCAAATTTTCATTGAACAATTTAGGGCCATATTTTGGATGTCGTTTGAGTGTTTCTGAGTATGTGCAATTTGAAGCTCGTTTTCACAGAAGTTTTTAGTTTCCTAGAAACTTCTTGAATCATTTCAAACACTTGTACTCACAAATGTAATTAAGTACAAATACGCCCGTAATGTAAATATTAACGACACGACGTGCCTATCTAAAGTAGATGTATGATTGCGTGGTTTTCCACGGCCAGGGTTTGTATTATCTAGGCCATCCGTCTAGGACGGACCATGTCTCTGTCGGCCAAAGTATTGTGCTCCTCGTCAGAGCTACTGTATTGCTCTGCGGCAGTTTAGCTCTGAGGAAAGTCACGATATGTTGACCGAAACGTCAGTCACCACATTAGAGACGCTACCCGTCCCGGATAGCCTAGAAAATACAGAACTAGTGTGCATGAACTGTACACACTTTCTCGCATTATTTGTAAATTTTGCAAGACTTGAAAATCCAGAGAGTTCAACGAACATTGGACCTGTGACATTTTTCCTAGAAAATCTGTTGCTTTTGTAAATTCATCATTTTAGGCAAAGTTGCGCGAAAACAATCCGTATTTTAAAAAAAATTGTAGAGATTCTTATTAATTTTTTTGAAACTGATTTTATTATCAAAAATACCTCTCTTCAGTATTATAGTTGTTGGATGACACCGAAAGTTTAAACAATTTTGCAATTTTCGGAAATTCACAGAAATTGATGAAAATAGAACTTTTGATATTTTTATCTGCGAACTTGGCTGTTTTCGAAAGCGAAAATTAAAGAAAACATTTGAGAAAATTTTGAAAGTATAATATCAATTTTGATTAAAATCCTCCCTGCTGTCTAACCGCTAGTGTTCTTCATAGACGGACGGACAGATGTGTTGTAAACTAATTTTAGTGTATCTACGACCCATAAAACGTGGACTCTGACTGCACAATGTATGATGAGATAACCTTTATCCCGTACCCGACGCTCGCGGGCTGCAGATAGGGTTACACTAGCATTATCTTGCAGACTGCGGTGCCGTATCAGCTAAACAGTGCTGGGAACCGTCTCCGACGCGACGTGTCTGCCAGATTTGAATGTCGAACTTTCAAATGTAGACGAAGCAAAACATGGCATCAAGGGACGCTAGACAACCCATACAACGATCTTGGTATGCCCGTCAATTGAGATTCTAAATTATTAAAATGCGTAAAGAGATGTCTCTTCTTAAAGAATGCGTGACTTTTGGAAGCTGACATGTCAGCGTTGACACTCATGAATTAAGATAAACATGCCTAAATAATACTACCAAACATCCTACCTTACGCGTGTAGAAAGTGCCGAACAGTCTTGTTGCAGTGGCAATTGTTTTAATGATTTAGGGGAAAATCCTCTTTCCCTTCATAGATTCCAAGAGATCTTTCTCAATTGATTCAGTGGACAAGCTGCTCATCCGCATTCCCCTTGTGTTTGGGGTTGCCAGATGTTCACTATTTGAGTGAACTGCTCAGTATATTAATTATTGATTCACTAATTAGAAAATGAGAATAGTGAACGTGTTAAAAAGAGCTTTTAAATTTTATTAGAGCTGAGTTTGCCCTTTTGGAAATCCTCTCTATCTCGCAGGTCTGCGTAGTTATCTTAGTTTCAGCCTCAAATCGACTGAACTGGTTTCAATATTGTGCATCAGTTCCGGACTCCAATGCTAGCACCGAACGAATTTTAGCTTCTTCAAACTCTGCTCTTATATTTTGTTCTATGCCCCTAGTGTATCATTACGTCATTGTCTCATTCTTTTGTTCCTTTCAATGTACTTTTGACAGTGGACATTTTCAAAATTTTCTCAAAAAAAGGCTTCAAATTTTTTCTCTAAATTTCTTGTAAGAATAGAGTAAAAATCACTTATAACGGTGTCACATAGGTCCGATTTCCCCGGTTAACCCTGTATTTTCAAAAATTGGAAACGTTTGAATTTTTTCGGCGTCTTCCTACAACTACAAAATTGAAGATAGACATTTTTTCTTCAAATAAAATGTGTTCTCCAAAGTGAGTTCTTTGTTCAAGGTCATGTACATTCTTTTGAAAATTTTAGTAGTATTCGCGCAATATTGCGTGCAATATGTGCAATTTTAAAAAATTACAAAAACTGGATTTTCTCAAACACGGCTCCAAATGTTTTCTTTAAACTTTTGGTATGGATAGTGCTAAATGTACTCTATGAGATGACATTAACGCCATATTGCTCTTTTATTTTATTTTTTCAAAAATTACAAAAGTGTAATTTCCTTGACTTTTCTCTCACGTCGTTAATATTTACATTAGCGGCGATTTGTTCACTTTATTATATTCATGAGTACATGTACTTTAAATAATGTCGCATAAAGTTTCTCGAAAACTCAACCGTTTTCTGTGAAAACCAGGTCAAAATTCCGCATTTTCAGAAACGCTCAAACGCAGTATTCTCATAAATGGCTCCAGTTTTTTACTCCAAACTTTTCGTACGGATAGTGCTTACTGCACTCTTTGATATGACGAAAGTTCATTTTGTAGTATTGTTTTGTTTTTTAAAAAATTACACATGTAATTTTTTTTTAAAGATCTCACAACGTTAAAATGCACATTTCCAGCGATTGGTAAACATTGTGAGTTAATGTGCTTCAAATTTCGAATTTACAGTAACGCATAAACGCCATTTTCTTAAAACCGGCTCAAAATTTTTCAAATTAAGTTGTCATTTAGACGTTTTATTTGTTCTTTAATGTTCTTAAAATAATATTTCCGTTGTACTTTAAGAAACGGAATTTTTCTTTAATGTTTTAAAAATAATTCGGGCGGCGATAGCTGTCAGCTGGCAAGAGAATGTGGCAAGTGCGAATAGCTAGCCGAAAGCAAATGATATAGAAAACTTAATACGGGAAAGTCTGTGCCATTCTGTGGCACCACTTGTTCTGTCCCGTTAGGGTAGGTAGTGGAGCGGCTGGAAGCTGTTAATGCCGCCTCTGACGTTGTGATTAGTTTCATCGCAGTTTGTATTAAAAAATATTACTATAAAATTTGATAAACAAATTATTTGAGAACTAGGTGAAAGTACCAACAAAATAATTTTTCTTGCAGATTAGTTTTATTGCATGAGGATATGAGCTTTCTGGTCCGATATTTAGAACGTGTACCGATTCGGTGTATTGGTGCGAAGGATCACGAGTGCGTATGCACTGTTTTGTGGAAGGGCTTGCGTTGGACGTCGCATCTAGACTTGTTGCCTCCCCCCTCCGGCTAGGCTATTTTCGTCTTGGTGCGACCTTCATGGTGCATCCTCCATACATCGCACAGGTGTGGCAAAATCCTCCCCCCCCCCCCCCGTCCTATATACGTGTAGTCCGGTTTAGAGAAAGGACCCGGGTCGCATCTAATTGGTGCACAGATTACGACCGGGAGGACCTTACGTTGAACACATTCACTCAAGATTTACTGAAGAATGGAAAGAAATTAGTGCAAGAATCGGTATTGAAGGGTGGTAAATGTTTTTGGAATGCGCATGCCACAACACATTATGACATGTATGCCTTACGCGGGTTCCTACCCACAGCCTAGGTACCTTATAACGCGTTCTTGGAATCAAAGCCCCAAGCCCATGTCCCGTCCGACGCAAAGAAGAGGATTTAAAGGGAATACATGGTGGTTAGGAGGGGCCCCAGAGTGCCATAAGAAACCAGTGCCCGAGGCGGTATTGGAACCCGCGAGCCTTCGAGCCAAGACTATCAAGACGCAATTTAAACAATCTCGGCTTCGTCTTAATGTTTAGCACAACGAATCCATGTACTTACCACAACTGAGGATAGCTGACTTCGTCTAGAAATAGCGCCAAGAAACGACTGAGGAAGTGAGCTTTCGTACTAATTGAATTAAACTGTTAAATTTGACACTTATTGAAGATTATTTTTTAAAAGAATATAAACCTTTCGAATGTCACTTAAAATGTATTTTTATTTACATAATTGTGTTAATGATTTTTGTTTTGTATTTCAGTTGCAGAAATATACTTTTTTTCTTTAATTTTGTTACTCTTCTATTTTACCAGGAATACTAAGTATATTTTTTTAAGTATCATTAAGTTTAGTAATATGTTTTCTTCCTCTTTTTGGTTTTTCTTTTAGTTGTGAAGAAAAGATGTTCTTTGCCGTTTTTAAAATAGTTATAATTTGATGTTGAATGCAAATTTGCAGATGTCATAGATTTTTCTCTAAAAAATTAAATCTTCTTTCAACAAATTTTAATATAAAAGCATCTTGGGTTCTAATTTCTAAGGAAATCATCCTTCTAAGGATATTTTGTCCGAGCCAAATGCTTGAAAGTGTTATAATTAATTATTTCATTTTATTAAAAAAATTGTAGGAATTAGAATGATTATTTGAAAGTAAAGTATTTTTCTTTTTATTTAATTTAATATTGTTTGGTGCATAAGTAATTCAATCAATATTTGTAGTTACAATAAAACATGTTAAATATTTTGTTTATTCAGATAGAATTCATTTATTTTTGTTTCGATTTTATTAATTTAATTATTTATTTTGAATCCTCTAGAGTGAAACTGTGTGTTATTGTTACAATGATTCATCAGCGATTATGTATATTGTCATACCAGCTAGCCAAACTGATTAATCACTCTACAGTCATTATTAGTAATAACTAATGTGATTTGGCTAAAGTAATTAAACTCTTCAAAAATCAATCACTTTGCCTATCCATTATGCGTTGGTAATTACTAATATGAGTTGGTTAATTTAATAATTCTATTTTTTACTCTTCTCATGGACTACATACGTAGTATGGACAAAGTTATATAACGCTGTAACTAAGAATGCGATTTTTCGGCAGAAAAACAAGGCTGGCACTTAAACTGTAAGCAGCGTTTTCACCAAAACTGGTAGACTCCAATCGATCTGCCTGCTGTCGTGGCCTCTGATTCTGAAACAGATATTTTCATTTTTAGGGGCATGCTGCATGAAGACTCAAGGACATTTTCAATTTTTTTTCAGAAACTGTTCAAAATGTTTGGATTATTTTTTTCATTGAATAAAGCAAATTATGCTCATAAAATGAAGGTCCTATTTTCATTGATTTTTTTTTCAGAATTTTCAAAAATTGCAAAAGAAAGAAAAAAAATTCGATGTAAACGTAATTGTAAATCTTTTCATTTTTCCAAAATTAGTGAAAAGTAAGTTTTTGATTAGAGGCCATCTCTCACGTCGTTAATATATACAGTTTTTAAATGCAGTATTGCATTTGTGAACTCAATTGTTTCAAGTCGTTTCCTATAAAATTTCTGGAAAATTGAAAACTTTTCTGTGAAAACTATCCCCAAATTGTGCATTTTCAGAAAAGCTCAAACGACATTTTGTCAAGAACTGCATCCAATTTTTCAGTGAACATTTTCATATGTGTTTTACTTTTCTACAATATTCTTAGTCATTATTCAATGCTCCTATTAGGGATAGAAAATGGAGACTCAGTGAAAGTGTAGATGCATATAGTCAACAAACCCACAAAACAGAGAATTATTATTTTGACCAACTCATATTGCATGTAATATATAATTGCTAGACATAAATGATTCAGTTTTGAAGAGAATTTAAAGAGAATCACTTTGACTAACTTTGCTCAGATATTGTGTAATAATGGCTTGATAAGTGATTAATTCATCTTCATTCGGTATTATAATATCTAGATAGGTTTCACAATGTCCGGATTAATAACTGTGACTGAAACATTTAAATATTTTTTTTAAATTGAAAAATTACAAATTACATTGTACTATTTTTAAAATTTCCTATTTGATGTACTTGTATTGAGTTCTTTACTTTGTTCTCAAAAATTTGAAAGTGATCAATGAATGTGGTAAAAAGAAACTACTAGAAGATTATGAATGTACCTTACAATGAATAAGGACAGATTTTTCATCGAAATAGTTTATTATTTAGAAAATTTCAAGCTAGGTGAATTTAACACCTTAATAATATTTGTTTCATCATTGCCTGAGAGCCATGTTTTTAGTCATTCTGTTGATATGTAATATGCTACCTCACTGTGCCAGGTTCACCAGAGAATTTCTTGAGCAAGAAAGAACTCATAAAGATATGAGCTGTCTGCTCTCCAGATCTTAACTCGACTGAACCTGTCTGGGATCGACGACAGAAGAGGGTTTATAACTCTAAGCCTGCTCAGCACTTCTTAGATGACCAATATATAGTATTTCAAGGACAATTATGGCAGGTACAGCAAGATACAATTCTAAGATTAC
This sequence comes from Acheta domesticus, assembly GCA_031308135.1. Taxonomy (NCBI): domain Eukaryota; kingdom Metazoa; phylum Arthropoda; class Insecta; order Orthoptera; family Gryllidae; genus Acheta; species Acheta domesticus. The sequence goes on from JAHLJT010000631.1 coordinate 236,576,413, forward strand.
TGGGAGCCTGAACTTCAAAATATTCTGAAATAATTATAATGCAAGTTATAATTGACCAACTACATTAACATTACCAAATAAATAATTTTATGTGTTTTATCATGAGATTTTCTAATGTGCTAACTTTTTTCTCTTCTATTTATATCGATATAAATATTTCTTTCGTTAAATTCACACCGAGTTTTAGTAAAAGAATACTTGAAATTAACTTCACAAATGTTCTTTAAGCCTTAAGATTTTTTTTTGGTGCATTCTTCATTATTGAGACATTTTGAGAAATAATTTTATATTGAATTCATCTCGTCCTGCTAATGCCACTCTTAACACTTTCAAGTTAAATAGCGAGATCAAGTACAGATTTTGTTTTGTGTTTCTGTATTTATGCAGAATGTCCAGATTTATCCTGGCCGAAAAGCATTATTGCATGCAATGTCTAATGAACAAAATTATATGAAATGTTGGGCAAAACCATAATTATAATGCAGAAAAAATTTCCTTCGAATAGAGTACATATTCTTCCCCTAGCATTATGGAACTAGAAACTATTGTGTTCGACGGTGTGATTCACGCTTTTTGCTGCTCTGTCCCGCGATAGCGCGGTCGCGGCGGCGCACTCTTATAACTGCCGATATCACCGAGTGTTTTTCATTGCAAGGTATTGAACATTTGTCGAGCCATTGAGGGAGGTCGCGGCGTGGTGCGCAGGCAACAGAAACGGACGCGTACACCTTATCTGTTTTGCGACATGTACCACGTAGTATTTTGAGAATGCCAGAGCAATGCCAGTAGGAGTCGGAGCAGTGCCAGCGCGGAAGTTCTTCAAGAGATACCCGATACCAGGACGCATTTCTGCATCACGACGCTGGAACGGAGCTCGCATATCCATGCGAAAGCGTTAATGCCGCCGGGACCGTATTACCATGTAGTCAAGTCTAATAGTATCCGGCGGGGAAAAATTTCCGGAAGTTTTTTTTCTTCACCTTTTTGGGGGAAGGCTGAATTCGAATCTGAAGAGTGCCTCTTACAGAAATAATGGCTTCACAGAGGATATCCTAAAAAAATTGCACTTGTTTTTTGTTTTTCGCTTACACCTCGAGACTTTGTGCTTTATCAAAATAAGATTTATCTATAAAATTAAAGAAAGCTCCGTATGTAATATTGTTTTACAAACTGTTCAGGTGCAAGAGCGCGTTGAAAAAGGGCGTTGTTTTTGTTCCTTCCTCTGACCAAAACTGGAGAAAAGTCGTGTCCTGTCGTATTAGGGTATGAATTAATTGCATTGTTGAATCCTGAACGACAAAAACGTATTAAGTGGATTGAAATATTGAACTTTATTCTAGAGGGAAATTATCTAATAGCTACATCATTTTGCCTTGTAGAGCGTCAAAGACTCTAACCGGATAAGAGGGTTTCCGGCCTTAGATTGCTGTTCGACTCAGATTTTTCCCACGTTTTTGGATGTAGAAAATAATATTATTTTCAAACTATCCAAATGGTTAGTACTTCCAGCGATAAAACGTTTTCTCGTGTCCAAAATTAAGAAAATAATCATTTTACGGCATTTATTTTATTTCTTTGCTTCTGATATGAACTTTGCCGTAATAATTGGTTAAAAATCGACTTTTAGATGCCTTTCAGTTCATAAATAGAGTAACCAAATGTTAACCAAATATTTATTTTTTAAATAAAAATTCACGTAGTTCATACATTTCCAGAAGGAGTTTCAGATAGTGCTACTTATGAATTGTAGACAATTTCATACGCTTTTGAGTGCTGCAACCGGCAAATGTCTAGGATTTGATTTACGACCTGGCAGGCCGACTTTGTAACCATGCTTTTGTACGATTTCAGTATCTTGTGTATAAAATAAGTAATATTGTCAATATTGATAAAAATAATAGAAAATGTCTTAGTATTGTTGTAAATCTTTATTAAACATCGAATAATATTTTTCATTCAAAATAAAATGCTTTATATGTCATAAACTGATACGGAAAAGTCTGTGCCGTTCTGTAGCATCACTAGTTACTTTCCCATATACGTCCGTATATACGGAGTAATATACGTAGTATAGGGAAAGTTATGTAATGCTGCAGAAAAAAAGGCTTCGAGATTTTAACAGAAATACACGTTTTGGGGTCCTTTCCTTTCCATTCCTTTTTTTCAAAACATCCGTGAGTCCGTCCCTCCGTCCGTCCCTCCCTCCCTTCCTCCCTCCGTCCCTCCCTCCCTCCGTCCCTCCCTCCCCCTCACCCCTCCGTCCGACCGTCTGTCTGTCCGTCCGTCCGTCCGTCTATCCATCCATCCATATGTCCGTCTGTCCGTCCGGTGTCTGTAAACAACACTAGTGAAATACACGTTTTGGGGTCACCTGATACCGAAAAAGAGGTTCTTTTCAAAACGTCCGTCCGTCAGTCTGTGAGCAACACTAGCTCCTAAACCACACGTACGTCTTCCAAAATGAATATTCCCCTGTCGAACTGGTTTCACTCGAGGCGCTGCAATTTTGAAAAACTTCAAAATTTGGGAAATGTGCATGAAGTCCCCTCGACATTTTCAAAATTTTCTCAAAAACGGCTCCAAATTTTTCTTTAAATTTCTTGTAAGTAAAATACACTTATAAAGGTCCTAATTTCACGGTTAACTGTGAATTTTCGAAAATTGCAAAAGTTTGACGGCGTTTTTTTTCGGCGACTTCGTACAACTACAAAATTGAAGGTAGAGATTTTTCCTCCAAATAAAATTTGTTTTTCAAAGTGAATTCTTTCATTAAGGTCATGTACATTTTTTAAAAATTTTAGTAGTTTACGCCCAATATTGCGTGCAACATGTGCAATTTTAAAACTTTACAGAAACAAGATTTTCTCAAAAACGGCTCCAAATTATTTGTTCAAACTTTTGGTTGGGATAGTGCTAAATGTGCTCTATGAGATGGCATAAACGCCATATTGCGCTATTTTGGTTTTTCAAAAATTACAAAAATGTAATTTTTTTATTGTCTCTTACGTCGTTAATATTTACATTAGTGGCGATGTGTTCACATTATTATAGTTATGATTACATGTACTTTAAATAATGTCAAGTAAAGTTTCTCGAGAACTCAACCACATTACCAGCAATGTGTAAACACTATTGTATTTGTGAGTTTATGTACTTCAAATTAAGTGTTCCAAAAACTCAAACATTTTGTGAGAAAAAAGAGCTTCAAAATTGGCATTTTTAGTATCGCTTGAACGCCATTTTCTTAAAAACAGCTCAACATTTTTCAAAAAAAATTTCTATTTAGGACGAAGTTTTAGTGTTCTTTAATATTCTAAAATTAATAATTCCGTCCTATTATTAGGAAACCGAAAAATTAATAAAATGTCACAAAAATGTACTTTGGGTGGTGATAGATAGCAGCTGGCTTGAGTTTTTGGCAATTTCAAATAGCTATCCCAGACCCAAGGATATAGAAACTAGTACGGGAAAGTCTGTGCCGTTCTGTAGCACCACAAGTTTTTAAATAATTAATTGGTTTGTTGAAAAATGATTGACAAATGGTTTATGTATTGCACGAATTTCTTTTAAAGAGAAGTTATATTTTATAATAATAATAACAAATAGTCCAGGCAGGGGGAGGAATCGTCTCGGGCAGTAGAAGGTCGGGGCTGGACGAATTGGACGAGTGTGGATGGTGGTTCCTCATTTGGGAACTATTTTTATGGTGAAATGTGAACAGTTGCCAAGTCCGCCCACACACATCTCCGCAGCCGTCGTTTTCCTCTGTCGTCTATGGCGCATGGTGCGTCACAGTTGCCTTGGCTCTGGTTTTGGATATCGCCATTTTGCCATGTACAGAATACTTTCACGCCAACACTTTCCAACCTTGGCCGTTTCGGAAATGCTTCCGCCCTTGGCTCGAAAGATCATCTTTTGAACGTCCGATAAATCGCTCAGTTTCTGCATTGCGGCAACTACTGCACTGTTTGCCACTTCCACCAGACACCCTTTATGTATCCTCCGCTGTTAGTGCCGTATGTGAGGGGTTACTGCACGTTTTTGTCAAACGTAGGCAGTCCAGTCATTGAATTGCGACCATTGTGTATAAGAGGAAAACAGCAAAAAGAGCGACATTTTCAGATTTTTTTCAATTTTCTTTATGAAGCCGTCATTTCTCGAGGTGGCACACCGTAAAGTTTAATCCAGCACCCCCAAAAACATAGAGAACCGGTGAAAAGAAATTGATTGTTTTTTCCGAAATCTGTACCTTTTGAGCACCAGTTGACTGAGATCTGTCAAACGTTTATCCGACAACCTGCTGACGCGCTCAAGGTTATCGCTAATTTGATTGCCGACTTATTTGGGCGTGTGCAGGGACTTGTGACCCGCAGCGTAGCATGTTGCTATATGCATGGATATATTTTGAAGAAAATTCCTAATTGGCTGTAAAATGTTTGTGAATGATACAAATTAATGTCGCATGTATTCTGTGTTGTTTAAACCTTGTGTGCATGGCAGTGCTATATATTTCTGCAATCCGCTGACCATGGGCCCCCGTTCTAGCCACTCTGCTCGAGTCAGGCTTTTCGCTAGAACGGGCATGCCACACCGCCTGTGCGAGCCGGTTGCCCGGCGCCCCTGCGAGCACGGGCAACTTCCTCTGACTCCAAATCCAGAGAGGGTAGTACACGCGCAAGGTGAAATGGCGCGAGGCGGGGAATAGTGGCTTCATTCGAAAATGTTTGCCAGATTTTTTCTATCAAACAACCGAGATTTAAATTATATTTAATTCTTTACGATTTATTACTATTATATGTTTATTTCCCTTTTACTTTCTCACCTTAAGGTACTTCGTAAGAAGAGAAAGTTCTGGAATGCGTTGGTGAAAAAGCGGCGCATTTTCGGCAGAAAAACACTTATTGCCGGGTCTTGGTAACGAAAAATTGGAGAAATCCAATTGCTAAATTTAGAAAAAATCATAGCACGTGGTGTAGCCAGAATCGATGTTTTGTGGGTCCTTGATACCGAAAAATCGAATGATGGCAAAACGCCCATTCTCCTGTGAACAACGCTAGTTGCTAAACCAAAATCGACTGAACGTTTCGGTGCTAGCGTTGATCACAAATGGACGGACAAACAGACATTTTGCCGTTAATCGATTTTTCGGAATGAAGGCCCACAAAACATGGGTTCTGACTACACAACGTGTTATATGAAGTGATTTACTACATTCAGAAACACCATTTATCCATTTTTCGTTACTAGGGCGCGGCAATAAGTTTTTCTGCCGAAAATTCGCAGTTTTCCTGCGCACGACAACAATACTTTGCCCTCTTACGAAGTAAGGACGAGAAGGTAAAAATTTAAAATTGATTTTCTAATCAAGAAGTGATATTTGACGTTTATTAAGTAACATTTTTGACGTAATGTAATTTTTTAGAAAAAACTGTTTAGTACTATTGAATTTTGTGTATTGGGACTCTGTAGTAAAAGATGAGCCACACAAGAGAACTATTGTATTTTTTTTTACATTTTTCAGTATATGCCTAAAATCACAAGATCTACACTAATAACTAAAGAAACTACACTGAGGGCAGTCACACTAATTACAATAAAAAAATATGTGTATATAAAAAAGAAGAACATTAATGTTTGGATTAGAAAGGAAATTGAGGTTTACATCAACCAAAATTCGTGAATTTTTCTTCAAAACCTTAAATATATTAAAGGTAGTGGCCCCCAGATGTGTTATGACGCGCTTACTAACTGGTTTTATTGTTAGGAAAGTTTAATAACGTGACTGTAAGCAATGCTTTATCTGCCGTCATTTGTTCATTGAGTCATTTTCAAGACCAACTACAATGCCCTTGCAACTACAGTAGCCTTACACCATGAAGTTGTGGTTGGCGAAATGAAGACGGAAGCATAGAAACACACGAGAAACATGTTAAATTGTCAAAAGTAATAATTTGCCTTATGCAAATAATATTAAAACAAACCCCTCACATAACTACTACAGACATCAATATATCTTCCATCGCAAGACGAATTATTGTAGAAGAATTAAGAAAATTTATTGTACACTTTAATTTTACGAAGGTCTATGATCTTCCAATCGTAACATCTTATTACAATATTCGATTGGTTATCAATTTCTGCTTAACGGTTTTGTTTCATAATTCAATCTCGTATTGTAATAAGATCTCGTATTGCAATCTGGTATTGTCTTACGGTACTTATGTCGTAAATAACAATTTGGTCACCATTCACTATTGACTATGCGTATAGCTAGTTATTTTTCCATTCTAACTAGATCTGAAACGTGTTAAGAATTCTTTTTGTTACATGCAGTGTAGATTATTTTATGAAATATTTAGGTTTACTCAGTCTCGGATCCTTCTAAAGGGAAATGCCTATTTAAAAAGTGTCTTTTTCTGCCAAAGCTTATCACGTGTTTTGTAAATTCTTTTGTTAACAATAACATAATGTTAATATACAAAAATCTCAACTCTAGTATTTTGTCCGCTACCGGAATCTAATTCATATATCAACAACTATGATCGGTGACTATCTTTTCCCACATCGTCCAAGTGAATGCCAAAGCAACATCATTTACAACGACCAGAGATTGAGAGCGATTCTTCCTTTCTCATTACGCCCTCAATTCCAACGCTAGGGCGGCATGATGAGGGGATTGCTTATCCTCCATTGGTCTAAGAAAGTGCCGAGTCGGAGATCAGGGAAAATCCACATCGGGACAAATTGGTTATTATTCGGGGGCGGATTTTTATGCCCTAAAATATCTCGAAATATGCTTGTAAAAATATGCATTAATGATCTAAAAATTATGAAATATGCCCTCTAATATGCAATTAAAATTAACAAAATTTCATGTCCTTAGTAAACCTTTCTTAATGAAATTGAGGAGAAGGATGCTTGGAATGAAAAGATTCTTGGGGCTGGTTTAAAAAATATGTTATCAAGAAATATCCTACATTTGCACAAGTATTTTATCCTCTTTAGAACACAAAAAAAAAACTGTGACAAGCTCTCTCGAGTCGATGAACGTTCACAAATAAATAGATTCTTTGGAATGATGAAACGTTTTAGAGATAAGTCTCTATTTTAACGAAATATGCTAAATATGCCCCTATAATTACACGAATGTGCACCAACAGGAAAAATCGGCTAAATAACTAAAATATTACTCTACATAGATTCATATTCCAACCAAATGTTGAGAAATTTCACTTAGCTATGCTCTGAAGCAACGGACAAAAATATGCAAAATCATAGAAATCCGGTCCCTTGTTATTATTAAGGGGCGGATTTTAATGACCTAAAACATCGTCAAAAATGATAATGCTTTTAAAATGCTTTTAAAGTGTTTTAAAAATGCCCTAAAACCAAAGAAAAATGACAAAAAAATGCGATCAAAACTATAGTGCATCCAAACATGTTGATTGCAGTACAGCGCTTATGGTGAACGGCATTGCCGCTTCTCAGCAGCGCTTACACGTTGCCACTCGCCTTGTGGGATACTCGGATGGACATGAAATTTTACCAGCTTGTTCAACACCCTTCGAGATCCATAAATATTAATTTGTAAGTGCTATGCGGCATTACAAGTAGAGGTTTTGCGACAATTGGTATTCAGACCTTTCACGACCTGCTGCCAGTCGGAGCGCCGGAATCACCGCGCGCCGCCACTCTCTACCAGTCGTCGGGCTCTCGTCGTAAATGGGTGTTTACGTGGCAGCTTCGCAAAGACGAGAAGGTCGAGTACATGCAGGAATAATGCAAATATAAATGTTGCAAAGATAATAGTAATGTAATGAGAAAATGTAATCTTGATATGGGACAAATAAATAGAACATTTCTCTTTTGCTTAGAAACAAACTTAATTACGATACTGATGTCTAATGAAAAAACAATGTCTAACTATGTCATCAAGTGCAACGCGTGTAAATTTTTCAATTTTCTTAAAAATAACATTGGTTTACAATATCCTTACAACTGACTTCCGTAGAAATATTAAGAACAGGTGTTACTATGCCCTTGAAACTGAAAAGAGACCAACGGATATGCCATCAGTCGTGAAAAAAAGTACACGTTAGAAATTTGACGCCGGTTGGTAGACGTTTCTTACGCTGCCAATGCAACTTTGTTCTTTTTCCTTACACATCGCCAGTTGAGAATCGCTGAGAAGTATTCAAGAACACCGAACGACATGAGATGTTCGTTCCGAGTGCACTGAATATTGTTTTTATTGCCGGCTAACTCAATAACCTTATTCACACAGAAATGCGGTTGGTCTCGTGAAAATTTGGACTTTTCCTGTCATTTCGTCCGCTGGATGTTTGTGCTTTTCTTCAAGAATACAAAAGTGTCTCGCATGGGGAAAATTTAAGGACGTCAAAATGTAGAAGTAAACACTTGGCTATCATTTATAATTAATTTCTTCGTAATTAAACCATCATATTCATAAGAGTCTTGGGAATAACTGGTATAAAATTTACTTGCGATAGAAAGAGAGAGTCTTAGGTAAAATTGTATTGGACAGAAAGAGAGGGCAATACTCCATAAGGCTCCGTTTCTCAATCAAATGTTTGGATGCACAATAGTTCGGATGAACAACTCAGTCTGTTCGTTACTGATGTATTCGATGCTTCTTCCAATCGTACAAGTGAACTCTGCTTGCCAACTTTTGGTTTGGAATGTTCTTTACCAGGAAATCTGTATTGCCCGATCTGTTATCCCGATATCGTCCGAACCGACAATGGCGCTGATAGGCGTCGCAGGAACCTTAAATTGCCTACTCGCGACGGGCGACAGCTGTCATTACAAATTCTGAGCGGAGAAATAGACTAGGCTTCATAGAAATTCTATGAAGAACATTTTTTCATCTCGTAAATACGAAGGACATCCAGAAAGTAAGACAATAATACAACGTTTGTTAAAAATCAAACAAATGAATATATTGTAATGAAATTTACAGGTTAAGTGCCAAAATATGTTATCTTTTTTCCACGTAATCGTCGTTGAGGTTAATGCACTTTTGAAGCCTGGGCACCAGCTTTTGTGTACCCTCGTGGTATACCTTTTACTCCAACTCTTCAAGACACTTTTTCAGTCTCCATGATCTCTTAATCATTAGGAAATCGCTGTCAACGCAAGAACTCCTTCAATTTGTTGAAAAGATGGTAATCAGAGTGGTGAGTCACAATGTCCCATCCAAACGGCGACAGCAGGTCCTGAGTAAACCGGGCAGTGTGGGGTCTGGCGTTGTCATGATGGAATGACACACCACGTCAGCATCCCTCTACTTTTCTCTTTGGTTTTTTTGTTTTAACTACTGTAGGGTCTCACAATATGCAGCAGCATGAATGATGGTTTCTTTGGGCGTGAAATCGACCAACAAGATATAGTTCCGGTTCCAAAAGACTGATGCCATGATTTTCTTCAGTGAATGACGATTTTTTTTGTGTTGGCGAATGGGTATGGCGCCACTGCACGAATGCTACCTGTTTGGTATCATTCTGACAATTCGTTATCTCGAGTCCGTAGCTTTTCACTAGCTGGCAATGGATACTGACCACTGATTCGTTGCGCAACGTTCAAAACGACTTTTATCGAAAATTTTATAAACAGATTTTAAAAATTATACCAACGTTTTAAAAATCATTTATAGAGCACAAGTTTATACACATTTTGCACCATTCGGTAAGTAGGATAATAATAGTTTCATCTGTTGCTATCCAGGACGATAGTTTTGCAGCCAGACTAGACGCAATAGATGCCCTAGTACAAATTGACAATATCTACAACCAGCAAACTAGCACTGAAGCGTGCAACGAATTGAAGTGTTACACGTCGAAAATCTCCAAACGTTTCTCGGAAATTAAGGTTAAAGATCACGAAACCCGGCGTCAGTGATACTTTTTACACGTAATGGTGAAGATGATCTCTTTCGCTGACGCGCCCTTCCCGCCACTGAGGTTAATATTGAAGCAGGCGCGCCGGACTGTAAGAACATCCGGCCACGCCTTATTGCAGCACATCTCTATTCGTCAGTATTCAGAAATAATGTAGGAAAAATTTTGATTTTTTAAAAGTACTTTTCATAAAAAATGTGTAAAACAGAAGAAAATTGATAAAATAAAAAAAATTGTGAAAATATCAAAATATGTATAATATGTAATATAGTATTAAATATGTAAAAATATGTTACGAAAAAATTGGATATTTTGTTAGGACGGCGACAATTCGCCAAGATCACGGTTTTGAGAACGATAAGTAGGAAGACAAAAAATATGTAATTACATAGAAATCGGGTCTCTATATATCACAATATTACCGCGTACAAACACAACCGTCATTGTCGCCTTCTATTTATCAGTGCGGCGTTACAACAATGGGTTGCAAAAATCGGCATTGACCGCTCATCTATTCGTTTTATTCGTTAACGCAATTAAAGGACGCAATTTAAAATGAAATAACAAATATAATATAAATATATACTAAATAGTAATAAAATGAAATAAGAAATAATACACAAGTTCTAACTTGTAGGATCCAACTGCGTAGTTTAGAAGTGGGCGACTGAAAGTTAGCAATCATTATTTTATATTGATTTCAAATAGGTTTTAAATAATTTCTAAAATATTAATTTGTAAACGTACAACAAAGCTAAATTCAAATCCTGCATTTTCTGATTTTCCACCACTTTTTACATTTTGTAGAAATTTCAAATCACAATTTAAATTTAACACTTTATGTAATTCCTGCGTAGCAGTCTCACCAATATCTCCAAACATTAATTCTAGACACTTTAATTCTTCAACAGTTTTAATGACTCCGCCAGAGGAAGACCTGATTCTAATTTCTGAAGATAAGGAAGACTATTTTTTCTTCATGTGTATGGGTTCGGGATGCCCTGTCTTGCATATTTCTCTGGAAATCCTTTAAGCGTTGGATTTGTTACTTTTTCGAAGGGTATATTTGCCCCTAATAAAGAATCACACATTTCCATTAAAAATGGAATTGTTGCAGGCTTCAATGTTGCCTTAATTTGCACTAAGTGTGACATAGTTTCTTTCCTTTCTCTAGCTTTGACACTACGAGAAGTAGGTGCAAGGTGCTGGCCCATTTGAAACTTTTTGGAACATTTAATCTGCATTAATAAATTCCAGTTATACAGAGCTACAAGCACCCAAGAGAACTGCGTGCTATCAGGAACTAAGATCAATTTACTATTTATACAAAATATGAGTCAGTTGTAATATTCATAAATTGTGCAGAGAAATTATAAGAAAGTACTTATAAATGCTAGATAGAAGTCTAAATGTGCTGTAAATATGCAGTATTAAATAAAAAAGTCCTAATATGCATTATGCTTGAATTTCTCCAAAAAACTACCAAAACACGCAAATATGCACGGAAAAAGTATGCATTTTTGAAACTAGTTTTTCATGAAACATACAAAGTTGTTTGAAGAATAATGATATTTCAGTAAACAGTCAATACTTGAATCAATCTCAAAATGAAATAAATTATACATATTGAATGTAGCTTTACCAATATAATAAATTGAAGATGAATTGAAAATTTGAGATGATCTAGCTAATGAATATATCATAACTGAATTGGGCAAGCAAATTTACAGTTTACAATAAAGAGTATGGATTTCTGCAACATATCGATCGCCATGGCTGACGCACGCGGTGACGGCGGCGGCGGTGAAGGAGGGGCGACGGGTGAAGGACTCGGCGCCGATGGGTAACTCGTTTCGCGCAATGTCCCAATTCATGGAGGAAATGCGGGACACGGTCCTGTCCGCGGACCAAAAAATGGAGAAAACGGAAAATGTGGACCGAAAAATGTTACAAAGTTTGAAATCTCCACGAAGCTTAAATAAAAACATGCATTTGCATTGAAATCCTGTCTCTACTAATAACTCTTGAAACCCTAATCAGAAAGACTGTCATTTTTACTTTCCCGTATACGTACGTATACACGGAGTGATGTACGTAGTATAGGGAAAGTTATGTAATGCTGCGCGAAAAAATGGCCAATTTTCGGCGGAAAAAAATTAATTGCCGGGCCGTGAAAACGAATAAGTGGATAAAACCAGTTGCTAAATTAAGAAAAAAAAATCCTCTATCTCGTGGTGTGGTCAAAATCCATGATTTGTTGCTTCTTTATACTTAAAAATCGATTGACGGCATTCCGTCCGTCTGTCCGTCTGTGGTCAACGCTAGCGCCTAAACCGTTCGGTCGATTTTCTTCAAAATTGATATTCCCCAGTCGATCTGATTCTAGTCGAAGCTTTGTGATTTTGAAAAAGATTCTTTAAAATTTGGGGGTACTTTATATGAAGCCCCCCGGGGATTTTCAACATTTTCTCAAAAACGGCTCCAAATTTTTTCTTTAAATTTCCTGTATGAATAGAGGAAAATACACTTTTTAACATGGCATAGGTCCGATTTTCACGTACAGCTCTGAATTTTCGAAAATTGTGAAAGTTTGAATTTTTTTCGGCGTCTTTCTCCAACTACAAAATTGAAGATAGAGATTTTTTCTTCAAATAAAATTTGTTCTGCATATTGAGTTCTTTAATAAAGGTCATGTAAATGTTTTTCACAATTTTGGTAGTTATCGTGCAATATTGCGTGCAATATGTGCAATTTTAAAAAATTACAAAAACAAAATTTTCTCAAAAACGGCTCCAAATTTTTTCTTTAAACTTTTGGTACCGATAGTGGTAAATGTACTCTATCAATGACATAAAAGCCATTTTGGTCTATCGGTTGGTTTTTTCAAAAATTACAAAAATGTAAATTTTTTACTTGTGTCTCACGTCGTTAATATTTACATTATCGGCGATTTTTTTACATTATATTTACGAGTATATATGCTTTAAATAATGTCAAGTAAAGTTTCTCGAAAACACTACAGTTTTCTGTGAAAAGTAGCTCAAATTTCGGCATTTTCAGAACTGCTCAAACGTCATTTTCTCATATATGGCTGCAAATGTTTTCTTGAAACTTTTGTAACGGATAGTGATAATTGCACTCTTTAATATGACGTAAAGTTTATTTTTAATTATTTTTTTGTTTTTTCAAAAATTATATTAATGTAAAATTTTTGAAAGATCTCTCACATCTTTAATATGCTCATTATCGGCAATTTGTAAAAATTATTATATTTGTGAGTGTAAGTGCTTCAAATAACTTCAAATAAAGTATTTTGAAAACTCAAAAATTTTCTGTGAAAATGAGCTTCAAATTTCGCATTTTTAGTAGTGCTAAAACGCCATTTTCTCTTAAACGGCACATAATTTTTAAAAGAAAATTGCCATTTACGGCTAGGTTTTTGTGTTCTTTAATATTCTAAAATTAATGTTTCTGTTCTACCAATAGGAAACCGAAAAATTAAGAAAATGACAAAAAAATGTACTTTTGGCGATGATAGATGGTAGCTGGCAAGAAAGAGTATGTGGCAATTCCGAATAGCTAGCGAAGACCGAGGAAAATAGAAAACTAATACGGGAAAGTCTGTGCCATTCTGTTTCTGTTTTTTGACAAATAAATAAATAAAATAAATACGGTCATGCTTAATTTTTTCAAAATATGAGTAGTTTTTCTTTAATTTTGTGACAAACGTAATAGGCCGCTGTAAATTTCCTGCGCTTTGGACAGCTGGATGCGTCGTAAATTAGAATGTGCAATTTTGTATATTATTTCTTTCTTCGTTTCTTACATTCGAACTTTGTTATAGACTTACACATTAATATTTTAGAAATTGTTTATTTTGAAATATTTGAAATAAGTAAAAAGAATTAATAGCTCTCAGAATAGCGACAATGCAGGGTCTGCAACAATGGAATTCACTTTGCGCTCGCGAATATCTGTGAATTAGTGTCATTGTTGTGACCTAATGGAGCTGTATGAAAAGGAGTTATACTTGTCTAATTTATGTTGATATTTGCAGGCAAATATTTAGTTTTGCACCAAATGCTGTCCCATTTGTAGTGAGTAGAGAATTTGTTGCATGGTTTTAAAATACTCTTCCCTAATCATGGCCCAATGGAAGGCATTTCTATATTTCCAGGGTATCAGGCTTCTTTTTCCAATACAGGGTTACAAAACTTTTGCATTCTATTTTTGTGAAGTTGTAGAATTCACATAGTTCTGACAACACTGCAATGGAAATAGTGAGTTCCAAGCGAAGATGTTAGTAGCGCATAAAGTGCAATATTACTGTACTACTTAGCTGTTTCCTCTAATACGGGAAAGTAAGTGCTGTTATAGCACCACTAGTTTAAATAGTTCTTCAGCACTTGGATCAAACACTGACAGAACACAATTCGTTAGTGTATGGGTCGTGCCCTCAAACTTACAATTGATTTTTTTACAACTGTACGTGTTGAGTGCCCACTTTTTTCTTGTTGTATTTTATAGAATATCGAACAAGGAATACGCCTGTTTTTTTTTTTTCAAATTTTTATCTCGTCGAGATTATACAGATATTTTAACTGTTTTTAAATACACTTTTCTTAAAAAATACACTTTTTTTAAAAAATACACATTTTTAAATGAAAAAAATATTTACAGAAGAATAAAATACACATTTCAAAGCATTAATTGAAACAAACCAGAAATGTGTATATTAAGTACATTCGGAGCAACAATTGATCATATTTTGTGAAGTATCCGTAAATTCCAAAATTTAATATAGCGCACAAATAATCAATTTTCAGGCAAATAAAAACACATGTCGGCCCCGTAGCGGAGATCGCTTAAGCAGTAGTGCCCTATTGATCTCGGACCGACGGGTCGCGGGTTCGAGACCCGCCTGGGGCAAGGTTGTACGTGTTCGTCCTTTCACCCCCTATCATCACCATGTCGTTTCATCCTCATACCATAACGTTACATCCAATAGAAGTCGCCAATGACCTAGTAGTTGATGCAAACTTTAATTAAAAAACACGTGTCTTTTTTATGTCTAGATTTAAGAAAAAAATATCGTACATTTAAAAAAAAAGTCGTATTAACTCTTGTGCGATTTGACGTGGAATGGCTCCTCTACAGGATTTCGGAATTGCAGATTTACGTATGTTATTGATTTGATTTTCTTTTTTTTAATTAAAAAAAATCGGCCTCTTCCTACAACTACAATTGTGAAGATACAATTTGTTTTCTTAATGAAATGTGTTCAACAGAAACAGATCTTCAAATCAGGTCATGTTGAATTTTTCGAAAATATGAGAATTCGTGGAGTAATTGGATGTCAAAATTAATCACCCGCTTTGGAAGTCCTTCGCTTCCTGATCATAATTTCAGAGGTGTTTTGAATAAGGTGGATGCTCTGTATTTTAGAATGTGAATATTATTTCATGTTTCTTACATTGGAACTTTTGGTATACGTTTACAAATTAATCTTTTAGAAATTATTTAAAACCTATTTGAAATAAATATGAAATAAAAATTGCTAACTTTCAGTCGCTCTCTCCCAAATTACGCACTTTTAATTAAGTTAGAAGTTGTATATTATTTATTATTTCATTTTATAAATATTATTTATTATATTTATATTAATTTCTGTTATTTCATTTTAAATCGCATTCTTTAGTTGTACGTTAAATGTGTAAACGAATAGAAGAGCTGTCATTGTGGGTTGTTGTAACGCCGCACTGATAAGGCTGTGTCATGGTAATATAAAGTAATACTTTGATATATTTGTAGAATATTAGAATACCATAGTGTTTAATAATAACTATTATATGTTATGAATATATATTTGTGAGTTCACTTCATACCTTATACAATGAATTCAATACCGAAATGTATTTTTACTTTCTCGCGCTTTTTCATTTAAAGTTTTGATTAAAACAATTCTATATCTTGAAACTATTTAATTTTAACACCAAATGCCCAATTTCAAATGAGTGTTACAAAAAAAGATGACGGAGATGTGTTAATTCGGAGTGAAATTGTGGAATAAATAGTATTATATAACCATTACTAACAGCAAGAAAGTAGGTACTGTTTCAGAACCATTAGTTTAAAATCGCTTTTCAACATCTTTGGTCATTTAGCGGCCGCTGTGATTTTGAAGCTGTTGGGGGTGCTCAATGAAGTGATAGAATGGTGTTGAGGGGTGAAAGGACGAACACAAATACAGCCATGCCTGTGGCGGGAATCTAACCCGCGATCCTTCGGACCGAGAACGCCACAACACTACTGCCTTAAAGATCTCGGCCGTCCGGATCGGCAATTATTTTTAGTTTCTTTTCAATGTAATGTTCTTTATAACTATTAGGCCTATAACTAACTGTCTTTGTAAAATTAAATTTTGTGGTCCACGAATTTTATTTCAGAGATTACAAAATCAGTTTTAAAACATCGCGTTGATGTTTAAAACAAGATACGTTTTTGATTGAGGTTTTATTATCTTGAAGATCGATGTGTTATCAATGTCGCATCACGTGAATCACCAATGGAATTTCGTACCGGCCGCCACTGCCTATCTTAAAGATCAGCTACGACATTGATGGAAGTTGCGAGAACGCTACTTTCAACACGCCCTATTAGTAAGACTAGTCGGTCTGATATCGAGAATCGCATAAGAACCAAATTTATTCCTTATTCTTAAAAACCATTAACCTGTAAAAAAGGTAGTGATGCTTTAACAGCAGATACTTTCTTCTTTTATTTATAAATGCCGCATATTATAAGTAATTAACCATAATACCTCCTTATCGGGAGTAATAGAAATTGAAATGTAGAAAATGGTACATCAGGTGTAACAGATAACAGAAAATGGTTCATCCCGGTCTTCTGTTCTTAGGTCGTCATGAAATTTCGAATAGAAATGTATTTGACGAAATTAAGTATGAATTCAAAAATTCCCAGGAAGTAAACGTTAAAATTACACTGGCTTACTCTTTTCCCTTGACTTGTTCTGTCTCGCAAACTCTCGCTCTAACACATGTCGAAATGTTATTTGTAATATCATGTTGTTTTTTTTCTTTCAGGTTTTTCTTTGAAAGTGAAAGAGGGCTGTTTCCAAACACTGAATTCGTCTTTGACTTGGAACTTCCTTTGGATTTCGTGCCGTACAACAGTGACGGTGAAGTTGAAAAATTTGAACTTCTACCAGCTGACGTAAGCTAAATAATTTTATATGCTTTT
This sequence comes from Acheta domesticus, assembly GCA_031308135.1. Classification (NCBI taxonomy): domain Eukaryota; kingdom Metazoa; phylum Arthropoda; class Insecta; order Orthoptera; family Gryllidae; genus Acheta; species Acheta domesticus. The sequence continues at coordinate 236,593,590 of JAHLJT010000631.1, forward strand.
ATACAGGATGTCCTGGGAGGAAACGTCGAAAATTAGAAAATAAGCTCGGGTAATATTAAGCACATTTTGTGTAATGAACTTCTTGGATATTTCGAATGGCTCTGCCGTAATAAGCACTCAAAAGTTCGTTTGAAAAAATTCATTCTTGACAAAAATTTGTATTTGCAGAAACATAGAAACACTCCACACACATGTAAATTGATATTTATTTACAAAATAAATTAATATATTTCTTCAGAAAGAAAAACTAACACAAAAAAGGACCCAATTTACACAATTCGACCGATTTTTTTATTTCTGGGTTAATTCTTCTTTCTGGAAAAATGTATTAATTTTTTGGAAATAATAAACAATTTACATATTTCTGGAGTGTTTCTAAGGTGAGACCAATCATCCTCCTTTAGGGAGAACACTCCTCCTTTTGTAAGTTCTGTCCTTTCTCGAAAAGTGTCCTCCTACCTTTCCTCCTTTTCGATATTTTAAAACGAATCTCTTAATCTAGTTAATCAAATGAGAAATCAAAATTGAATGTTGATACGCTAACTGCAGAACATACCATAAAATTCAACACGAAGAATATTTCTTGCTCTGAAATATCCGATATACTGTAAGAAAATGATAATAGAAAAAATCTTTATTTAATGGAAAATTCTCGTTTAATTAAATAATTATAAAGGATGTAAGCACAAATAGTATATTTTTGTTTGAATTAATGCAATTTTTCATTTGTTTACATTGTACTTTTTTCATAATTTTTTTCATCTTCATTGTAAAGAAATGGGTCACCTTATTGTTTCTATGCTTCTGCAATGCAAATTTTGCCTGTAAGGTATTTTTTCAAATCATGTTTTGAGTGCTTATTACTGCTCAGCCTTTCAAAATATTCAAGTAGTTTATTAGACAAAATATGCTTAAAATTGTCTTAAGAACTTATTTTCGAATTTTCGACGTTTCCTCCCCGGACACCTGTATACATTGTTATAAGTATGTTTGCATTTACTTTCTTTTAATATATTTGTATTTGATTCATTTTTACTTTCCCGTGTACTGAGTGGCGTCTCCTGGCTAGTAGACGTGGAGATGCGATCATGATATTAGAGGATGAGCGCATAATTCCAGATATTTAAAGTCTGCGTTATTCTACTTTACTCTGAGGTGTTTTAGAAGTTTATGTTGCAAATTAGATACCTTGTGAATCGTTCTTGGAAATCATTTTCTCATTGCATGATCTAACTTACATAAACAAAACGATACAACTAAAAAAATAATCACAAAAAAGTACATACCTAATTTTTGAACTCGAGATCTATTCGCGTTGTCTTGGTTGTCCAGCACTAATTACAGTAAGTTTTCCGGAATAGGAGAAAGAACTACACGGAATTTCACGAATCCTGTCTACAGCACAATGAAACGTTTCACTACTGTTCCCTGCCACAAATAACTCATCCACTACCACAAAAGAACTGGATGAGCTCGCCATGTCGCGTCCTTTCACACACATACACACACATACACACACAAACACACACACACACACATTTTATTCTTTCGCGTTACATTTTCGAATTCGCGATTTTCTTTAACGCATCACTAATTAGGCAAAATAGTCTATTTAACGCACATTCAGTAGGGAACAGCATTTACACTAGAACGCAGGACACAAGAACGAAATAATATCGCACGAGTTCACGGATTGTCTCCGTCAAACCATTTTCTTACATGAAGGGAGTGATTTTGTTTTGTCAGGCCTGCTAACACACATCGAGTTACCCCGCTGTACTGAATCAGGTTGAAATGTGCCTAAGAATAGTTGGCAAACTTGCTTGAGTTGTGAAGAAAGACAGTCCTGCCGTCTGCCCCCCCCCTCCGCTCCCGGGTCCCAATCGTGGCACGTGACTTCTGGGATTCCCAGGCGTGCTGCCGAATTATGACTGCCTCAGAGGAGGGGGTATGGAAGGTTTTTGGGAGGGGATACACAAAAGCCAATAAGAAGCCTTTGATGTGATAAGTTGTCACATCTCCGGCAGTCGAAACCACGCAGCTTGCACACAGCGCATGGCCATGAGTTTAATGACCTCCCCAAGGAAGTGAAGTCCTTCAAGGGATGTTTCTCGGCCCATCACATCCAGCGAAGGGACTAAAGCAGGCTGTTCCAACTCAGCTGCCCGCGGGCGGGCACGCGGGCGCCCGCGAGCCACTGCAGGCACTGGCGGAGACTGGCGGGCGCAGACTGCTGTGTCAACACTCACTGTCGGCGCCTGGCGAAATATGAGCCATCGGGGCGCGAGTTGGCCTTGGCCTTTGGCGACAATTTGTCGCTGATAGCAGAAGCAGGGAGCGGTTAGGTTGGGGAGCGGAGGGCACGCCGGAGCTCATGATCAGAAAGAAATCTCACACGCAGGAGAGGTTTAACAAGAAACGTAAAATTCGATTCAATTCAACAATACTTTATGAAATTAATTTTAGACATATTTTTCTTAACAAGTGAAGCAATGTCTGGTGTCAGTCCTTCGGCTGTTGCAATACGTAGAACGCTCTTCAATGTCTTGTCCTACATTTGGGTTCTTTCTTTGATTTTTATTATTTTCATTGCAGAGAAAAGCTGCTAACAATTTGTTGACGCAAACATAGATATAATCTTAGCTGCATTTTATCAAGCTCGGGGAAGACTTCCACATGCAAATTCCGATATCATCGCAACAAATTAAGAGTATTAAAATATCTGTTCTTTAGTAGTAGGAAGTCCTTCAAATCTTATCTCCAACTGCATCGACGATGGCAAGGTTTCCGGTGAGACAGAAAAAGGCGTTGTAGCTTCCACTGCCAGCCATCGCACTACTCACGTTGCTTCCACGAAAAGAACAACGAATGTGATAAGAGCGCTTCCCCCTCCACAACCTCCTCTTAGGCTAGCCACGATTGCCCGCGGGCGAGCTCGCGGGCGCCCGCGGGCGCCCGTGCCCGTGAGAGTCCGAGTTGGAACAGCCTGGACTAAAGCGTATTGGACCGCGCACGTAAATGGCGAGAGAGAATAGAGAAACAGAGGGAGATACTTCCAGAAGAAAATAAAATACTTTACTGAAAATATTTTAAGTGATGGAAAATTAGGGGATGTAACACATCACTCGCATACATTGAACCTACGCTACTGCGTGTACTATGTTAGCGTATAGTATAACGAAAGTTACGTAATGCTGCGCGAAAACGGCTGATTTTCGGCAGAAAAACTTATTACAGGGCCCTGGTAAGGAAACAGTGGATAAATCCAGTTGCTAAATTAAGAGAAAAAATCTCCTAACACGTGGTGCAGCCAGAATCCCAGTTTTGTGGGTCCTTGATACCGAAAAACTAATTGAAAGCAAAACGTCTGTCCGTCCGTCTGTGAACGACGCTAGCGACCAAACCGTTTCGCCGATTTTCTCCAAAATTGATACTCCCCGATCGATCTGGCTGATCTCGTGGCCCCTTAAGTTTGAAACCGATATTTTAATTTTGGGGGTAATTTACATCAAGCCCCCCGGACGTTTTTCATTTTTTAAAAAATGGATCCAAATTGTTTTTTTAAATTTCTTGTAAGAATATAGTAAAATACACTAAAGGTGGCATAGGCCCGATTTTCACGGATAACTCTGAATTTTCAAAAATTGCGAAAGTTTGAATTTTATTCGGCGTCTTCCTCCAACTACAAAATTGCGAATAGAGATTTTCCCTTCAAATCAAACTTGATCCTCATAGTGAGTTGTTTCTTTAAGGTCGTGTAAATTTTTTTGACAATTTTTGTAGTTTTCTCGCATTATTGCGTGCAATATTTGTAATTAAAAAAATACAAAAACAAGATTTCTCAAAAACTGCTCCAAATTTTTTCTTTAAACTTTTGGTAGGGATAATAATAAATGTACTCTATTAGATGACAAACGCCATATTGCTCTATTGTTTTTTTCAAAAATGGCAAAAATTATTTTTTTAGTTGTCTCTCACGTATTTAGATTTAGTGTTTACATTAGCGGCGATTTTTTGACATTATTATGTTAATGAGTACATGTGCTTTAAATAATGACAAGTAAAGTTTTTCGAAAACTCAATAGTTTTCTGTGAAAACTAGCTCAAAATTCCGCCTTTTCAGAAATGCTCAAACGCTATTTTCTCATAAATGGCGCCAAATGTTTTCTTGAAACTTTTGGAACGGATAGTACTAATTACACTCTTTAATATGACGTAAAGTTCAATTTGGGGGATTTTTTTTGTTTTTTCAAAAATTACATAATTTTTTTGAAAGATCTCTCTCATCTTAAATATGCACATTACTAGTAATTTGTAAACATTATATTTGTGAGTATAAGTGCTTCAAATGACTTCAAATGAGGTTTTTTGAAAACTCAAAAATTGTCTGTGAAAAAGAGTTTCAAATTTCGCATTTTTAGTAGCGCTTAAACGCCATTTTCTTAAAAACGGAAACCAATTTTTAAAAGAAAATTGCGATTGAGGCCGAGATTTTTATGTTCTTTAATATTCTAAAATAAATAATTCCGTTCTACCATTAGGAAACCAAAAAATTGAGAAAATGTCCAAAAAAATGTACTTTGGGTGGCGATAGATGGCTGCTGGTTGTCTCAATGAACTGTATTTTTCAAAACTATGGATTCAAATAATGTCATGCTTAATTTGTTGAAAATATGAGTAGTTTTTTTAGATTTTCATGACAAACATAAGAGCTCGTTGCAAATTTCCTGTGCTTCAGACAGCCAGATGCGTCGTAAAACAGAATTTGCAATTTTGTATATTAATTCTTAGTTCGTTTCTTACATTCGAACTTTTTTTTATATATTTACACATTAATCTTTTATAAATTATTTATTTTGAAATATTTAAAATAAAAATTGCTAGCTCTTTAAGGGAGTAGCGACAAAGCAGGGAATGCAACAATGGAATTCCGTTTCACTCTCGCGGATTACGTGTCATTGTTGACACTTGATATAGCTGTATGGTATCAGGATTCTTTTTCCGATAGAAGTGTATAAAACTTTTGTTTTGTATTTTTATGCAGTTGTAGAATTTACATAATTTTGATAACACTGCGATGGAAACAGTGAGTTGTTCGCTTCTTGGTTGAATTGGACGTTTTCAAATACTAGCAAGGGTGTTAGTAGCGCAGAAAGTGCAATATTTCAATCCTACGTATCGGTTTCCAATAATACAGGAAAGTATGTGCTGTTGTAGCACCACTAGTTTACAAGAAATTTAAAGAAAAAAATGGGATTCGTTTTTGATAATATTTTGAAAATGTCTGGGGGGGTTTCATGTAAAGTGCCCCGAAATCTTGAATAAAGTTTTTCAAAATTGCAACACCTCGAGTCGAGCCATATCGACTGGGTAGTAACCATTTTGAAAAAAATTCTACGTATGGTTTAGGCGTTAGTCGTGTTTGCAAATGGACAGACAGAAGCACAACAAAGTACCAAGACAATGCGCAATAGCATCTCAGCGAAAAGTTTATTCCCGCGATCTTGCAAAGCTAATAAAGTCCCCGTGTAGAGACTAGCAATGGCACATCCGTCCACGACAGGAGCAAGAGAGCAAATTTTCAAGTTGTTTTCGTCGGCTTCCTGATTGGTTGACGAAATTTAGCAGATGTGTGTCTCTCGATACTCCTGAACCATCAGATTCGAATTCAGGTGACTCTGTCTATTCGTTGCTTGGAAAAATGTCGGGTGTGTCCTCGCTTCGGAGGCTAGCAACGATCGCCTGCTCACATACATAGATGTTTTTCGCCCGCCGGAAGCGTGTCGGCGCCTCTTTGGTTCGTAACAAAGCGTGGAGGCCCTGCTGACAGGGGTGAGGGGGTTCCGTTATCTAGTCACAGGCTTCAAATTGTGATGTCACTACAGAGTTGCCGATGTTTACTAAGAAACAAAAGAAATCTCGTAGCGCTAAGCAACTGAAATTGAAGAGCACTGGGCGTCTTTACTTGTTTGTTTAGGCGTCGTGTGTGCGGTTCTGCGTCTAGTGTTGTCCGCCCCCTTCGCGCACTCAAACCGATGTTAAATACGTTGGCCATTCAATAATTAAAGAGACAAATTTGGTCTGGAGAAAAACAGTAGGTAGGACGAGTTTGGTAATTTTAGGACTTTAAGTTGACCTCATTAGGATGAGCCCTGACCATCTGGAGGATCAGCGTTGTTATGTTCATAACCTCAAAATTAAGTTGAACAATGGCGAGTCCACTTCAAAATTTCACATTGGTTGAACAACGTTCTGCGACTCGTTTTGAACTAGCTGAAGGTGAAAACCCAGCTAATATACACTCTAGAATGACTAAAGTGTATAGTGAAAACTGTAAGAACCGCGAGAATTTTTACAAGTGGGTAGAACAGTTGAAAAGTCGTCGAGGCTCTGTGACTGACGAACATCGTTCTGACCGCATCAGCAGGAAAAGTCATGTTGACAGTAGGACGCTACGGACGCTGTAGGTGCGTTTTGTGTGTGTGTGTGTGTGTGTGTGTGTGTGTGTGTGTGTGTGTGTGTGTGTGTGTGTGTGGTGTGTGTGAGATTATCACGAATAATAAACAGCCAATACTGCTTAGATATGCTTTTGAGCAAGGTGAAGCCAGCCATGAGAGAGAAACGTCGTGGATCTCAGAGGAGAGGCATGATACTCCAGCAAAACAACGCACATCCTCACAGTGCTCATCAAAGTGGTGAAACCATCGACAAAATGGGTTGGGAGGTACTGCCTCATCCCCCTTACTACCCCGATTTAGTACCGCCTGATTTCCATGTGTTTGGTCCACTGAAGGAAACATCACGTGGGAAGAAGTTCCAGGATATCGAGGTTGTCAAAAAAAGTGTGGGAAATTGGTTCAAACACCAAGATAACGAGTTCTTTGCAGCCGTTATAAAAAAGGCTGGTAACCTGTTGGTACAAGTGCGTAAATGTTGGTGAGGAATTTATTAAAAAGTAGGAAAAGACCTCTTTTGTGAAAATAAACGTTTATTTCTCCAGGCCCATTTGTCTCTTTAATTATTGAATGTCCCTCGTACTTCTCTCTTATAAATTTCTCATAATACTATGCATATTCCTCCTAAAATTGCGTCTCGCTGTACTTACTTTTCATCTGCTTTGCGCATGTTTTGCAAAAATGTTTCTTTATTCCCTACAATGACGGGCTTAGTGTAAGGGACTACGATAAATTTGTGTCACAGTATTTCATGAAATAAAATAGTGTCATTATTACAATTCTACTATAAATACAATAAGTTGGACGTGGCGCAAGAACGACCACGTGTCTGCCGCCCGAGTAATTGGCTGTCAAGTCGACAGAAATAGTATTCGGACAATAGCCACGTACTTTCACGTCGAAAAGGAAAAAAAAAACAATAAATATCTCTAATGGAGGTCGCGTGCACTTGCTCGGCGGCGGCGAAATCACAGAAAGCGTCTCCCACGTGCCGTAATTTCCCTCGGCGAGTGTTTCCGCTCTCAGGAGCCCTGTCATCTCCGCTCTTAGGAATGCCTTGTCCAGGAGCGGCCGCAACGACCCCGCGTCTACGCGTTTTACTTTATTTTTTTTCTCCCACGGAGTCACGTACCGATCTTCCTTCCCTTATCCGGGTCGCCACTAAGGCATCGCGGAGAAAAACTAGTGTTTTTTAACAGCACATACTTTCTCGCGTTATTGGAAACAGCTACGTAATATTGAAATATTGCAGTTTCCGGAAAAAACGAGCAATATCCGAAAATGGAACTAGCAGTATATTTCTTACTGTCCCTTGTTACGTAAGTGGAAAAAATATAAAGAACAAATTTGGAGCTGTTTTTGAGAATTTTTTTGTACATTTCAAGCGCAAATTACGTAAAAACTACTTTGTTTGAAAACACTGTACCTGATCTCCTTTAATGAGCAACTTTTGAAAACAGACTTTGACTGAGGCAAAAATCTCTATCTTCAATTTTGAAGTTTATAAAATGTTAATTTTTTTTCTAAAATAGGGGATATCAAGGAAAATGAGACCTGCACCATTCACTTAAACGTCCGTCGCACTATTCAGCAACAACATTCAATCGAAAAGTTTGGAGCCAGTTTTGTTTTGAAAATGCCCGGGGGCCTTCATGTAAAGTATCCCCCAAAAATAAAATATCGGTTTCAAATTCCAGAGACCGCGACATAGACCAAAACAATTGGAGAATATCAATTTTGGAGAAAATTGGCTGAACGGTTTAGGCGCTAGCGTTGACCACAGACGGACTGACGTTTTGCCATCAATCAATTTTTCGGTATCAATAATTAACAAAACTCGGATTCTGGCTATACCGTATGTTAGAGGATTGTTTTCTATATTTAACAATTGGATTTATACACTTTTGCGTTACCAGGACCCGCCAATAAGTTGGTGTAGTCTGGCGAAAATTCGTTGTTTTCTGGTGCACGATTTCATAATTCTCTCCTTAAAAACTTCCTTCTTAAGAGCGAGACAGTAAAAATAGCGCTGGCTCGCGACACTATTACCCGCAATAAATTCAATTGCGCTCTTCGTGTGCGGAGGACGCCGGCAAAGGGGACCACTTTGCGTCTTCTGAGAAAAGGTGTGTCCCTAGGTATAGATGGCCATGCAGAGGAGTGCTTTCTTTGTCGACCGCAGCCCCCGGCGGAGAGAGAGACAGAGACAGACAGACGTATAATAATATTACGTAACGGTTACTTAGGACGAGAAAGTACATGCTGTTTTAGCAACACTAGTTTAATATCCTCTGCCTCTCTTCAGAACTATGCAAGGATCTATAAGAACAAGGGTAGTAAATAGTTTGTAAGGCATGTAAATATTAGTTTGTAAGGTTAGTATAGGGGTTAGGTTTAATATCTAGGTAGGCCCTTCACATCCACATAACTACGCATAATATAAATGTCTTTACAATGACTATTTCACTCATGTCTGTCCGCGTCGTAAGTAGCCAATGGTAAGCCTGGATATATTCAAATTAAACCAATCCCAGATGTTTATCGCCATCAGCTTGTTTACCTTTTTTATCGCTGTAAAACCTTTGTTTACCTTTTTAAGATAACGATAGCAATTGTTTCACCTCCAAAATAGCTCTTGTGCATCAATATAATATTAAAATGTGTGGTTTTGGTAATGTTTAAAACTCTGAAATAGAATCTATTATTAAAGATTCAGTGCCGAAAAACAGCAAAAGAAACAGAAAAAGTGTGTAAAAGAAATTTCAAGAATTTTGTCAAGACAGAAAATACAAATGGACAGCACGAACTACAAATGAAGAAATTACACATGTTTTAGGCAATTAATATACGAAGATTATATTGTGAAGAGTACAAAGAATATGTCATCAAAACTATGTGGAACGTTACAACCAAAATTATTCAGGAAAATATTTTAACGAGTACACACGTGTGTTCAATCCATTCGAAATTGACGAATTCCGCTGCTAATTCATCTTGTACATCTTCCATTTCAAATACTTCTATGGAAGACCAAGACTTGGAAACCAACTTCCTACAACTTTAATGATTGTGCTTTTAATAAATGTTCTTGTCAGTAGCCTTGTTAGAATTGTTTTCCGAAAGTTTTATTACCATAAAATTGAAACATATTTGAAATCATTTTCTGCATTAAACTGTTATTCAAATGTTACTTGATTATACGTTATTCCAGGAGGCAGTGATAAGTCGGAACTGAATGAAAGGTTTTCATTTTTCGGTTGTAATTTTGAGTAATATTTCCCTTTTTCGTAATTCCTGTGATTTAAATTATCCTTTCAAATCATGTAATGTGTTTATTCGTGAAATAGTCATACTAAATATCACTTGAAGTGCTGTGCTAGCCGGTAAATTCACTCCTCGCTACGCGAGTCGTGAATTTACCGGCTAGCACAGCACTTCTCGTGATATTACTTATGACAATTATGAGCACGCGAGACGTACGAGCGTGTCGAATGAAGTAAACTGGACAATTTGGTGAACTTTCTCTTTTTCGTATAACAATTTTTTTACTTTCCCGTATACGTACGTATGTACGGAGTACTTAGTCATATAAGTTATATAATGCTGCGGAAAATCGATTTCGAAATTTTAACTGAAATACACGTTTTGGGGTCCCCTGATACCGAAAAAGTGTGTTTTTTTTTCAAATCATCCGTCCGTCTCTGCGAACAACACTACCGCCTAAACCATACGTGCGAGTTCTTCCAAAATGGATATTCCCCGGTCGATCTACGTCCAATCGATGCGTCGCGATTTTGAAAAACTTTCTTCAAAATTTGGGGGTACTTTACATGAAGCCCCCCGGACATTTTCAAAATTTTCTCAAAAACGGCTCCAATTTTTTTCTTTAAATGGTATATAGATAGGAGATGGGAGCTTCCAAGTAATAGATGGGAGTTTCCAAGAGTATGTGTCAAGTCCGAACAGCTAGCCGATACCAAAGGAAATAAAAAACTAATAAGGGAAGGTATGCACCATTCTGTACCACCACTAGTTTCTTCAAACATTTTGTACGGATAATGCTAAATGCACTTTATAAACCAATTTTGCTGTATTCTCTTGTTTTTACAAAAAATACGCAAATGTGTTTGTATATATATATATATATATATATATATATATATATATATATATATATATCGCTATTAAAATTCACATTTTCAGCTATTTGTACGCATGATTGCATTTGTGAGTGGAAGTGCCAAAAAAATACTTCCAATTAAGTTTTCGGGAACTAAAAGGTTTTCCGTGGAAATTAGCTTCAAAGAATAAAGCCGATTAAAGAAGTGAAAAGTGCCCCAAAACCAAATGGATGATTGCAGTACTCATATGAAAGATAATAAAAAATGCCATAGATTCTCAAAAAATCAGCCTGCTAGGGCAATATGTTGCAGAGATACGAGCAACTTGTTTTTAACGTTGTTTCTCAGCTTCCTTTGCAATTTTCAGGCTGAAAAAATAAGAAACTGGGGAAAATGGTTGGACTTGAAGGTATTTTTGTCAACCAATATTGGCCCAAAATTCAATTAGAAAAAAATTAAGTTTTTGAAATTGATTTTCGGCGTGGTAACGTTAGAGTACTGTTTCAGTTTTCCCCCTAGAATGTGTCGCATTACATTGTATAACATATTCAGATTTTTAAATAATGATTTTTTTCATATTCTTAACCAATGTGGACGATAGATAAAACATTAAAACCAATTTTATCTGTTTAAAAATTTGAAATTTGCGCTAAAATGTGTTGAAATATTGTTTTCTAATTTTCGAAAAGTTGTACGTGACCTTATTTCAAGATCTGTCTTTAAAGAACTGATTTCAGTGAGGAAAACTCTGTCTTCCATATTGTAGTTGTAGGAATGACGCCCAACAAAAAAGGGAGCTTATACATTTTCGAAAAATCAAAGATTTCAACGAAATTGAGACCTGCACCATTCTCTTTTACGTTCTTTACGCTAATCGAAGGCAAAGTTTAATGAAAAAATTTAGAGCCATTTTTGAGATAATTTTGAAAATGTTGAGTCTTCTTCTAAAGTGCTCCCCAAAATCAAAATATCCGTTTGAAACTCAGATGGCCTCGAGATTATTTTAATTGAACGGGGAATATCAGTTTTGGAGAAAATTGGCGCAACAGTTTATACGTTAGCTTGGACCACAGGCGGGCAGACGTTTTGGCGTCTATCAATTTTTCGGTATGAAGAACCCACAAAACATGGATTCGGACCACACGTGTTGGAGGAAGTAATTTACTATATGTAGGAACAAGAAGTATCCACATTTTCGTTTCTAAGGCCCAGCAATAAGAATTTTTCCGTCGAAAATTTGCTCTTTTGTGGCACACGATGACAATACTTCCTCTTCTTACGAAGTAAAGTTGAGAAAGTAAAATGATCATGTACTTGTTTTTGAAAATACGAATAGTTTTTAAGTAATTTTGGTTTAAATTTTGGTGAATTTATAAAACATATTTTTCAAAAGTGGCTGGCTATAATCTTTTTTTTTTCACGAATAATACGAAGCACGTTTATAAAGAATGGTTTAGGTCACATTTTCAATGAACTTTGTATTTTCGAAAATTGCAAAAAATGAACATTCTAAAACTAGAATTCATTCTAGTTTCATTCTAAATCTAGAACATTCATTATAGAAATGCTTTTGCTTAATGATATTTGACCTTTAAGAAACTAGATCTTGAAACAATAAGGAAAAACTGTTTTTTTGTTATTGAAAATAATTTGCAAATCCGAAACTTGGTTTTTAAAGTGTCGGGAATGTTGGGTTTAGCTGAGGCTGGTGGTGTAGAATGGCGTGCTAATTCTTACGCATCTTGAGTTCGAATGCTTTGCAGATTAAACTATTTTTTGGAGACACTTTTATATGTTCTTGTAGTACTGCATAACTGTTGCAAATAATGGGGAAAAGTATGTGCTGTTGTTGCGCCACTAGTTTTCTTCTGACTATGAGTTTTAATATACGCAAATAAATGAGTTGACGTCAACAAAACGACACTTTTCATCGCAGCTTTACATATCTCTCAATACTATCAGTACGTATGAGAAAGCGAGAAAGAAATGTGCGTGCAAGAAAGAAAGAAACAAAATTATTTTCTTCCTGAATGGGGTTTGTTTGGAATTAGGAGACCCGGCAATGCTTCACTATTGCAATGTATTGCACTTTCCACGATATTGGTCACGTGATTGTTAATCAAATCACGTTTTAAGCTACGCTCGGCAAATTTCTGGGAGAAATTTGATTTACTATCCGAGATAACGTTCAATTCCGGCTGGTATTTCACAATCGCAGGTGCAAAATATGCAACGAAGACGCGCTTAATACTTCGGAGTGCGGCGGGTTGCATAGAGCTTAGGTTGAGGGGCCCTTGCGTCAGCATAAAGGCACAAAATCAACAACACTCCCATTTTGCTTCTTACGATCGACAGACATACGCGCATTCCCATTGTATTATGCATATATTCTTTGCGCAAGTGTAAGCAATAAGTTGACAAAATTTTAACCGAATCGGATGAACTGTACGGCAGCATATAATGTGAACAAACATTGATTTTTATATATTGGATAACAATGAATGTGGTATTACACGCAGGATGAGCTTGACGATGACGTAACTTAAGTATCCTGTTGCAACATGTTCCATGAACGGGGAGTGGAATTGTCACATAGCAGCTGCCAGCACAAAAAGGAAGAACGGCGCTCAAAGAAATCGATCGCGCCGAGAGCTGGATTTGCCTTAAAGCGTTGTAACCTCGTGTTCAAATCGCTAGTTCTCTCAGTTGTGAATTACGGGGCGGAAATCTGAGAAATGAATACAATAGATCTATTGGAAAGCATCGAAGCTAATCATTGTCGGAGTCTTGAATAATTCTTGAGTCCCTAGATTCGCAGCAAAAAACTGCGTGTTAAGAGAGAGGTTGGTCGCGTAGGAATTTTTAAATATTTTAAAATGAAACCTTATTAACCTTTGGATTAGATTAGCAGGTAAACAGGCCGACACGCTTATACATAGGTGCTTTAGAGTGTAACTGCACGTTACAGGAAAAGTAACTGCGCTATTGGTCTTACAAAGTTCAAATTCTACGTCCAGATCTGGTAGACATCTCTTCTGAGATAGATGGAGATAGGGGTACACGGGAGATAGAACTGTTAATTTCTGATAAACTTTCTGGTATAAAAGGCAAGATATTCTGGCAGCAACTATGAAATCGCTCGCTAAAGGCACAAATTTACACTAGTCCGGAATGGGGTTGTGATAATTTTTGCGTTCTTGTGAGAAGAAAGCACGGAAAAGGTGAGAAACGAAGAGGTGCACTTAACACTGAGTACAACTGTAACGAGAAGATGTCAGCACCATTCCGACAAAAATGAAGTGAACAAACGTATTTCATTTTTGCGTTCTCTTCTACTGGCCAGGGGTGAGTTCGAGGGATTTTAGCGCTTGATTTATGTTTATTGATAGGAAAAGCGCGAGATTGCCATAAAAATGGCGTCTAACTTCTGCTTCTATTTGTAACACACATTCGACTGGAAGACTTACCGGATAGGAGGGCCTTTAGTTGTAAGTTGTAACTTTAGTTGTAAACACACGATGCATACTCCCGGCAAGCAGTTCCAGTAACAAACCCCTTTTTCACCGGTTCACGAGATGGCTTGAAAAATCCGTTCGTTGTCGTTTCATGGATCATATTAGGAACTTCGGTTCGAAATATCTTGTTCATATGATCTTTAGTTTTGCCTCTCCGCTTGTAAGTAGTAACGCGTTGTGATTAGCAGACTACGTAAAATTAAGACGAGGCCAAATTACGCTGTCACTTTCATCCTTTGGTTGCTACTTACACGGAGGACCACTGGTGATCCCTTGATTGTTGATGGGCGAGTCAATAGTCTCGCGTGTCTGAAAATGTTATTTTAGGCGCTGTCATCACCACAAATTAATTTAGAAGCACTTTAATAGGGAAGCACCTACGTCCGCAGCGTCACGGATCGAGTGGGAAAATTATTACGGAAAAACAACATCCGCACAGTGTTCACTGCTCCCGACAAGTTGCACAACGTTTTGGTACATATTAAAGATGCGTTACCACCTCTCCAGTCGGCAGGTGTATATGAAGTCCCCTGCAGCTGCGGTAGAATGTACATCGGCGAGACCGGGCGCACTGTGCTCGAACGGCTTAGAGAACATATCGCCCACTATAACCGAAATCATACCAACCGTTCGGCTATAGCGCACCACTCTGAGACCACGGGACACGCTATAGATTTTGACAAGACCCGGCTCCTGCATAAGGAAAACCGATACTGGCACAGGCGAATCAAAGAGGCTCTGGAAATTAATAGAAGGCCGCTCAATTTCAACGCGGACGCAGGCCTCAATTTAAACCACGTCTGGAAGTCCCTTCTACCAGCCATTCGGGACTGTCACGGGGCTGTTCGCCGCCGTCCGACCACGGGGACGACTGGCGCGGGGCCTGGGTTGGCCCCATCCGCCAGCCAATCGAAGGGACCTCTCCGCCAATCACGGCACACCTGCCCCACCCGAGCGCCCAGTCAGAACAATATAATACTGGACGCACACAATGTCGTGTCACTGCCCTGAGGAAGCTTACGGCATGTTAGGCGAAACGTCGGCCTCCCTGCCAACGACGCGGCGTCACCCGGACAGCCGAGAAGTAATGAACTCGAGCCGCGGAAGCTTGCGTGTACATTGAACTATAAAGAAAAACTAAAATCTTGCACACGCCTAGCATGTTGCAACATGAGCGAGGGACGCGTACGTCTGAACATGGTGACCGCGCGCTTTCAACTGGGCTGTGAAAGCATGCGTAGGCTGGCGCAATAGGCGGCGTTCGCGCCCAAAGGCCGGGGGAACAATGAGCGTGCGTATTCGTTTGAGAGGAAAGTTGTAACTTGAATTAAACAAATTACGTATAAACATACGTTATTAAATGTTAAAATTTGCCGTGTGTCTTATGCTGTTAAGTTTATAGTGAATGAGTTATTACGCAGGATTTAGATTCGTTGGAAGTCGTTCTCTGAATGAGGTGATGTGCACAGCAGAGGCGGTGCAACGGAATCTTTCTGAGAATCTGAGGATCGCAAGGCGTTGTGAAACGTATTTCGTAGTTGAATTTATAAAATGAAATTTTGTACAAATATAATTATTAGGGGATGCGCATAAATTAGTTTAATTATAATATATTGCGTGCTTGAACACCGCTAATAGGCCAGTCAGTCAACACAGACTCGTATACTCTCATATTTGAAATGTTATTCTTCTTAGGTGTCGCATGGGCCACAATCCCTTTGTATTTCCTTATTACTTAATGATATTGGTACTATGCGTTGATTCAAGTTATTGTAATCCCCAAAAATGTTTTATTTTTAATATGTGAAATTTGCGATGTTTAAAGTGTTTGTTTATTGTGATATACATGGACATCATGTGTATTATGTGCATCGTGTTTAACTAAACTATTCTCTTTTAACAGCAAGCATTGGAGAAAGTATTTTCAACAGAATTTAAAACAACAAGTTGCCCAGTAGTTGTTGATTTTCTTATCAGGCATGGGAAGATTTCTCCCGAAAATGGTGAGTTTTATTTGCCTTCAATATTTTGTTATATTCTATTGATTCCAAGTCTCGAATATTCGTTACTTCCCGCTACATCAAACACAAGATGTTTTGGTTAAAACAAAATTGGAATATTAGAAAGAACGCCATAGAAATGTTCTCAGTGTGTGAAAATGGCATTGTTTGGATTAGAATAATTTCATTAGAAAAATATGAATACCTTGATGTGTGTTTGATGACCTTGGTTTAAAGAAAAAAATAAAGACCTCAATAACGGAACGAATTATGTCGCAATAAGATACTTTGAAAATACTGAGCTTTGAATCAAGTATTTAATCATATTGAAGCTACATTCTAAGATTCAGTTTTGTGGCTATGTCTTTTATAGATTTAGATAACAAAAATGATTTTATTCTAACACATTATTTTCAGTAACACATTATTATTATTATTATTATTATTATTATTATTATTATTATTATTATTATTCCTCTATATCACGACTAAAGATGTTATGTGTCGCTGAATATAAAATCTACTTCAGGTTGCAACCAGCTTCGTAAGGAGCAGATCTAGGGACTGTCGGTGCATCTACAATACTGTGCGCAAAATGTGAGCTGTTCCCAATAAAGCAATTTCCTACACTTTCCAGTCTTTTGAATGATCTGGGAGTTTTGCCAAGTTCTTACACAAATTTTGTGGAACAAATCCCAGAGCTCCGATGACTATCGGTACGACCTGTGCTTTTACGCCCCACATTCGGCTGATCTCAGTTTCCAAACTCTTATATTTAAGACATTTCTCTGTCTCCTTGGTTATGACGTTTTGATCGCAAGGTACAGCAACATCGATAAGTAAACACGATTTTTTCTCCAAATCCCGGATAACTGTATCCGGTTTATTTGCCGCTATCGTGCGATCAGTTTAAATTTGTTGGTCGTACAATATCGTACACATTCCATCAGACGTCACCGGTTTTGATGAATGTTCGTACCACTTGGTGCAGGTGTTTGGAACTTCGAGGGCGGTACAGATCTGCCAGTGGAGGTAGCTGCACACCCTGTCGTGTCTCTTCAAGTATTCGGTCTTTGCTAGGATTGGACAAGCTGAGACAATGTGATCAAAGTCAATGTGTCAAATTCTACGTGTTCCTGGCAAATGTGGCATTTATCATCTGGGGAAATTTTGAGAACCGCTTTATCATAATGTGTTCTCAACGCCTGATCTTGGGCAACTATTACAAGTGCTTCCGATTCTGGCTTCATTCTTCCCCTTTTAAGCCACATAAATGATTGATCTTTATCGATCTGTGCTCTGTCCATTCGTTTCAAATATTGTCCGTGGAGTGGTTAGTCTCTCCATGATTCCTTTAACAGTTTTTGTGTCTTACATTTCATGTTAAGTGGCATCAGAAGTTCTGTGTCTCTGTCATTCTGCGTGTCTTGCATAGTTTTCTTTGCAATACTTCTTGCTACACTGCATTGTTATTATTATTATCATTATTATAAAAGTATTCAGATAATTAGTGTTTTTATAATGCTGTGTTTAGATAGCAAAATTATGTAAGTCATATTGTCATGACTTGAGACACAAAATTACATAAGTCACTGTTGTTTGTTAATATTTAGGAGGCAAAAAGTGAATTTCTCTTTTAGTTCATGACAAATCAATGGTGGCAAATTGTAAAACAACAAAAGCCAGAGTAATTTCTCATTAGATCTTGATGCTTAAAATTGCTGACATGGAAAATTATTCAAAAGTGACTTATACCATTTTGCCATTTTCCAGTCATCATCATCATCATCATCATCATCTAAACCTTATCCCAGTTGGCTGGGGTCGGCTTTTTCGAATCGCTTACTATGATCCGTTATGATTTGACTGTGCTTTTGATGTGCTACAATTGACTCAGCCTGACGTCAACCCCCCAACCTGGAGGACCAACCTTCGTGAATCCATTTTTGATTTTGAATTTGACTGTGAGTTTTGTAATCGGCTGTCAGCCGGGCGTCAACCCGAAGGACCGAACTTCATGACTTCACGTCGTTAATGACATGGGCTTGGCAACGCCGATTTGCGGTCGTGGCCTTTTTATTAGAACCATCCCAGCATTAGCCTAGTTGAGCGAGGGAAACCACGAAAAACCCCGGTCAGGATGGCCGGCGCGGGGATCAAACCCGGGCCTCCCCATTGCCAAGTCAGCGCGCTACGCCCTGATCCACTTCGTTGGGTGGTCGTAGCGCTTCCAATCCAGAAGTCTTTCAAACCGGCTAAGGTACCCTTTCCAGCTTCATGCGATGATTTTCTGACACAAGAGCGCGCATTCTCGGGCCTTGATACCGGAAAACTCTTGTTCCGTCTTCCATAACGCTTGGTTGTCAAAATACATGTTCTCTGGGTCCTTGTTACCAACAAGTGGTTTTCGGCAAAACGTCTTTCCGTCCGTCAACAATATTAGCGGCTGTAACGTAAAATTTGATAATACCCATCAAAGTGACTAATGTCATGGCACCTTAAATTTCAAACGGATATTTTAATTTTTGAAGGTTTGACTTTTCCGAAATTTTCTCAAATGACTTCAGATTGGTTCTTTAAATCTTAGGTTCGAATATAGCGAAATACGCTTCTAGAAATGGCCTAGGTCCGATTTTCACTGAAGTCTTTTTTTCTCCTGAAATGGAAAACCGAATTATTTTTTCCAATATTTTGGATCTGGCTTCTGAGGTGGTCTCATTAAGACACCAACTAAGTACGTAAGTTCGGATCTCAGCTTTTGAAGCTACTTTTTGCCGTTTGGTTACACCTTGCAGGACCTTCTGGTATAATATTATCTGTCTGTTACAAATAATACGTCCCGCCTCCTCAGGGATACTATAGAGGGGAAATATTGGAGGGAAAAATAATACGAGAAAACATGTGCCGTTGTAGCTCCATCGTACTCATTAGCTTGAGATTTATTATATATTAAGAATTATTACTCAGTGTTAACTTTTTAATCATTTCATGCTCAATGTTTCGAAATATTGGTAGTAGTAATTTGAGTTACTTTTGGTAGGAGTAATTTCAAGTTACTCATAAAATTGTGAAAGTCTTCAGAGATGGTGATATTCGCTAACTATCTGGAGCTGGATTGGGAGGTAACGTTGAAAATTTGTAATCGGCCATCACGCTGGGGATTCGATTATCAACATTGAAAGGCAACAAATTTTTCTTAATATTTGTTTTTCGTGGAATAGAGCAAAGTGCGCTTATAAATGGTGTAAGTCCGATTTTATTAAGTCTGTGAACTTCCGAAAATTTGCAAATTCGAATCTTACCAGATTCTTTTTGAAAAAATTACGAGGTAACAGTTGAATTAGTAGGTAAAATTAAAAACCAATGCGTATATGGAAAATATTTACTTTCTCAAATAGTACTTGTGTAGTATAAAGTATTACAATGCTACTGCAAAAAACGCCGATTTCTCGACGGAAAAATTGGTATTGCGAAGCCCAGACACCGAAAAAGTGGGTAAATACTGTTCATTTATGTGGCAAATTATTTCCTCTTACGACGTTTTGTACTCAGAATCCATGTGTTGTGTGTCTTTGAGGCTGTAAAATCGGCTGACGGCAAAACTTAGGTCTGTCTGTCTGTGTGAAATGGCAGAGTCTAAACCGATCAGACTATCAGACGAGCTTGTCCAAAATTGATATTCCTTCCACCAATTTGGTCCAACTCAGGCCCTGCAAACAGAGCCATTGTATCCACTAGGCTGCAGCCTAGGGCCCGGGACTTTTAGGGGCCCACAAATTTGTAGAATTTTATAGGACTTTAATCATAATAAGATCGACAAGCAAATATTCTAAACTTCACATGGATTTTCTGTTTGAAATAAATACACATAAAGTATATTAATATATTTATATTTTTTATTTTAACTTAGACTGATACACTTATAAAAAGTTCTTTTAAGAAAGTACGTTCCTGAATCAAGGCCCTTTCATTTAGAAGAAAATCTAAAGTGTTCATAGGACTGGTCAAAAGCATCGAGAAAAATATAATTTTATGGCTTTATTGACTCCAAGAGTTGTCCACGTTGTTTGTCATATTGTTTTCAAAAACAATATTTTATTATTGTTAATTATTGTATTTAAAATTTCAAATTTAAAATATTATTATATATAATGTATATAGTATATTATTATTATTATTATTATTATTTAGTAATAATATTTATTAATAAAGTAAATATTCAAAGATATAATGATGTTGGGATGTACATTAATTATCCTAGGGCCCAAGGCCCATTACATTTTACAGCCTAGGACCCAAAAGCATGTTACAACGGCCCTGCCTGCAAATAAGAAATGTATATTTTTATTTTTGAGGGGTGCTTAACATGACATCTGTGTCCAGGTGGTGAAGTGTATAATAATAATAATAATAATAATAATAATAATAATAATAATAATAATAATAATAATAATAATAATAATAATAATAATAATAATAATAATAATAATAATAATAATAATAATAATAATAATAATAATAATAATAATAATAATAATAATAATAATAATAATAATAATAATAATAATAATAATAATAATAATAATAAGTATCTTGGGAGTATTATAGGAGAGTGAGACTGGTCCTGCAGTCCGCTCTGAATTCCAGGAATAAAATATCTGCAATAGGTAGTTTGGCGGTACCTGTAGCCGAATACAGTTTTGGACTAGTGGACTGGACTGAGCAAGAAATTCGCACCATGGATCGAAAAACCAGAAAACTGCTAACAATGCATCATGTTTCCCACCCTCGAGCTGATGTACATAGACTTTATGTGGCACGTAAGGAAGGAGGAAGAGGCCTCAGACAAATTGAGGCCTCCTGGCACAACGCAATAGTCGGGTTGGGGAAGTATGTAGTCAGCCATCAAGACGACCCTCTAATGAGGCAGGTCATGAAATCTGACCGAAGAATGGGAAACAGAGGCATTGTTAGTGTAGCAAGAAACATTGCGAAGAAAACTAGGCAAGACACGTCGAATAACACAGACACTGAACTTCTGATGCTGCTAAACATGAAGTGTGAGACACAAAAAATGTTAAAGAAATCGTGGAGAGACAAAACACTCCACGGACAATACTTGAAACGAATGGACAAGGTGCAGATCAATAAAGATCAATCATTTATGTGGCTTAAAAGGGGAAGGATGAAGCCAGAATCGGAAGCACTTGTAATAGCTGCCCAAGATCAGGCCTTGAGAACACGACATTATGATAAAGCGGTTCTCAAAATTTCCCAAGATGACAAATGCCGCATTTGCCTGGAGCAAGTAGAAACCATTGATCATATTGTCTCAGCTTGTCCAATTCTAGCAAAGACGGAATACCTGAAAAGACATGATAGGGTGTGTAGCTACCTCCACTGGCAGATTTGTACCGCCCTCGAAGTTCCAAACACATGCCCCAAGTGGTACGAACACTCACCGAAACCGGTGACGTCTGTTGGATTGTGTACGATATTGTACGACCAACAAATTCAAACTGATCGCACGATAGCGGCAAACAAACCGGATATAGTTATCCGGGATTTGGCGAAAAAATCGTGTTTACTTATCGATGTTGCTGTACCTTGCGATCAAAACGTCGTTACCAAGGAGGCAGAGAAACGTCTTAAATACAAGAGTTTGGAAATCGAGATCAGCCGAATGTGGGGCGTAAAAGCACAGGTCGTCCCGATAGTTATCGGAGCTCTGGGATTTGTTCCGCAAAATTTGAGTAAGAATTTGTCTAAACTCCCAGGTAATTCAAAAGACTGGGAAGTGCAAGAAATTGCTTTATTTGGAACAGCCCACATTTTGCGTAAAGTATTGTAGAGGCACTGATAGTCACCGAATCTGCTCCTTAGGTAGCTGGTTGCAACCTGGAGTAGATTTTATATTCAGCCGACTCATAAGATCTTTAGTCGTGATGTAGTGGAATAATAATAATAATAATAATAATAATAATATAATAATAATAATAATAATAATAATAATAATAATAATAATAATAATAATAATAATAATAATAATAATAATAATAATAATAATAATAATAATAATAATAATAATAATAATAATAATAATAATAATAATAATAATAATAATAATAATAATAATAATAATAATAATAATAATAATAATAATAATAATAATAATAATAATAATAATATAATAATAATAATAATAATAATAATAATAATAATAATAATAATAATAATAATAATAATAATAATAATAATAATAATAATAATAATAATAATAATAATAATAATAATAATAATAATAATAATAATATAATAATAATAATAATAATAATAATAATAATAATAATAATAATAATAATAATAATAATAATAATAATAATAATAATTGATAATAATTTGCAGTAACCATTATTGTTCTCAATTTCCAGAGCCTAATTTTCCTCAAGTTGTGGAGTTGCTGCATGTTCCCCTGCAGTCTCTGTACAGAACACACAGAAGGCAGCCACCTGCAGAAAATGGACAAAATAACATTTCAATGAATTAAGAGAGATTTTAGCAGTTTCTTTTTGGGCAATGACGTTAGAAAGGAGATGTACGTATTGGTTGAAGTATTTGTATTTATGAACATTTTTAGAGGTATTTAGATTGGTAAGTTTTTTGTATGTATGACCATTTCAGAAAAGGATATATACTTAAAAAACTTTTACTAGTCATATTGCCTGTTGGCTTCAATATTTGTAATTATGGTGTCATTTCAGAAGTTATTTATTTATGTTAACTTCGTTACGCTTGCTTAAATCATTGTCACCTCAATTGTGAGTGCCTACAATAATCAATGGCTTTCTTATTTGGTTTTGGAACTTGATATTTCTTTGGTGAGGTTTTTTAATTAAATATACATACTAGTTACTTTTATAATTTACTTGAATGCATCGGTGGCCACTTGTGCTTATAAAATATGAGAGTTTTGAGGTTAATAGGATCACTTTTCTCGGTGTGAATGGTGCTCAAAGTTTGCCTAAACATTAGGATATTCTCTTTAATAATACTTTTGAAACTGCAGTTCAAGATCCATGTGTGCCTGAAAAGTAATTTGACAAACCAAATTGAGAATTCAAGGTGAAGTGAAATGCAAAAGAAATAGCATACACCATTGAATCCATGTTCCACATGTTGCATGTTTCACATCTAAAGTTGTGTTGAAAACAGTTTATGTTATTGTTGATGTTTGTGAGAATGGCATATTAAAAATAATTTATGTTCTTCAGATTTTTATATCCACTACAGTAAAGCCAGGTCATTACATTAACTTTAATGAGTGCAGTGTATCATATCATCCTTTCATTTATTAGTTGAAATATTTCTTGAGAATGTGAAAAATACATCAGAATGGAATGTATTATTATTTGCAGTCCATCAAGTGACTGGTGTTGCTTTCTTGTTATAATAAGAGCATGTTGAGGTAACACTATAGAATTCCTGCTGTATTTACAGAGAAAATGAGTTTCTATAATTTTTTGATTTGCTACAAATGTTGCAAAATTTTTAAAATTTAACATGACCAGCCTTTAATTGCTTACAATATATTTCATGTCTTACAATGAGGAAGCAATTTATGTCAGTGTTACATCAAATGCATTGAAATTAAAATGGTTTTGAAACTTGTGAGACAATATAAATGATATTTGATTGTCTCAAATAAATTATTTCATATTTTATCATCAAAACACGTTTTAGCTAAATTTATGCTGAAAATGTGCTGTCTCTTCTATCCCATTATTTGAATGTCATTTATTTAGAAATTTAAATGCTGGCATTTAACTTTTTCCTTGAAGCAATATTGTATTCATAACAATAAGAAATCATTTTGAAAGAAGAAATTATCAATTTTATATTTAAAAAAAAATATCCTTTATAATTCAGGAAATATGTGTAAAAAATATTGTGAATTTATTGTTTATTCTTAATGCATTAAAAATTATCTTCAATCATTCAATTCAAAAAGTATACTATAGTTGTACAAACAAATAATTCATACAAAATGAGTCATTTCTTAAAACTTTGCAGTACCGATATTTAAAAAATACATTGTGACTCATCAGAAAGTTTGAAAATCTAATGCTTTTTTTAATTATGAGGTATTATATTGTCAAGTGGAGAATTATAAAGGACAAGAAAAAAAAAAAAGGTCCAAAGAATTGCATCAAAATATCCAGAAATCAAATCCTTTTAGAAACAGATCAAAATTTTCCATTGTAGCATAAACAAAATGGGCTTTGAACTTATGGATGAATACAATTATTCATCCTAAATTGTGTAACATCTTTGTAAAGTCAAATGATGTGAGTATTGGAGTGTGTATTGTAAAATTTGTTTTTAGGCTCTAAACATGTACTTTCAATGAAAATAATAAAAGCAAATTGCTGAAATAAACTTGACCAAAGAATATAAGTAGTGTCAGTCCTCATCTAGTTTGGTACAGAAATATTCAGTACTTGTATACTGCTTTTCACGTTGAAGACTAGATGTCTTATGGAGAATCTGCGTGTTGTTGCCAACACACGTTCACTTGCTCCCTCGTCCAAGGATCGTCAAAATAGCTGCTACCTTTCTCAGTATATGAGACTACTAAAAAATGTTTAAACTCACACATTATTATTATTATTATTATTATTATTATTATTATTATTATTATTTTATATTATAGCCGTAATTTTTAATTTTTCGTCCATACGAAGGTACTTCGTAAGAAGAGAAAATTATGTCATCGTGCGCCGGAAAACTGCGAATTTTCTCCAGAAAAACTTATTTCCGGGCCCTGGTAACGAAAAAGTAGATAAATCCTGTTGCAAAATATAGAAAATAATTCCTCTAATACGTGATATAGTCAGAATTCATGTTTTGTGGGTTCTTGATACCGAAAAATCGACGGCAAAACTGCATGCCCATCCGTAGTCAACGCTAGCACCTAAACCGTTCAGACAATTTTCTTCAAAATTGATATTCCCCGATCGATCTGAATGAACTCGAGGCTTTAGGAGTTTCAAACGGATATTTTGATTTTGAAGGGCACTTTCTCACTACCGCGGTAAGGAGAAAGTTACGTAATACAGCGCGAAAAAACGTCTGTCTGGAACGACGCCGAACCGTTCATCCGATTTTCTCCAAAATTCCCCAATCGTTCTGGCTGATGTCGCGGCCCCTTGTATTTGAAACTGATATTTCAGTTCTAAGGGTTACTTTACGTGAAGCCCGTGGCACGTTTTCAAATTTTTTAAAAAAATGGCGTTTTTTGATTAAATTTTGTTTTTGGATAGTGCCAAGCACGTTTAAGAGAATGGTGCAGATCTCATGTTCGTTGAAAAATCTGATTTTTCAAGAACTGCAAAAATGCAAACTTTTTTCCGCGTTTTCCTTCAACTACAGTTATGAAGATAGAGATTTTTTCCCTTAATGAAATCTCTTCCTTAATGATAGCTTTTAAAGTGTCAAGTAAAAGTTTTCGAAAATTCGAGTATTTTTCGCGTAATTTAGCGCATAATATAAGCAATTTTTAATTTTGTTTAAACAGTTTTTTTTTTCACAAACGGCTCCTTTGTTTTCGATGAAATTTTGTTGGATACGTTTAAGAAAATGGTGCAGGTATGTTGGTTCGTTATTTTTCGAAAATTGAAAAAATTCAAATTTTTTTCGGCGTTTTCCTACAACTACAGTTATGATACTTTTTTTTTCTTGATGAAATGTGTTCTTCAAAAACCGGTCTTCAAATAGGGTAATGTTGAATTTTTTTAAAATAGGAGTATTTTTTGTGTAATTTGGCGACAAGCATAGTCATCCACTCCCAATGTACCGTGCTTCTTAAACACAAAATGAATCGTAATGCTACGGAAGTTAGAATTCTTTTTATAATTATTACTTATTATATTTATATTATTTCATTTAAATTGCGTCCTTTAATTGTGTTAAATATGAACACGAATGGATGACTTCTCTTTGCTTAATAAGATGTGGGAATGAAGAGTAATGCATGTAAAAACTGAGTAATTTTGATGAATATAAAAGTATTATATTTAATTATTATATTATATTTTGGCAACAGTGCACGAGATTCTTCCATGAGAATAACATTGTCCATATGAGCCCATTTGCCTTCTTGACGTGAAAATGAGTATAGGTAATTGGAACTTGACCTAAAAAGGTGATAAAATGGGTTACCATTCAGTGCTTAAAAACAAGAAAAAATTACTGAACTTTTACACTAATTACCTGCTGATCTTGGCAACTTCTTGATGAGATCACATTGAGTACAGAGTTTCCCACTTTATTACTTATTAACAGGACCGGATTTCAAAGAATGCCGCCTGTAGGCTAAAGTCCATTTGCTGCCCCCTTTATTGTTCATAGTTGAATAATACATTTGTTTATACAACAAATGGTAGAGTTCATTCTTGTTTTCATCTTTTTTAAATATTAAAGCACAAAAGCTTGCATTTAGGTTAGATAAAATTACAATTTTAATGGTTTACACAATAACTTACATAATAACATTAGTTCTTCTACTTGTTTTTCACTAAAGTCTTTCAAGATTCGTTGAAAAAATAAAATGGGTTTCGAACTGAATTATTTAGTTCTTGGAGATCAGAGATCACTTTTTTAAACATATTTTTATACTTTAATGCTAATGACGATGTTTTGCGTAATTGAAGATGCAGGTTCATTTTGAATAAATTGCCAAACTGCTGTCCCTAAAACTTTGCCACTCTAGCCTACTCAGCCTATTTAGAAATCCGGCCCTGCTTATTAATTAATTCATACCACGTTTTACTGGGTTACTTGCCTCTGAAATAAAATTCATTTTCTTAGTTAATGAATCCTCAAATGCTTTTCTGCAAAAGAGCCTATGATCTTAGTAGGAGGGACTAGTTCTTACCAAATGAAAACTTGGATATGGTAATACTCTTATACGTTTAAACTCTGAATAATTGGGGATTTTCATCTGTTTCCTTTATTTTGTAATATCCAAAAATTGTATTGCAGGTTATGTATTGATGGTTGATAGAAAAAAAAACATTTTAATCCAATAATGCATTAATATTCTCTTGCTATCACACTTATGGGAATGGCATTTTTAAAATAAAAAATTCATTTACTGAGAGAACTGTCAAAACCTTTCTCAAATATACAATACACATAATTATAACACCCATTATAAAGACGGGTTCATTTTGTGCATATGTTGTTCTTGCATCGAAAACTAACTCGTCGTAAATGTTATTTTACAAAGATTTATAGATTCTCCAGATATGTCACCGTCCGCACATCAGAATGGAGCATCAATAAAAGATAAATCTCCCAAAGTATAATAGATTTTTAAAAAAATGTAATTTTGTACATTATGGCCTAAGAAAAAGCCCGGGTCTATATGGAGACTCAAAAGGGCCTAGGATGTACCATTTGAGAATTGAACTTAATAATAATGTATGTTGCATCGTAACAAGTATTCCATGAATTCCTGCTGATTTATAACCCTAATAATAAATAATATATAGGCCTAGAAATAAAATGTTAAATTAATGTATTTTTCACTTGTTTCCTGATGCTTTCAATGAATGTTCGTTCATGTCATTCCAATGTGTATACTGTGCCGCCGTCGGCTAGCTCAGGGATGTTTAGGGCACCTATTTGGCATTTTGAAGGAATTGCGATGTAGGTTTGAAAGAAAACAAGTCAGTTCTATTATGTTCCACAAAATTTAATGTTTCAAAATGCAAGAATGAAGAACAAAATTTGTTAGTAAAAGGTACGTTGTTGAGCTCATTAAATAAAATTTTACATAAACTTGAAAATCTTAGCCAAAGCGCGGCTACGCAATTAGCTGTATGTATTCCCTTATGAGTTTTTGTGGCAACGAGAGTTCTTTCCGTTTAATTGCGGAGCTTTAAGAGCTTAAATGTGAGAAAACTTCACCGGTTTCCTTCATGAACAGTCCTCTCGTTCAGACGTTCTTTCTTCTCGGGGGCGATGGTCGACCCCGATCCCCTGATCCCCCAATCAGCTGACGAAAGTCGTCTTCCAGATGTGTTGTGAGTCTCCCACAGGCTGGAGGGAACAACTCGTTCCATGCTGCTCGGGTATCGGTCGCTTAAGGCACAAGTCCCGAAATTGATGGCGATGTTCTTGCACTCACGAAAGTTCAGTCGGCGAGTGCGACAGGCTGCGACAGCGTATTGTTTCGTCTTTTTCAAGAAAGCTCAGCAGACAAACATAACAAAAAATCGTCATAAACAACGGAAAACGTAAACTGCGTTTACAACAAAAACGAGAATAATTCTGGCTGAACTGATGCGGAGCGTTAGCCATCCGCACTAAAAAATTTGGAAGACAGACACAAGAAACGGGACTCTGCGTTCGCTGTCTGCTCTCTCTAGCCGACGTGAACTAAGTCGTATGGCTGAGACTTCGAATCAAAGTTCCCGACACCAAGTGCCCGAACCAAAGTTCTCTCGCCCAGTCCTTCTCGAAAAGTGTCCCACTCCAAATCTCCTTACCAAATCTTCAAATTTTGCGTCAATCTCTTTGCTCCCTTGTTCTTGAACCAAGCGTCGTAATTGGTCGAAACCTACTGCGTCTAATTTAATTTGGCCTAATCGTAACCCCGCGTTCTAAATTACCTAGAGTGAGAGCGCAATTGGAACCTCCGTTTCTCACTCGCTCCTTTTTTAAGCGTATCGTGAACTGCGCAATTACAACACTGCTGCCGGCTGTTGTGTGTTTGGGTTACCCAAATTAATTTAATGACGTCGAAAGGAGGAGGTGGATGTTTCAACAATACGGACCTTGCTTGTTCTTAGGCGGGTGAAGCGGGAACGTACGGAAGGGTCAGGCGTGCTCCTACCTCGTAAGTGCATCGTTTGGAAAGATTTGTTGACATCTCGACCCGGCGTCAGGTTGTATGGGGGTCTAGCAGGATTCAGAGAGAAAGAATCAGTGATCTCAACATAATAATTCTACTCTAGAGCTCACTGGAAAGAACTGGGGCGTGACGAAGGGGGAAGGGAAAGGCGCTGCGTGCGAGGCACGGGAAGGACAAAGGACGTAAGAAATTCCTTTTCCTACCGGGCTGATGGAACCACGTACTACTTAAGCAATGTATATTCTAGGGATACTGGAGGGTATGTGCCTCTACAGTACATGACATAATGAAGGGTAAAACCAGTTTCCTTCAGGGTGTCCAACTTGCAAGGTCTCGCGGGCCACAACTGAAACCTTTAATATGGTTGCGGGCCACGTTTTCATTACTCGAGCGATCCACACGGGACCCCGTCTCGTTGATCTCGGCGGTTTGCCCGGCTGCTCTGAAACGGCGGTGGAACTATGCGAGATATCAGGCCGCAGTGAAACACTTTGGAATGATTTTGAATTTCTGAATTTACCAGAAACATCCTTAAATCTAAACTTCACCTATTTTCGCACTAAGGGAACGTGCGTTGGGCGCATTATTATCTCGTCCGACATGCAAGGGACTTTCGAGTGGGACTGATAACTTTTCACGGGCCACTATAAATGGCGCCGCAAGGCGGATGCGGGCCGCCAGTTGCAAAACGCTGCCTTAAGTAATATAAAAAGAGAGATTCATCCCGTATAATTAAACGTCATCAACTGCACAAAATCGGTACAACTAATTTTACAAATACTATACCCGAAATGCTCATCGTCAACTGACGCCGGGCGATAACGCGTTAATTTAGCGACTGTCACCATTGGCTGCTCCTGAGGTAGTGTTCTTTTTTCTAGAAAAGTAATTCTTATTTTAAGTACAGTATACAAAATAACATAATCTCATTCCTGCAGAAAAGTTTAGTTTACCATATGTTCATTTGTACAAATCAAGTTTTAAGGGTCACAACCTTTGAAGAGCCAATGAAGTGAAAATATACAAACAAAACTGAGGAAGGGATTGCAATAAATTCTATAGTTCAAATAATTTGAGTAATTAAGGATTCAAAATAGAATTACAAAAGAATGAAATATAATTTTTTGGCTCTTCTGAAAAATTTCTGTTAGTGTGGATATGATGTTTTACCTATATCAACTATCAATATGGCAACTTGATTGGATGATCAAATCAGAGTTTTCACCTTCACCTTATTTCACGTAACTTTCGTTATTAAGTGATACAGTCATTAAGTCCAGGTTTTTCTGCAATTTCACAGAGGCATGACAATCCTGAGGTACCACAATAATTGAAAGTTTTTGCTGCATATTAAAACTGAGGAAATGCTTTCTTTTTAGTACAGTTAGTGTCAGAATTAGTTATTTTTGAGTAAGTTGTTATTATTTGTTTCTTAGGTATTTTTTTACTAAATCTTCAAACTCTATTTATTCTAAAACTGGAAAATGCATCAAACATCCTTTCTTTCATTTGCACTAGAGTATTTTGTGATTAGTACCTATGTTTTTATTGCACATTTATTGATTTAAAGTGTAAGAATAATTTTCATCAGTAGTCATATTCAATTTAAATTATGTTTGGTTCACATTTGAGATACAAAGGCATTTTCATTGAAAAATCCTTTTCTTCCTTATTTTTCCAAATTTAAATGTCAATTGTATGTATGTATTTTAAAAGTTGTAATATTATTCTTAATTGATCCATGAGCACCCACCTGTGGTAACAAAAATTTTAAAATTATTTTAGTTAACTTATCAGGTAGTTCAAGTTGCTGCACTATCTTTCTAACGAAAAGTTTCTAAGTATACTAATTCCATAAACGTAAAGGTTTCTGAGTTTTCTTGGAAAACTTGATATGATAAGGAAAGAGTGCTCCTGGTTACAATTTTTGATTTTCAAAATTGAATTGGAAAGAGAGATTCATGTGAGTTGTGTGGATGTATCCAAATATAATTTGGGGATGAAGATATTAGAGTATTAGAAGGCATGTAGTTTGCTCAAACAAGCGTGATTGTCATATGTAATTTAATATTGCAGACACTCGATACTGCAATTGATTTAATATTCCATTGTGAATCGTAGTACTTTTAGCTAATGTTGGTAGTGTTACTTGACCACTTAACAGAATATGTATTTATACTTACGCAATGACTCGTTAAAAATAAGCTTTATAATAGCAATGAGAAAGCTGTTCTTTTTTTCAGGAAGAGTGTTACTTAGCAGCAAACTGTATTGCTTTTATCAAGTTGTAAAGAGGTACAATAACTCCATTTTTCATATACATTCATATACAATAACTCAAAATTATAATTAACTGTATTTCAATATTTTACAAGTCAACTGTACCTGTAATTGCAGTTATTCTACATAGTGTTGATCAAATAATTAACAAAGGGAAATTTTATATTACTGTTTGGTTTTTAAGGTAAAGAAATGTTTTAGTCTACTCGTGAACAGTAAAGTAGACATCCATTGAATGAGGGTGCATAATTGTTAAACTTCTCAAAATATTTCTGCAAATAAGAAGTTAAACACATTTTAATACTGGTTTTACAGATATAGCTTACTTATGTTTGGGAAGTCACTTCAGTTGATGTAGCTAATAGGTAACTTTCTTTCAAGGCATAAATTCGAACTTTCTGAAATTGTTTTATAATTTGGAAATATTAGCTTGTGGAAAAATATTTTCTGTCAAATAATGTAAATGCAATATATGAGTACAAGTAAATAAATATTTCTGTTCTACTGCTACTGTACTTGTTTCTTTATTAAATCCTTCCTGTTACATGAATGTACTTGGTGGTAATTATTACTTAAATCATTTTACCTACCAGCAAAAGTGGAAGGGTAGGAAGGAATACTGGGGGAATCAATTCCAGTTGACATCACCATAAATATTTTTGTCAATATTTTGATTGTTGGCTTGGAGAAAAGGACAATTATATTCAAAATAGAAATACTGTTTTGAATGTGATGAGTTCTACTTATGGTAATTAGTTTGAATAAAATTGAGCAAAATTACAGCAAAGCAAAAAAAGCTATCTGCTAGCGTTCAAAATTAAACAAAGGTTTCCGAAACATACAGATTTATTTTATATTTTTACATAATAAACACGTTGCTTTTTTCTTCGCTATAGAACATTAAAGGGTTCATTTTACTATTTTAAATGTTTATTTCTTTCCCCACACGTCATATACAGTTTTTACTGTTTTTTTGACTAAATAAATAAATAAATATTAGATGAGTGTGGACAAAGACATTAGTTTACAAAAAAAATTCTAACTAAAGACACTGAATTACATTATTATAAACTTAAACATTTTATTTTCCTGCGCATTGTTTGAGGCGGTGTCAATATATAATAAAGCGATAATAAGTTTAGTAAATGGGTCATTCCATGCAAAATTTCAGGTTTTCTGACAGTGAGTCTGATTTTTTTCATATTTTATTACATTAATCTACTAATGATGAACAGTTAAAAGACAATTTATGGAATGAATATCTTTAGCAGTTTAGCTACAATTACGGGTTAAACATGGACGATGACACAATATACTCAATAATGAAAATAATTATGACGTTAATAAAATGAATAAAACTTTAAAAACAGGCACACTATTTTGAAGATAAATGATCATATTTTAAGCAGTTGATAATATATTAAAGATCGAGGTATTCGTTTATTATAAAAAATGCTAATAAATTAAACAAATACATTTTTCTTCAAAAGTAATAACTTCTTTTCTTTCATATTTTACACACTGAAAGAAGAACCAATAAATAACCATTCTGGAAACTGTCGTGATGAAATCTTAAAAAATGCGTAAGTTATTAAATAAAAAGTATACGCGCATTTTACTCTTAAGGTTGAAAGTCGCGTGCCCTTGCCCAGCGAGGGGTGAGGCAAGGTCGTATGCAGGCACCGCCAAGTTCATTCCCTAGGAATATCCATCGATGCCGTCCTGACACCAGTTTACAGGCTTAGTTTTCGCGTGTTACTGTTCAATGATACATCGTGAAAGAAAATGCCAAAGATTGTGAATACGTTTAACGGACTTTGGTGCTGCAATCCATTCGGACTTCAGAAGCACAAAAGTCGGGTGGGTAAGAGAAAGATAACATAGGCGATGCGGAAGAAAATCTCAAATTTAGTGGTAGAAGCAATATGCGATCTGTGTCGTCACAAAATATCCAAAATGCCCAATGCATATCTTGGTGACTCAACTGAAACAGACAGTGAAGTGAAAACATCAAGTGAAGAGGAGTATGTAGCCCCAGGAGTTGCAGAGGAACCCACTATCAGTAATGTAAACATTTTGAATCCTCTGGGTCACTCATCATTGTCATTGCGAAAACAAACCCGAGAGAAATCGTACGCAAGGAGAAAGATGAGTGCCGTAAATAAAGCAATTTCTGAATTATTTCATGAGAATACAGAAAGTAATGAAGGAGAAGAGACGTTGACACAATTTAAAGAAAAATTTTCAAATGTGAAAACAGCTAATGAGAAATATAGGATTTTAACGTGTTTACTAAAAAGTTGGAGTAAACGAAAAATAATGGTCGAATTTGGCGTATCTTCATGTAGCTCGTACGGCAAAATTAACACCTCGAGAAGTAGTTTTGCGAAATCCACCATCGCGCCGCGGCGGAAAAAAGTAACGCCGAGTGCTGACGAAGAGGGTTGGGCGCGGTGGCTCTAGCAGCTGAGATGAGTTCGTTTACGGAGCGCCGGTAAGATACTTTTATTCATAACTTTAAGACCATTCAAGATTCCATGATGAAATTTACAGAGTAGCTTGAAAGTAGTTTCAGCAATTTTTCTTCCAAAATTCAAGAATTTAAAAATATTCCATTTCCATTTATTGCATTTTTTTAGAATTTGTTTACTTCCTAATTGTTAAAGACTCACGGTAAAAAAATATGTTTAGCGTAAAATTATCCTTTACATTTCTTCTACAAATTGTGTCACTTTCATATTTTTTGCTTGTTTGCATATCATCGGGAAAAAATCATAACGGAATGTCTACAGACTGTTAACCTAATATTTCAAGTGTCCATTGTTGCTAAACAGTGGCTGATAAAACAAAAATATTGTACCTGGTCCATGCAGGTATCATGATAAGGTGGCAAAATATTTTTAAAATCTGAGATGTAGTGTCAGATTTCCTACTTTTTTGCATGGAATGACCCAAATATTACAAATCATAGAACATTAATTTAATTAGTTTCTTACTATGTATGTATGATATATATGTCTACCGCCATAAACCATTTGAAATTTGAATACACATGCAAAAAGTATTTTTGCGAAGAATTGGTGTTATTCGCCAAGCATTTATGCCAAGCGAATTGCACGTAATTTTGACACCGCTGTGCGCTGGCAAGTGTGTGTGTTGCTTGTTTATATATAATTTTCTGTGAATACTGTAACAGTCCCATTTATTCCTGTTTGTTTCATTTGTCAAAGTAAGAAATGATTGCTGCTCCTGACTATGAGTGAAACCTGAAATGAATGCAGATATGTATTACAGGCGCTTTGTTTGAATTGGACGTCTTCAAGTAAATATATGAGGTGTTAGTACCGCAGAAAATGTAACATTTAAATATTAAGTAGCCGTTTCCAATAACAAGATAAATTATGTGCTGTTGTACCACCGCTAGTTTTACTTTCTCGTATACGTACGTATATACGGAGTAAATAAGTAGTATTCAGAAAGTTCGGTAATTCTGCGTAAAAAATCGGCGATTTTTCGGCAGAAGAACTCGCAATGTGGGGTCCTGATACCGAAAATGTGAATAAATCTTTTTCGAAAATGTAATAGACTGCTCCCTCTGCAGTCAGATTTAAGAAATTGTGAGTCCTTGATACCGGTGTTGTTGTTTCTTTTTCTTTTCAAAACTGCTGGCGGTCAGTGAAAACCATTAGCGCCTAAACCATGTAGGATTTTTTCGAAAATGGATATTCCCCGGTCGATCTGGCTCGACTTAAAGATTTGCGAGTTTGAAAAACATTCTTACATGAACATGAAGCACCTGGGACATGTTCAAAATTTGCTCAAAAAGAGCGCTAAGATTTTTCTTTAACTTTATTGCGAGAATAGAGGAAACTAAACTTATAAAGATGGCTTAGGTCAGTTTTTCGCTGTTAACTCTGAATTTTTGAAAATTTCAAAAAGTTTGAAATTTTTTCGACTTATTCCTACTATTACAAAATTTAAGATATTTTTCCTTCAAGTAATTTTTTCTCCATAGTTCTTTCATAGAGATCATGTGGAGTTTTTTTGAAAATTTTAGTATTTTTTGCGCAATATTACGTGAAATATTAAAAAATAACAAAAAGTTTATTCAAAAACATCTCCAAAAATTTTCTTTCAGCATTTGGTATAGATAGTGCAAAATGTAATCTGTAAGATATCATAAACGTCATTTTGCTATATTCTTTTGTTTTTCCAAAAGTTACAAAAATGTGTTTTTTTTACTTGTAACTAACGTTGTCGATATTTTTTTTGTCAATGTCCTCGGCCTTCAGCCGCCATCCTGATTGAAGTTTTCTGGGTTTACTCAATCGTTTAAGGCGTATGCCGGGATGGTCCCTAGTTTTCTCTCCCAGAAGTAGAAGTATCATGCCCCCCTTGATCTTCTTCCTAGTTTATGAAATAATGTATTTATTTAATGTGGTTAGGCGGAAGAGCAGGCCAAATGGCCTGAGCCTCGCCACTAATAAAGGCAATTTTATTATTATTATTATTATTTACTTTAGCGGTGATGAGTTTAAACACTGATGGTTGTTAAAATTGCAACACTCGGAAGGAATGGTCAGAATCACTTAAAAATCGGTGGATGTGTAGACCAGTGTATCCATAAGAAGTGATAAAATTTGCATAGCGATGGCGTGCACGTTGGCCTATACTGCGATTTTTGTAGAAAGAACTCTCAAGGCCACTCAAAACCCATCTTCGCGATGGAATATGTCACGGCATTTGGCGTCTTTTCTCGGTCTTGCCGGTAGAAGTCGCATGATCGCAAGCACTGCTTCATACGGTCGCGATCGTGCGAAATCTAGCGGAACGACTGTGAATGACACGAAATGCCGTGACATATTCCATCGCGAAGATGGGATTTGAGTGGCCTTGAGAGCTCTTCCTACAAAAATCACAGTATAGCAGCTATCTCCTTTGTGTGACAAATCAGGCCAATGTTACACAGTGTAGAGCCGTCAAATGCCGTGGAAACGTGCAAGCCAGTGCCAGTGTGCCTCGTCGACGCTAAAAGGCGCAATATCAGCATTTAATGAGTTCGAACGGGGCAGAATGATCGGTATCTAGGAAGCGGGTTTATCGTTCCGTGATATTGCGGCTCGAACGGGCGCGCTGCTACGACAGTGATGGAACCAGTGGATAGAAGAGAATCGTACACGGCGACGAGCGGGTTCTGGACCACACAATGTGACCACAGCGCGAGATGACAGTCGTCTTGTCTGCATGGCCTTAACCGACAGAACGGCGTCGGCCACATTGCCCGACCGCATGTGGCGAGGAACGTGTAAGCCTTCGACGAAGAGCGACGGCTGCCACTGCTTCCCTGGCCTGCACGTTCGCCAGACATGTCGCCCATCGAACATGTCTGGGAATAATTGGTCGGCAACCTGTTCGTTCTGGTCCTCCTGCAGCCACTGTCGATGCTTTGTGGTCACGCACAGAAACCACGTGGAAGTGTGTTCCCCAGTAATATATCCAGACATTCTTTGAATCCATGCCACAACGTCTAGAGCAGGACTGCCCAACTTAGAAGAGCTTAGGGGCCACATATCAAATTCTAGTTAAGCTGCGGGCCGCCCCGCCGTAATTTAATATTGTTTTTAACCTAACTACTGAGATTATACTAAAATTATATTAGATACAACTTTTATTCAATATACTTGATGATTAATATACATACAACGAGAAAATTAATGTATCATTAAATAAAAATAAGAGGAATTGTGCAATTATATTGTATTTGGTTGGTACAAT
Organism: Acheta domesticus; assembly: GCA_031308135.1. NCBI lineage: Eukaryota > Metazoa > Arthropoda > Insecta > Orthoptera > Gryllidae > Acheta > Acheta domesticus. The sequence goes on from JAHLJT010000631.1 coordinate 236,630,652, forward strand.
AAAATGTTTCAAAGCAGTTGCATAAGAGCACAAAAAGATCCGGCGGGCTGCATGCGGCCACCGGGTCGCCATTTGGAAAGCCCTGGTCTAGAGGCTCTGAAGGCAGCACGTGGAGGCTCCACATAGCACTAAATACTCAAGATCGTAATGCAGGTACAGTTCTGTAATTCGAATCATTTGTACATTGTGATATCGGTGGCGTATCAACGGAATGGCAGGCATAGCACGTGCCATGGGCGCCACTCACAAGGGGCGCTATTTACAGCATACCCGTTAAAACAAATAACAACCTTCATTTCAAGCATCCGTACAGGGGCGCAAATTCTATGCTTGCCATGGGCGCCTGAATACCTAGATACGCCTCTGTGTGATATTCCTAATCTGCGGATTAAATGTAATTGTAATAGTATGGCTCCTTCTTGGTGTTGAAACTTTCACAAACACCAGTGTATTATTGCATTGTTAAGTACGTGTGCTTCAAATGATGTCATAAAGTTTCTCGATAACTGAAAACTTTTCTGCTAAAACGAGCTCAAAATTCCGTGTTTTCAGAAACGCTCATACACCATTTTCGCAAAAACAACTCCAAATTTTTTCTTCGAGCTTTTTGTATGGATACTAAAAAATGCACTGTTTAAGACGACATCAAATTAATATTTCTGTATTCATTGTTTTTCAAAAATTAGGCAAAGATATTTTTTAAATACCTCTCACGTCGTTAATGTCTGTATTTCCAGCAACTTGTATGGATTATTGCATTTGAGAGTGGAAGTGCTTCAAATGACTTCCAATGATGATTTTCGAAAAGGTTTCTGTGAAGAAGAGTTTCAAATTTCGCATTTACAGTCATGCTTAATCGATTGCTCTGGGGCCGCAGACAGGTAAATCGTCGAAGAGCGGCAACCAACAGCACAGCTGTTCCAGGCGTCGCGACGCCCGAGCGGACCCAGGGACCAGACGTGGGCGGTGGCAATTGACGCCCGAACGGGGGCCAGAAACGGTCGAAATAAGCACTTAAAATAGCCTATATGTCCTTGAATCAAAGAATATGCGTTAAACAAAAGTAGCAGCACTTAACTTTATGTGAACACTGTAGTACAAAACACATTTGACACTAATACAAAACGCGTATAATAAAAAAAATATTGTAAAACAGAATAAACAAAAAATATCAAGCGAGTCAAGCAATAGCATAGTTACAAGATGCCGTAACCTTCAGCCTAGTTCACTAAGTTCATTTATTGTAGTTATTATGGCAATAAATATTAACTTCTCCAAGTTGTGTACTGAAAGACATCTTTTGTCATTTAGAACCAATTTGTACGCAGAAAATATTCTCTCCACATCACATGAAGTCAGTGGTGCTTATTTAAACAAATGTATATTGTTAACATTGGATACTGCTTCAGATTTTCCCACAAGAATCTCGGTAACCTTTTATTATTTCATATTCAGGATTATCGATTTAGGACGTGATCCATTTTCCCGGCCACTCGCTTACCTCTCCTTGTACTTCAGTAAGATATCTTTCACTTTATGCACAATTTCTTGTGAGCAGAATGGGTGCATGTCACCAACGAATAAAGTTACAGAAAGTAAATAGATTCAAGAGAAAATAATCTTATCAGAAGGCTATCGGAAATATTGTCGGTATTGTAGCATTTGTCTTTTTTAATTAATTTTTCTTTTGATAGAGAAATACCCGAATATATCAGACATCAGAAGCGATTATTCATCGTACCAAGGGTCGTAGGCAAAGAGAAATATTAAATATTTGAAAGAGAAGGATTGGTGACATAATACAGGGTACAAGAAAAATGGCCGTATTGAATCCGAACCACAGAGAGGGCGCATCCAGTCGAGGTTTAAACGCGTGTGAGTGACGGGTGAAGAAAAACCCCAGAAACAGTGGTCGCGAGATATCAAACGAACTGCTTTGCAGGCGCGGATCCAAGGGGGGGTCACGGGGGTCATGACCCCCCCCCCAAATGATGAACCGTCACAATTGTGTGAGAAACTCTAAGATATCTAAAAAACTCTGAGAAACTGATAACCTTTCCAGTGTCCTTTCAGAATCGGGAGTGTCCGAGACATTTTTGAGACATTTTCAGATATTTTCAGACAATTCTAGAAATTTCTTAAAATGTAGAAGTGCTGAAGTATAGAAATTGGAATTTAATTTGTATAAAAACATATGTGTATTCAAAATCACTTTAAAAATATTTTAAGTACAAAGAAATATATCTAAATAAGTAACACAACAAAAGTCGGAATCAAATACACTGCGCGTTACTAGTGTTAATGTGAATATTTGTCTCTAATTGAACGAGAGAATTTGGGGCAAAATGGACGTCAACACAAGGTCTCATCTTAAGTCACAACTGTTGTTCAAAGGGAATAGAAGTAGTTAAACTTAGTAATAATAATGGTCTGTATGTAAAATTTTCAACAATCTTGCTTTCAGGTGTTTGAATTCAGTTTCGATGATACAATCCAATTCAATATCGGAACTCCTATCGAACTCGACGTTTATTTAACCTAAAAATGCTTAATGTAATCAGTAACGACGAACCTAATTTGATCATTGAAGTTTGATGCCGGTTCTAGTTTTGTGAGAACGTAAGAAGCCGCTTTCAGCACAAGTTAACGCTATCAATAGGGGTTAGTTTTAAAGATTTGTCGAAAAGAATTAGAGTTAGAGAATTTTAGTTTGGCTGATGAGCGAGGATAGTGTCTGACGCCTAAAATACAGTGGCGAAGCTAGAGTCATGCAGTTGGGTATTCTGAAAATCTAATCTTACATTTTTTGTAAATTAGCTCCATTCATCGTTTTTTATTCAACAAAATCGTCGATAATTTGTTCTTTAAAGCTTTCGTTTCTGCGCAGTTAATTAATTAATTTATTTATTTGTCAAAAAAAAACAGTAAAAACAGTATACGACGTGTGGGGAAAGATTTATCTGCGCACATTTTCTTGAGGGCCAGAATTAAAACCGAAAAAATGAATTTAGAAAATAATTATTTTAGAAAAATAAAAATATTTGAAAAATGTTTGTTCCCAAATTATAGAAAATCAATTTCAACGGTAAATGAACTACAAGCAAAAGGAGTGCTCAACAAAACGTGCGCACAGTGAAGCTACATTTACGTCCAGAAGCAAAACAAGGAGCCATCTCAGCATTTGCTCAATGGATCAGGGAAACTGGACAAAAACCTGATCGAGATGGAGATCATTGACCCGGAAGCTGAAATATATTACTTGTTATAGGCTTATTAAATATTTTTTTTAAATGTATACAATGCAAATTACAATATGTACAAATATGTATACAATACAATACAATATAAATTTCCCATGAAATTTCTCACAAATGTCTTAACTCTTTAATGAAATCATATTCCCATCACATAATGCTGTACTATATAAAGGAACAGTTAGACTCAGTTGTATCAACCGAACCGTCTCTTGATATTTTTTTTCTAAACCAATTTGTCCAACAAATACTACTACAAATACAAAACAACTGCAGGGATGTATTTTGCATTATTAATGTATACATTTGTCAATTCATTTTGAGGCTTCTCACTGTCAAGGAATGAATATTGTTTTATTAGGAAAAAAACTTTTCTGAATGAAAGGACACTTTGTAAGTGAAAAAGTGCTTTTTGTCAATAAATTCAATAAAATGAAAGTTTTCGAAATCTTGAAACCTGTAGTATATCTGAGTCACTACTGTAGCAATAATTTTAAAAGATACAATTTTTGTACCTTTCAAATAAATCTCACCCTGAAAGTTCATTCATAGTCATGACTACTTTGATGCAGATTTCAATAGTCTCTGCTTATCTAACACGGTATATTACCACGTATTGCTACTATTTCTATCTCTATGGCGTATTACTTGACTCGTGATTCCGCATTGTTGAGGGAAACCTGCATTTCGATGTCGTGAACCGTTTAGAAGTTATGAGACTGGCGCACAGTCAGTGGGACGTTGTCTGCAACACTATATCTTTAGCTTCATTAATTTTTCGTAAAGAAAACACCAACAAAAATCACACAAATGGCACACAAACAACTGTACTTTCCCACAACGTCAGGTGATGAGTTGAATTTGCCTGGTCGAGACGTGGGCGCGCATCGCTGTAGAAGTCCGTGTCTACCATGAGCCTAGGCTACAGCTGAGGTCTCTACCTAGTGAATGCAAGTGAAAGGAAGATGGTGCACGCTCTCTTGTGCGTATGCGCGGCAGAGCCAACCGGTGTTCATCCACTGGCCTCCAAAGAGTATATCTCTGCAGCCCTGATAATTCCCTCGTGCGTATACGGGGAAAACGTTGAACACATTTAATTTTCTTCAAGATCCAGTAACAAAAATATTGAAAAATGGCACACATGTTATTAAAGAATAATTTGGGTATTATAATGCTTTCAGATTACCCTTCAGCTTCGCCACTGCTGAAAGACCTTATTGGAATATTTTGCTGTCGCTGAGCCCAAATCCGGTGAAAGAATTTTAGTTCGACTGATGAGCGAGGATAGAGTCTGACGCCTAAAATATCTTATTTGAATGTTTTGCTGTCGTTGTGTCCGAATCCTGTATCAAAAGGATATCTTGACAGCTCTCATTCTTGATGAACAGTATTGCAATGATGTTACTTTATTTGGGTTTTAATTATAAAAAGCACCTTGGCAATGCAAAAGAAATCAGATCAGTTATTTGCAATATATTAAATATTGCATTAAATTAAATTATTTTACATGTTTGCATGTCTCGGTGTAGTTGTCCTCAAAATTATAATGAAGTTTACAACATTGTTATAGAAGAATCGCCATTGAAGGAGATTCAAATGTGGTGCAAATTTATTAATACACAAAAGAGCACTATATACAAAAAAGTGAAAAAAGGAAAAATGAAAATGAGAAAAATAATTGTGAGAAAAAATTAAAGTATAATTTAGTTTATTTATTATATGCATGTATTTATTAATTATAATAATTTATTAATTTTTTTCATTATACACAATTACATATTTCTCTTATACAAATTTCTTCACAAATTGTTTCATGTTGCATTATATGAAAGTAATTTTTGCTAATTTGAAAGTTATTGTTGATAACTTTATAAATTTTAATTAAAAAAAAATTAATTTACCAAATAAAATTGACATATTTTTGTAGGCAGAATTCGAATCTGCAACAAAAATTGGGGGTTACCATTTAAAATTCCAAAGTTACACCTAACTCACCCCCAGGGGATAGGGTTAGGATCGTAACAATAGTAAGCTGATTGATATCTGATATGTGATTATGGGAATATGGAATTTCTAATATATTTATAGTATAATAAAGTAAATCTGATATACGTATAACATACTTCAAATATATGTATTTACATTCTGCCCCTCCCCTCTTTCCGAAATAAATGCACTTGAGTCTTAACGTGACCCCTCCCAAAAGAGAAGTCTGGATCCGCGCCTGCTGCTTTGCTGTGTACTCCAACTGGAAAGTCTATACGCCCGGAAAAATTTACAATTGTGGAAGATTGGGAACAATTATGCAAAATAATTAGCAATTTCAATGCCAAGAAGACTGAAGGAATTATTCGAACAAAAGGGACTACGTAAAAAATATTAAGTTGTAATTTAATGTTAATTACTCACCATTCCTTGTGTTGCACAAATATTAGGGCTGTAAAATTACGTATCATGTAGGATTTATGGATTGTGCACATTTTTTTTGTTTAGTTTTATGCGAATACTAGGAAAACCCGGCAGACGTTGTTCTGCCCTTCATCTCCCTCTCACTCTCATTTACATTTACTTGCAGATTCTGCACGTCTCTGAGCATGTGAGGTAATATCGGGAAGCGCCGTACCAGCAAAAATGTAATAGAATGTTCAGGAAGCATTCATTCTATAGATTACGGTGTGAGAAACTTTTCTTTGAGGCCCTGAGCCTCAACATTTTAGTTTTAAGGCCCTAGAACGCCTCGTTTATGAATTATTTAACGATATAGATTCAAAATGCTGCCGAGTGTGTTGCAGATTGCATTTAACATGAATATGTAGCGCTATGTAGTGGAGTTACAACTGAATTAGCAACAGATAAACCTTTGCGGTGAAAAACCAGGTGGATGTGTCAACTTTCATGGCGATCGGTTGGAGTTTTGCTTTTATATACATACCAACATCCTGTTTTAGATGTATAGATTATTTCACTTTGTTCAGTAAAAATAAATTAATGCTTATGTCTATTGTATTTGTTTTTTCTTTCAAATCATAAAATGCAATTATTTTGCCTGAATATTGTGTCTGGCTGTTGCTCAGACTTTTGAGACTACATTGTGTAATTCACTTTCCTTGATCACAGTAAAGTATTTCTAGTGCTTTATAAGAAAAACCATACACCATCAGCTATTCCAACCTTTGTATTTGCACAGTGAAGGGAAAAGTGTGCAAGTGGGTACGTTTTAATATTAAAAGCATAGAAGAAAGGATCATATAACATCAAAAACATACAGGAATTGAAGGGACCAGGATCAGCTTAAATAACAGGAAACAGTAAATTCCATAGAACAAAAAGTTTTACTGTAAATAAATGCAGGCAAGTATTTTTTTAGTCACATGTTAACATAAAATCTCTTGGGTAATTTGGACAAGGACATAGATAAACACATACTCCAATTTTTGTTTTTATTAAAATCAATATCTTACAGTGTGATTTTTGTACCTTTCTTGTTCAAATTATGAAATAATTTTCTTACTATGTTAATAAATGGAAATTTCAAGTTGCGGAAGTAACAAACGTGAAGTTTTCCAGTAACACACTGGATCCTTACATATCACTACTACTACTGCTGATCTTAGCCTCAATCTTATCCAAATAAAAACAACTTTTAACTGCTTTTACAACATACGTATTTCTCAAACGTATACCAATTCCAACTTTACATGAAAATTTATTTTCATTGCACATAACATTCAGGCACGTTTGCCGAAGACTTCACAATTGCATCAGACAATGATTAACAAGTTAAACAAAATGCCAAGAATCACCAGTTCTAAATTATAAAATAACTTCAATATCACAAAGTTTCAACTGGCAGCTTGACTGATATGAATGTTCTTCCACCTGTCACATGCCATGAATAAGGAAGAGGGTCATAGTTATTTTATCACAAGAAATAAGGTGTAGTTGTTCGAGGTGGTATAACTCTTTCTGAGTCAGGGACTGCATGGAAAAGTTTTGGTTCTTTGTTGTCTGTAGATGTAAATTCCAATATGGAAGCTATATTACCACAACGATAACAATAGTTTGGAGCTGACCATACAGTCACAAGTTTGTCATCAAACATATATTTATAACCTGAAAAGTAGCAATAATATAATAAAGGTCAATAGCACACAAAACGTTCAGCCAATGTTAACAATGACATACCTTCATGCACCAACTGATGTGCTCGACAAATAAGTTTAAGGCTGTTAAGCGTCATAAATTCATGAGTAACTTTAGCTCCAAATAACCAACCTGCACCTCTGGGGCTAAGAGACCAAGTATCAACTTCCTCAGGATCAGACCAAACCAAGTCACAAAAGGCACCTTTAAAAAAGTCATATAAATATTAATAATAATACCCAAATTTACACAAATGTCTAATAAAACTTATAAGATCTTCCTTCCTTACCTCTCTGAGGAATTTCCTGATTCCTGTCAATACTGCGAATCTGATCTAATGTTCGAATATCAGGTGAAAGACCCCCATGAACACACAAAACTTGCTCATCAATTAACTGAAACATAGTTTGGACCATAAGAAAATGCCCAGTTTTAAGTGACCTGGCCTCAAGCATTCAACCGCACTTGAATCATCTCTGTAGGTGGTTTGACAGTTCCACAATCAGTACTAATCAATAGGCACTTATCTCTATATGTTATAATGTGGGTAAAGACAGAATAAAATGCCAATATGTTGTAAATGCAAACATCGAATTTTACTTCTTCCTATGTGTTTATCTGACAAATAATTTATTATTCTTTCCTATTACATGAACTCAGGGAAACCACCTCATTTGTTTCCACAAATTCCCATCACTACCATAATTTATCATTTCCCTCTAAATTTCTCATTCACCTTATGAAACAAGCTTTATCAAAACAACAGTCAACATATGCCAAAATTTGAAAACCATTCTATTCACATGACTCATTAGGATGAAGGTTTTACATTAATGTAATTAACCATCATCTTTCATACTTTCTGATATTTTGAAGGATTTGCCAGCAAGAAACGATTTTCACTTGAAAGTCTGTCCATGAAATTAATCAATGTATTTGAAACTAATTTTACATCCCATCAAAGGGAGGGAATAATTAGATCTTCCTTGTCATGAATAAGGGAAAAAATCATAACACCAATTTTAAACAGTAATAAAAGGAGCAATGGGATGAACATTCTTTTTTCAAACTCATTAGAATGACAAGCCATGACATAAAGTGAAATGCCTATTAACTGAACAATAGATCCTGATTATCTTTTCTGGGTACTGAATCTGCTTAAAATTGCAAATACCAGTCAATATTTTTTCAAGAAACACCAAAAAGCAAAAATTATTTTTTATTAACTTTTGGAAAACTATATGTTAAAATTAAATCTATTAATGTAGTTAGTAATTACTTGACTGATGACTACATCGCAATTTTTTAGGCAAATGCCTATTTTACACTTTTTACACTAATACTTTAAATTAATTCTAAACACTTTTCATGATTTATTAACATTACAGGAACTATTCAGGGTGCCTAAAATGCTAATTTCACTACAAGTCTAAAAATCCCTGATGGTCTGTTAATGATCCTATTTTTTATTTTTTTATTATTTTCATAATTTTTTCAAACTTATTTCACAGCCGAGTCTCTCATGGAAAGACAACAGATAGGAGTACTGCACAAACTCACAACATTATCCCAAGTGCGTATACAGATTCTTACTGCTAGCGATTGAATAAAATGACTATCCAGCTAGACTTCTGATCAGAACAGAATTGATCTCAGGTGCCTCGAAGTTTGATCAACAATTCTATCATCTTCCATTAACTGCCTTTGCAGTCTGCAAATGACTCTCTAGAAATGTGTTTTATTTAATTTCTATGATATTGAAATTCATAATAAACGTGTTTTTTTAAGAAAAATCGAATTCAAACGTTTCTTAATTCACAAGCATTATTTTATGTCACTGCACATCGAAGTGATTAAGTTACAACAAAATGTAATCAATGTTATTACACTGAAAACTAAATCTCTCTATGTCAATGTAATAACATTGAAAACTACTTCTAATTGTTTCAATATTTAGTGGCAAAAAGTGTCATTTATATAACAATGCCAACAACAATGTGAATAATGCAGCCTAAAGTTCCATGAAATCTACTCTTAGAAGTTATTTAGATTAAAGAAAAAATAATTTTCAGGAAGTAGTGAAGATTTAACACAAAGCACTACGTTCTGACTTGATAATTAGACTAATATAAATTAAACATTAATCAAAATTCATTCTGACTTAGTAATGAAAACACTATAAAACTGATAAATGAACATTTCAAACACAACAGACTTACATTGCATGTCATGAATTTAGTGTTAACACATTGTTCATATTGAGAATAACTTAATACTGAGACATACTAACCGCCGCAACTGTTAATAGATCAAAAACTTGACAACAATACCGCCATGCATTTGCATTTCCATACTTGTTTTGACATTCATCTGAAAGAAAAATAAAGGCACACTGCACATTTAGAACCAAGATAGAAGTTTTATTAATTTGCATGCTTTACTTCACAAGATAACTGTACCAGTACCATAGAATCCATATACTTGAGTTATTTGTCTAGATTCATGATTTCCTCTTAGTAATGTAATTCGATCAGACCATTTTGCTTTCAAAGTGAGTAGCCGGGTAAAAGTTTCCAGACTATAGTACCCTCTGTCAACAAAATCTCCCATAAATATATAATTTGTATCAGGCACAGGTCCACCATTCCGAAAGAGTTCTTCCAAGTCATAAAACTGAAAGAAAGCATTATGTAAAGAAGAATATCCTTTAAACAAGCCCATATCCCACATACCACAGACCTATGAAAGAGGTTATGTTGAACACACCTGGCCATGAATATCGCCACAAACGGTCACAGGCGTTGCCACGGGTTGTATATTGGATTCTTCAAGAAGTATATCACATACCATATCACACAATTTCTGTGAAAAAGTAAATTACAATTTTTAATGTACTGAATGTCATCTTAAACAATTCAATTCCTCAGCAAAGAAGGTGGAAGTAAAACACATATATCCTAACCCAAATGAACGAAACTTAGGTAGTACCTTCAAATCATTTTCCGGAAGATATTTACATTCTTTCGCTATATCTATCCACTTGTCAATATCCGACATTTTGAAAATTCTTCGTGTCCTCTCTCCACAGCACTGTAATCACTCTGACTAGCCGTACACAGCGCCTCTATTGATGACGAAGTGAACGATTTCTATAGCGGTTTCAAACACAGCGGGAAATGTAAATTAAATTCTGCCCGCGTTACTGTATAATTTGAATTAGTTTGCTTTACATGTTCGAAATTTGGCAATTAACTGTACAAAATACAAACTATCTCTGAAATATAATATAATTATTAGTATGTTACGAAAAATTGAAAATATCGATGTTTGCATGTAATTAATGTCACATGTACAATGTAATTAATTGTCACATCTGTCGCCTTTATAGCTGCGCAAATACGAAGGTTCGCTTCGCTAAGTAATTGATATTGCTGTGACCTTGTTACTATGTACCCATATTAAATGAAATGTTCAAATCGTAAGTTACCGTGACCGGGAATCGAACGAACCCGTGTCTCCCGGTTTACGCCCAGTTGCTTTGGGCATCAAATACACGGGCAGTGCGCTTTTGAGAACTATTTCGAAGAGATGTCTCGGTAGCTCAATAGTCGGTAAAATAAAAAGTATCGTTCGGGACTACTTCTGCTTACGACAACTTATTCAATAATCTAAGTTACACAATTGCCTAATAATTGCAAAGATCTTCAAAAATGTTTTTCTCCCGATTCCCTCACAGAGACGAGCACGTCAACACAACTACATATACAGAGAAGTTTTGTACCCATTGTCGTGGTTGTATTTTTACGGATGTGTCAGGTCAAAATTTATTAAAATCATATGTGAAGGAATCTTTTAAGTTCATTCTAATAACAGATACAGATCAATCAATGAGTGTGGATGCACAAGACACAGCGAATACACAATGAATAAAAAACTGTCGGAAAGATAATCTACAGGATAAATATATTATAGAAAATTAAAATATATGATTAATAATGAAAAATATAAATAAATCAATTAAAGAACGAAATACTACTGCAGATGTAGATATTGGCAACTAGTTACGCAGCTATTAATTTCGAAATAGTATAAATGCTCAAGAATAAATATATTTTTACACGAAACCTTCAGGATTGTTAAAGCGCACTTTGAATGTTGATTGACCTCATGTCTTTTTTCTGAAGATTCAAGATTGTTCTCGCTGAACTGGTCGATGAGAATGGCAAGAACTTGGCGAGCGTACGAACAAGAGAGAGAGAGACAGACAATCTTATCGCTGGGGTGGTGGGACCATTGGACTTCGATCAGCAACAACCTGCAAAGGATGATGGGTAAATTTCCGCCATCTTTACTCCCTCGCAGTTTAGAGTTGAAGTTGGGTGAGGTTGTTTGAGGTTGGGGTGTAGTAGGAAGTTTTACCACGATGTCGGGGAATATGGGGATGGAGCAGCTCATCCCAATAGTAAATAAGCTGCAAGATGCGTTCACCCAGCTGGGAGTTCACATGCAATTGGATCTTCCTCAAATTGCTGTTGTAGGAGGTCAAAGCGCAGGAAAAAGTTCCGTTTTGGAAAACTTCGTGGGAAGGTAAGTTTTATTGTTTAAATATATATGTACATTACAAATATGAATATAATATTTGTCATTGGAATGAAGATGGGGCGTTTTATTCATGTAGTTCTTTCTCCAGGAGATTTTGACAATGGCCTCTTGACAGGTGTTCCCGGAGTTCTTTGGCCTAATGGTCATTTTTTGTATTTTAAGGATAATTTGTTTATATAGTAGTTACGTGAAATTTCTCCAAATCGCAACATCTTATTTTGCGTTTTTCAATTTTAGAGACTTCTTGCCTCGAGGTTCAGGAATAGTTACCAGAAGACCTCTGATTTTGCAGCTAATCAACAGTACAACAGGTATAAACATTATATGTTTCTCTGTTTCTTAGCAAATGTGTTATTTAAAAAGACTTTTTATTATTTATTTGTTCCTATTTCTAACTCTTTTAATGAGTGTTTTCTTTACATTACATTCAATTGATTAGAGCAATTGCATTGAAAATTTAATTTTGTGTAAAATAATTGGTTGATTTAATTTCAGTAATTTTATCATCACATTAATTTAATTTAAAGTCAATGATGACTATTGCTCCAATAATTTTTTTCTGAGATATTTGAAATTGTAATTTTGATGAAAGATTTCACTGCTGTACTGTAAAGATATTTTGAAGAATAAAAACAATGAAAATTAACAATTATTTGAAAAACATATATTTGACTTTGATCCTATTTTCCCAGTTTCTTAAAACATGTATTTATTTATTACTTATTATTTCATTTTCCATTTCTTTCTGTTGTTTGTGGGTTTTTTCTCTTTGTTTAGACATCAATGTTCCTTGTGTCTTGCGCAAAAGTGTGACCTTGTTTTCTTCTCTTTTAATTTGCTTTATTTCCTTTGTGTAGACATCAATGTTCCTAGTCTTATGCAAAAGTGTGACCATGTTTTTTTCTCTTTTGATTTGCTCTCATTTGTGAAATTATATTGATAAACTTGTAATTTATTTTTATTCCGTAATATGTAATTCTTCATTATTGTAGTGTGCAATTCATTAAATGCAGATGTTAAATTACTTTCATTATATACACAAAAGTTTGGTAAATTTGATAAATTCAGAGGGGGAAATAGAGAAATTTAGCAACATTCTATATTTGCTTGAAATTGTTGGTTTACCTATGAACTGGAAGAAAAATTATACTTAATAACCATTAGTATGACCATTATAACCATTATTTTTACAGTGACACATTTACATTGCAAGCATCAAACAATTTGATTTTTATTTCCACATTTACTTACATATCGTGAATTTTAGTTTTCAATTTTGATCTACCGAACAGTCTTTGAACTGTGCAGATAAAATCAAAATTTCATTGTCTAAAATTCTTGTCTTTCTGAGATCCACGGGGGGGGGGGGCCCTCATACACCATCTACTAATCTTTGCATTAACTTTTTTTTATATTCAGTTATTCTTTGCCAACTGACTGTGTGTCTTCTCTTGAAATTTTATTAAATTTTTTTATTCAAACCACATTCTGTAAAATTTCTCTTTTTGTTTTGTATTTTTGCAGAATATGCCGAATTTTTACACTGTAAGGGAAAGAAATTTGTGGATTTTGAAGAAGTTAGAAGAGAAATTGAAGCAGAGACAGATCGGGTGACAGGTAGCAACAAAGGCATTTCAAATATACCCATTAATTTGAGAGTATATTCACCACATGGTAAGAAACTATAATTTTTTGAATTTCAATTCAATTTTTGTATTTTAATATCAATGTAAAGTTATCAATAAACAATTAACTTGGAAGAAAATTCATGTTGACAAAGTCAAGTACTTATTACAATAAAAAGTGACATTTTTATTATTTAAACCAATGATTGTATTGTACTTTTTGTAAGCTGTCTCCAATCAGAACTTTTTTAAATATTGTGAGAAAAAAGAAATGGAGTGAGAGCAAAAAATTGTGTGAAATGACATCTGTCATGGTAATTTAGAATTTTGAAATAGCTCTGTATGTTTTCTGAGTGGTCATAATTTTACTTACTTCAACAGTTAGTTTTTTCACCATTAGCAAATTAGTTTTAAAATTAATAGTTTTTATTTGCAATCTTACTGTTGGGAAGTAGTTAAATAGGACAGTACAGTAATATTGAATACTAAATCAAAGAATAAGATAAACGGCATAAAGTTGGCAATCCAGATACAGGTGAATGGAAACCCCATGATTTCAGTTTATTAAAATTATTGAATTTATTTTATTCGATCATTCTAAAAACTAGAAATTTGAATCTATTTGTTATAGTATTGTGAAAATATTCTTATAGTTTATATGATATGGGCAGTTACATGTACAATATGATCAGTGTTTATGATAATATTAATAATAATAATAATAATAATAAAAAAAACCAAAAAGGTAGTGAGAATTACATTGTTAATGTCTATATTTGGGTGCAATTTCATCCTTTATGCAGAGAGTTGTGTACATATATTCGTTATTTTCAGTGATGTGAAAGTTGAAGTATATTTGATATCTTGGATTCTATTCAGGTGATGCCCTAGTTGTGGGTAGTTGGGAAACATTTTGGCCATCTTGGCCTTTCTTTAAAGAGTATTTTCTCAAAATCCACTCCAAATTTTTTATTTGAATCCCCCCACCCTGAAAAGATAAAGGACGCTTCAAAGAATGGCGCTGGTCTAATTTTTGTTGAACTCTGAATATTCCAAACTCAAAGTTAGAAATAATGCAAGAAAGAATGTGCTGTTGTAGGGTCACGTTGTCCCGCTAGCTCTCTCTTTTTTTAATTACAATACTTTTGTAAGAAAAGAATATGTGCAGTACATTCCTTGAAAAGTTCAAATATATTTTAAAGAGGACAGTAGTGTTACTTACAAATTAAAAACACATATTTTTAAAATTTCAAGGAATTGTCTTTTGTGTCATTCCTTACAACATTTATTGAAACAAAAATGTTTAAGTGGAGTGAAAAGTGATTAATAACAATACCCTCAAATGTTCCAAGGATTTTTTTTTACGTTTAAAAAATCCTGATAAATATTCTAAGGGTGTGAAAGGTTCCATTCATGCCTGTGATATGGGACTTCTCTCCATTATTCCTTGATTTTAATTTTTAACTCAGAGCTTCAGTTGGGATTGGTTGCACTGCAAGTGTGTAGTGGCAGTGTGCTTTAGTGCAGTAGCAGGCAGCTGGCACAGTGCATCACTATGGTGATCTGTCTCATATGGCATCATGCTGCAGAGAGTTAAACACATTTAATTCTGAGGGATTAACCACTTGGTTAATTCTTGTGTCCTTGGCACTATACTTGGGTTTTTATCTCTTGGCACATGGAGGCGTGTCTTCATGATGGAATCTCTCACGGTATTTCATGTCTATTACTATCATGCAGCTAGGAGTCGCATGATCGCCAGCACTGCTCCGTACACCTGTGATCATGTGAATCCCAGCGGCAAAAACTCAGAAAGATGCGAAATACCATGAGATATTGCATTGTGAAGACAAACCCCCACGCGTCAAGAAATAAAAACTCGAGTATATAGCTATTATTCAAAATGCAAAACAAAAGGTATCATATACTGTCAACTGCATTCACAAGTACTCTATTAATGTTTATTTGTAATGGTTGTGTATTCCGTGTAATTTTGTAATATACTGTATTTCTGAAACTAGTCGCCAATGACCTAGCTGTTTCTGAGGCTACCTTAAATAAATAATTAAAAAAGAAAAGGAACGTACACATGAGTTTGACATTGATAAAATCTTTTAGTATCGTCTTTTCTCTTTAAGTTTGTATATATTGATGATCATATGATTGTAAGATGATAGTGAGAATGGAATTCTAAGAAACACATCAATTTTATAATTTTGTGGAAAGTAACTATGTTACAAAATATGGAGGGAAACACAGTGAACTTCATATTACAACACCGGTGCATTATAATTATATTTTATTGAAGTTCAGATATAGTTTCATTTGCATATCTATTCTATTTATTTCTGCCTATATTTTTAGAAATGTAGTGTGGTTAAAAATGAAAAACAGTCCAGTTGGGTCTTTATTTACAGGAAATTTTATTTCAATGGTTTTCTTAAACACTTGTAATTCAGATTGTTTATCAATTTCACAGCATTCTAAAGGAAATCAAAACTCTTGAATTTGAAAACTCAACCAATAGAATCATAGAATAGATTCACATCATTATTACTCTCCGTGATATAATTTTCATTGCTTAAACTAGACAACAGTCCAGGAATAAAAACATTGTCCTCAATAGAAAAATACAGTTCTGATCCATTATTCAACAACTTTTGAACTTCTAATGTTCAGAGTTGCTGTGAATTTTACATCTATGTCTTGTAAACATCTGTATATGTCGCTAACAGCACAAACACTTCTTACCAAGAAAGATGTTCTGAACATACTCAATTCCTGCAAGTACAAATATCTAATAGCTTCCTAGAAAAATTGCAAATACTTGTAGAAAATAGAAGCACACATTGGTGTTTGTCCTGCAATCGTCTTAATGGTATTAATAAGTGTATTCTAGATGCTTATGAATTTCTGAGAGTCTATAACCTGTTAAAGACAATAAATGTAGAAGAACATATGACTTATGTCCATAGGACACAGCAATAAAATGAAAATGACATTCCAGATACGTCCTTAAGATTGAAAGTGTTAAAATGTGTTGCCTAGGCATCTCCCCTGAATAAAGTAAATCAAAAAGTAATTAAAAGCAATTAAAAAATTAAATAAATTAAAAAGTGCCGTCAGAATGCCATACCATGTTGAGGGGGAAAACAAGTTTTAATTGAAGCAAAATTACTTAATGAGGCAAATTTGATAACTTGGGTCCAGGGAAAAGTGGACCATTTAATTTTTGCAGTTGACAGACAGGGCTGTTTGTTAACATTTCCACTCTGCCTCAGAGAGAGGCAGGCAATACAAACGCCAGAGATATAGAAGACGGCGAAAACGATGACGAAGTAGAGGCGACGAAGACGACGTCGAAGAAGAGAAAGACTAAGAGGATGAAGAAGACGACGAAGAAGAGGATGAAGAAGACGACGAAGAAGAGGATGAAGAAGACGACGAAGAAGAGGATGAAGAAGAGGATGAAGAAGACGACGAAGAAGACGACGAAGAAGACGACGAAGAAGAGGATGAAGAAGACGACGAAGAAGACGACGAAGAAGAGGATGAAGAAGACGACGAAGAAGAGGATGAAGAAGACGACGAAGAAGAGGATGAAGAAGACGACGAAGAAGAGGATGAAGAAGACGACGAAGAAGACGACGAAGAAGAGGACGAAGAAGACGACGAAGAAGAGGATGAAGAAGACGACGAAGAGGAGGATGAAGAAGACGACGAAGAGGAGGATGAAGAAGACGACGAAGAGGAGGATGAAGAAGACGACGAAGAGGAGGATGAAGAAGACGACGAAGAGGAGGATGAAGAAGACGACGAAGAGGAGGATGAAGAAGACGACGAAGAGGAGGATGAAGAAGACGACGAAGAAGAGGATGAAGAAGACGACGAAGAAGAGGATGAAGAAGACGACGAAGAAGAGGATGAAGAAGACGACGAAGAAGAGGATGAAGAAGACGACGAAGAAGAGGATGAAGAAGACGACGAAGAAGAGGATGAAGAAGACGACGAAGAAGAGGATGAAGAAGACGACGAAGAAGAGGATGAAGAAGAGGATGAAGAAGACGACGAAGAAGAGGATGAAGAAGACGACGAAGAAGAGGATGAAGAAGACGACGAAGAAGAGGATGAAGAAGACGACGAAGAAGAGGATGAAGAAGACGACGAAGAAGAGGATGAAGAAGACGACGACGAAGAGGATGAAGAAGACGACGACGAAGAGGATGAAGACGACGACGAATAGGATGAAGACGACGTTAACGGCGAAGAGGATGTGAAGAAGACGTCGACTGCGAAGTGGAAGACGACGACGAATAAGGAGAAGAGGAAGTAGACGACGAAGGAGAAGACGAGAAGAGGAAGTAGACGACGACGGAGAAGACGGGAAGACGAAGTAGATGACGAAGAAGAAGACGGGAAGACGAAGTAGATGACGAAGAAGGAGAAGACGAAGTAGACTACGAAGGTGATTAGCAAGAACAATTGCTAGGGGAGGTACAGAATATTGAATTTTTAGTGCCAACGAAGTGGAGTATGTGGTTTTTACAAAAGGAAAGATTTCTGCCCGAAAAATAACTTGGAAACTTAATACGCACATTTTTGCTTTTAAATAATAAATTGTTGTGTGTATATTATTAATATATTTTATTTTTGAAAATATAGTAAAGAGTTCATGTAAAGTAAAAATCTCTATTTCATACTTCAGTTTCTCGAGTTCTGTCAGATCAAGCGGGAAAAAATCCAATATTGAGATAATCGTACTGTGGACCGTGTAAATCATAACAGCTGTGGCCAGGCATGGCATTTTTGTATAGTTGTCGCAGATTGTGTCAAATATGTGAGCCTATTTTTCTGCAGCTACTGGGATGTGGTGTACTTGAAATGCTCTCGGTATGTTCTGTCTTTCAAACACTCTAAAGACCCATTCACAATGCAGACATCAGCATAGCGTTAACATAAATGTTAGGACGTTTATAAGCGGACTCATTCACAGTACATTCGTGTAAGCATAACGCATAAGACGTGAACTTAAAAGCTTCAAGCTCCTGTGCTTATGCTTATGTCAGAAATAAGAAATGAGCCAATTACAGTACGTTTTACCCAAAATTGAGTATCGAAATAGGATCGAAGTCGATAGATCGAACAAAAGACTTGTTTTCCAAATTGCTTGGTTGATTTTCGAGTTTTCTGCGTTGTTTTGTAGCGTACGATCTTTTTGTAGTTTAGTTTCGTTGTAATATTCACAGTAGTACCATTTAGTTTGAATTTTTATTGAAATTAAAATCCCTAACCTAAACTAACCCAACTCATGGCCGCAAGGCCGAGACGCCGCTGGTAGGCCTTGGCTCGTAAAGAGCTGTTTTGCCACAGTACATACGTACATGTTTATATATGTTATGTATGTTTATATAAACATGCATATTTTATACAAAATTACAATATATATATAAAATATGGATTCTCACATCCAACTAATAGTAACTAGAATGGCCCGCAGAAAATAGAAAATCTTTGCTTACGCTTATGTTGTACATTGTGAATGCTTCAGTCTATCATTTATGTTTAAGTTTATGCCTGTGCGTTACGCTTATGTTTACGTCTGCATTGTGAATGAGCCTTAACAAAGCTCACGTTTCTGATATTAGTTTTCCACATTCGTTCCAATAAATCTTCTCTACACGTTTAAGTCTTTATTGAAAATGTAATTGCATTAGAATTCTTTGTTTCCGTGACCATTGCCGTAAAATGAAGTTTTAAGTTTGAATGGGGTGCAAAACTAATATTAATTGAAATCCGATCAATATGATAGGAAATATTCTGATTTTTCGGTATCTTTAGCTGATTTTTGTAAGGTCACTTGAATTACAAATTACAGTAGTAACCCAAACATTTGTTGCGTCTTTTTGTTGGCCTTGCCCCTACGCTCAAAAGAGCGTAGACGATTTTTACAAAGCCACTTGTTAACTTCGTAATTAGATACCATAAAGTGCCCGTTTTTAACTTTTCTTCTTGTGGTAACTTTAGTAGGTATATTGACAAAAGGTTGGGCCGACCTTTCTGCATCGTCAAAAGCTTCTCTTCGAATGCAACTAAACGTTTTGTTTTGTTTTAAACAGAACAACACCAGAAAGTTATCCCGTAATGCATAGTAATTAATAAAACTGATAACACAACTAAAATTCAATAAAAGGATCAGGTCGCACTAAAAATCGCACCTTTTCACTCACAAGTTGGCAGTGAGAGTTGGAATGGGGCGTTTCGCTGTGCATGGCCAGAATAGAAGCGCTTATCGCCGTGCTGAGGGATAAGAACAGCTGCTGTCGGTTGGGTCTCCGAGCGGGGGCGGTGAGCTCTCAGTGCGATGGACTAGTAAGAGTTTCCTTCTCGGCCCTCTCGTTTTATGACTAATTCTCGGCTGTTTCGTTATTACAATCTTTAGAAACGATGATATATTGTTTAATTATCCAATTGTTTTCTAAAATGTTTAAAATGCAATATTTTTATGAGTTTGCTTGGTCACCGCCGCATCTGTCGGTGATCGGACGCCCCGCTACTGCGCAGTAGCAGATGCCTGCTCGATCATTCAGAAGTTGTTCAGTGAATCGTTTATTTCAAAAACCAGTCAAGCAACAAATGGTTCATTTTGAGTAAATTAAAGAAAACTTCCTAGCAACCTTAATTTTTTTTATAAAGTTGATATTTTTTCCTATAAAAGTTATCTATTTGTATAACTGATATACATAAAACTTTTTGTTATCTATATTGACAAATGTAAAAAAGTATTAAAGTTTGCACTTGACTGGTTTCTGAAACACAACCATCACCATTGTAAATTTCGTTAGAGATAGTATAATTTCATTAGGGACATCAAACGTTAAATGAAAAGTGAACTTTTTAAAGAGTTTAATATTATTGTCATTGATTCATATATGTTCTGGAATGACTATTCATTCTCACACACTTGATTTACAGCGCATTCTGCGTCCGTTGTAGGCCATTGAAAATATCCTCATAAAACTCATCGTATCCAACTAAGTAGGGTTGTAGAGCTTGTAAATCTTGTATCTTTTTCACATTTATTGGGACCTACAACATTCACGGTAACATTAGATTATTCCTAGGGCCTAGCATTACATAGTGTAAAATAAGCCAGAAACGTAAACTGAAAATTTGAAGTATAACGATTCTGTACAAACAGTATGACTTTTGAACGTCATACAATAAAAATTAAACCCATATTTTTTAAATTTTTAAGCGCGACAATATTTTATTCAACTATTAAAAATATATATTTCAAAGAATGTTTTGATGAAGTATTGTTTTTAACTCACTTTTCCTGAAGGATATGCGATCTCTGAGGGCAAGGCAGGAGGAGAATGTGCTTTTAGCAAAGTGAATCTTGATGATTCACATCCATCTATAAATGGCTTCACAACTACTTTTCCTGGCAAGTTCTTGTTGTAACAAAACTGTTTGTAAATTGAAACAATAAACAATGGAGTCAGCGCGACGCAAAAACTCCCGCATTTTAGAGCAGAAATCAGACAGTCGCTATCACTTGACTTGTTTTCTGCACGAAACAAGGATTTTTAGGCTGTGCTTCACCATCGTATGGGGATAGCAGTAGACTTGTTTTTGCATTAAACGATGTATTGACCTTTACAAAACAGTAATCGCCCAATAACTCAGTATTGAATTTTTTTTTATTTCTTGACTGGTTTTTGAAATAAACGATTCAATTGAAAACCCCACCTGTATATAACTAGAGTATCTTCGCTGTATAAAAATCACCTTCCGTATGTCATAGATGGTACAGCAGAACCCCACTAATCCGAACCTCGTAAATCCGAAATTTCGGGTCATCCGAACAGAATTCGAGATGGAGGAAAAATAACCAAAAATAATATGCTTATTTGCAGTGTGAAGAAAGGATTTTATAATTACTGAAGAACTGAACAAATAATTATTGAAACACAAGTAGTCGAAATGAAACGTTTATTGCACTGGTAAATGCGATGTATATCACATGTTTATGTAGGAGAAAGTTTCACTTAGCAAAATGAGTAAACTTGTTTTGCTGTAAGGAACTGAATCTGCTTGATGATGCGATCACTGCGCTACGATGCCATTTTCTCACATTGCACGCTACGTTGCATTGTCTGGTAATCCTGGATATGTATTTGTTTATGGACGGTACATATTTTCGGATAATCCGAACATTTCCGAATCCGAACAGTCCGTACCCCCAATCAATTCGGAATACCGGGAACCTTGTGTGTGTGCAAAAACATTTTATTGAGAAATAACAGGAGGTTCTGCATATCAACTAGCCACCTTGGATTAGGCAATGCATAACTCTTGTAATATCAGTTAAGTAAGCTGATATGTCTGGAGTACCTGCTTGGAAGTATGTCACTTGGCAGACACACGAGGAATAGAGATAAGAGGCAGACCTTTTTAAGCCTTAAGAAAGCCTTGTGCGGTACTATTGAAAATTATATTTCTGTAGTTGGAGGTATATTTAAGTTTAGGAGTTGTCTGTTCGCGAATGTTACTAAGACTTAAAGACTCTCAGGAAAGAATTATTCCCAATTAGACTGTGTAAATACGTGCTACTCTCCTTGGTTCCCACTGACGGCCGCGAAATATTCATAGCGTTCGCGAAATGTTTATAGCAAGAATTTCGCTTCACTAGGCGGATTTCGTTTTGCGGACGGACGCGTTTTTTTCCCTGCCGCCCGAGCCAAGTTTCACTGCGAACCCTTGTCAGATGTCGAACATTTCAGTTCGCCAGTGCACACGACTGAACATTCAGAAAAAATGCTTCTAATTGTGTTCAGCCAAATATAATTTGCTGTAAATAGCATTTTTGTAAATTCAGGTTTTTAAAATTTTGTACGTTTTAGAAATGAATCGTATCAATAGACAGTTATTATATATCGCATAATTATTGTAATTATTTCCATTAGTGAAATACGTTATTTTCTTGCATTGGTGCATAGTTTTTAAGGTGAGAAAACGTAACGATTATGAAGTGTCGGATTTCAAAAGTAACGGGTTATTCTGAAGTAGATTTGAAAACGTTTCTCGCTATTTAGAAGTTGTGGCTTGAAGGTATGAAAATCTCCGTTCTTTTTCCTTTTTAGGTTAATACGGATCCATTGTATTCATTTCCTAGAGAGATATTTAACAATTTGATGGAAAATAGTGGATAAAGATGAAGCACCGTACCGCATGTGCTGAGAAAATCTAAGAGAAGTTTGGTATTTTCATCTCCTACGTAAATAGGAGCAACCGCGTCTTCTTTATCGGAGGAAGGGTACATTCTCCAAATGCTGACTCACAACGGACGCTGCGGTGTGAACCGTGACGCCAAGTTCGGCGCCGCGCCCGCTGCCAATGTTTTGCGCCGTTCTCTGGGAGTTTTCAGAAAAGAATGAAGCTTTCCTTTGTTGTATATCAATGAGTTGGTCCATCATTTAAAAGACAGAAAATGTTTAAAATAACAGTTTATATATTAAAAAGAAAACAAATTCCACACAACGTTTCGGAAACAGCTGGTTTCCATCGTCAAGTGACAAGTACATAAACAATATATTATATTTATTCACCTGATTATGGAAACTGTTTCCGAAACGTCGTGGAATTTGTATTTTATTTAATATATAAACTGTTATTTTAAACATTTTCTGTCTTAAATGCTGGACCAACTGATATATATATATATATATATATATATATATATATATATATATACACACATATATATATACACACACATACATATATATATATAGGGAGTTAAGTAATGCTACACAAAGAATTTGTTACAAAAGAGATTTTGATAGAAATGCGCGTTTTGAGGGTTCCTTTAAAGGAAAAGGCGTTTTTACTTTCTCATATACGTAGCCTAAAGGAAGTATTGTAATGCTGCTGGAAAAAGTGAGTGCTAATTTCTCGGCAAAAAAACTCGTGTTGTGGGTCCCTGATATCAGGGTCGAAGCCGAGCGGATACCACCGTTGCACGGCTCTGGAGACCCCGAAGACGAGAGCCCCGAATGAGGACCCCCTTATATAACTCAACTAGCTCACATTCTAGCTGCTTTCGTAGTATAGAGAAAGTATTGTCACGCTGCGGTAAGAACAGCAATTTTTCAACAGAAAAGCTCTTATTGCCCGGGTCCTACTAACAAAAAAATTGATTAAGATATTGCTATAAGTAGTAAAGTATTTCCTTAACACATTCAGTAGTCAGAATCCACATTTGGTAGGTCCTTGATACCGAAAAATTGACTGCAAAACGTCTGTCCACCCGTCTGTGAACAACGCTGGCGACTAAACCGAAAGCAGGATTTTCACCAAAATTGATATTCCCCTATCGATCTGACTGATGACGTGACCCCTTCAATTTGGAACTAATAATTTGATTGGGGGGGGGTGTTACATGAAGCCTCAAATACATTTTCAAAATTTGTTCGAAAATGGTTCCAAATTTTCCCCTCTGTTAGAGCAAAAGACGCATGAAGAAATGCCGGAGCATTTCGCGTAGCCATCTTATGTTCGTTTCCTTCCCTGAATTTTCGAAACTTGCAAAAGTTCATTTTTTCCGGCGTTTAACAACTATAATTATGATAGGTTGTTTTTCTTAATGTATTCTGTTCATCAAAAACAGATCTTCCAATAAGGTAATGTTCAATCATTCGAAAATGTCAGTTTTTGCTTGACACAGGCGATTTTTAAAAAAGTCAGAAAAAAATTTAAACAGTTATTTCCTCGAAAAATACTGTAAATTTTTCTCAAACTTTTTTTCCCACGTATGTAACCAAGAACCGTAAAGAAAGGGGTGCTGGTCTGCTTTCGTCAAACTATCTTTATTTTCGAAAATTGCAAATTCGAAATTCTAAATTCGAATTTCCCGCGCTTCATTTGACGAGCTGCAGGTTAATAAAATCGCAACACAATTTCAAATTCTTTGAATTTTTCTATTTGTTCTCAGCCTTAATGATCTTCTGATCTAGATAATATTCTTATGAAAGGAAATAGATTTAACGAAGGTAATGGATGTAACTTAGAACTTACAAATACACTTGTTTCACTTCGATCGCCGAGTTTGATATTCTGAAATTGGAAGCTCTTTACGATGTAATCGATTACGGTGTAATGAACATCTTGAACATGTTCAGTTTTTTTTGGGATGCGCCCAATATTTATGAATCAGGGTGATCTCTTTCTGGAAAACCGGGGGAAATGAGGGAATTCCATTGTTGTGGAAAAGTTAGAAAACAATTAAATTTGTAGAAGAATCATTGAAAGTCACGAAAAATTGTAATTTGGTTTTAGGACTAGATATTATTTATTAGAAAAAGTAATACAGTGCTATTTTTTGCTTAATTATTATTTGTTGAGAGGATGTTATTTTGTAGTATGTTCTGGCGAAATCAGAAAGTTACCCAATCCTGATTCACGTTTTGTGGGTCCTTGATACCGATAAGATGGTTTTCGGGAAAACGTGTGCGAAGAACACTTCATCAGCATCTTTCTACGCACGTTTCTAAAAACGCGCAATTTTAAGCTCATTTTCACAGAAAAGTTTGGAGTTTTCTAGAAACTTCAAAAGAAATCAGAAGAAGCACTTGTTCCTACATATGTAATATTGTAACTAGTGGTGCTACAGAATGGCAGAGACTTTCCCGTATTCGTTTTCTATTATCTTTGGTGGATTCCTGCTTAAACAATCTGCCTCTTGGTTTAATTTTCCAGGATTATATTTAACTTTAAAATGATATTGGGACAGATAGTATATCAAATCGCCCAGTTCTTCATCTGTCCTCGCTTTTATATTTCAATTTTCTAAAGGTTTATGATCGGAGTGTACCACAAATTCTCGAGCGATCACAAGCGAGCGATCGTCACTTGGTTGGTAGCGCAGCAGATTAAAGAAAGCAAGTGTTCTTTGTTTTCTTTACACACACACACATACTCGTGTGTATGTGTATATGTATATATGTGTATATATATATATATATATATATATATATATATATATATATACACATACACACACACACACACACACACACACACACACACCACACACACTCACTCACACTTTCCCGTATTTATACGCATTACTCCGTATATGCGTATGTATACGGGAGAAATCTATGTTCGTTCGTATTTTATGCACTGCCGTATCCATTCATCCAGTCGCGATAAAACACTACCAACTTATTGCTTGACAACCTTAACGTTCTTCACTGTGAAGAATAAAGGCATGGTACAATGGGAATGCGCTTGTTTGTCGCAAATAGACGCAAAATGGGGTCATTGATGGTTTTTATGCGTTTTAGGGGAGTAACAAGGCCCTACACCTGCTATGTTAATTTACTCCAGTTTATGCCCCATTTCTGAGAAAGTATTAAAGACAGGAATCTGAAATTTTAACAGATGCAAAATTGTTGTATGTACAGAACTACAATTATACCAATTGTGTCATTGATTTGCTTTCTAAAATTCGTTTTATAGGTAAGACTTTTTAAACGTTTTTTCTTACTAAATTATTTTTTATTTCAAAAAGTATCATTTCCAATGTATTAATTATAGTTCAATAGTCTTGTTATTAGGGAAGTGGACTTCGAAAATTTTAACAATGTAGTTTGAATAGTTTTTGAAATTTTGGGGCAAACGTAATTAAAAATGTAGTTTAGTAGAAAAGGACTTTAAAGGTACAAGTAACAGAAACTCATATTTAACAACATGTTTTAGTATAATCCTGAGCCATACTCAGGATCATCTTCCTTTTCGTTATTTTCTTCCATATTTCGCTTTCTTCTCAGTGATCTTGCCTCCTGAGATGAGAAATTTGCCGCTTGCTGCGCGAGTTCTTCTGTCATTCATGTCGTGGAAATCTTTCACTGTATTGACTCCTGGTACAATACCTAATTGTAGCAATATTTTAATTCTTCCAGAATTTCCATCATTGAATGATATTATAAAAACACAAACTCCCAATTTCAATGTTTTAATCCCCACAAATATATATTTTAGGAAGCCTTGTCCAAATTAAATTGTTGAAGGACTCGTTATAACAAACACTCTAGAAAGAAACCCAATTCCGCCTAAACAGATCTGGCAGTGCATCCAACATCAATATTGAAATGTCTTAAACGCTTGTTTGAAAATCAGACTTCTAAATTGGTTAGTTATTGAGTTATGACCATTTGAACAAACAGCTGTAAACATGGAGGGCCATATGACAGCTGCACACCTAACAACAATGGCATGAAAACACACTAACAATGCGACAATGCACGATATACCATTTTATTACGAAAACGTTAAAGATTTTAATGAATCTAAAAAATGGAAATATGAAAATGTTCAGATTTTTGCTTACTTACTCCCCTTAAGCTGGCTCAAGAGCACCTGAGTAGAAGCTGCATGCAACCCGCCGTGCCCGCACGTATTAAGCACATCTAATTCAAAAGGTCAAGCCGAATAAGGGGATGAAAAGTACCCTTAAACTAAATCGACAATCGCGATACTTATACGATAGAGAATACAAAATGTCGTAGACTCCCAAAAAAATCAGCCTCCTTGGACAATCTGTTTGCAGAGATACAATGAGAAACGTGTTTTTCAGATTTTATTTATTTATTTTGCTTCTATTGCATGTATCGAGCTGAAAAAATACAGAGACGAAGAAAGATGAATTTGATGTTGGCGACCGATTCAAATGGAATTTTTTAAAAAATTGTTTCTCGACGTGATAATGTTGGAGTACTGTCTCACGCCCCCCCACCCCCCAGAATGTCTCATAACTGGGGCCCGGATAATTATGTACTAAAAATTGGGAAAATATGTACATATATATGTATCATAATATACAGAAATATGTACTCAAAAGTACGAAATATGTAACATTAAATATCATTATATCAATAATTTTTTATTAAAATACCTTTATCTTAGTATATATTGTTCTGTAGACTTAATACAAAGACTAGAATTAAACATTATAGTTCTCATAATCCTATTATTTACAAAGATCCCGTATCAATAAGAAACCTATATCGTCTCCGATATTATTTCAGTAGTATACCTTCCCTTTGCTGCTCTAACACGCAAATAATTAGGTCTCAAAAATAAGGTCTCTAAAGAAAGAGAACTTCAAGGAGACGTGACGAATTGCACTTTGACTTCATTTGACTTACAATATTCATGTAAAATGCACTTTCTATCCTTCTCCGTGTTTTCTGGATCCAGTGTGTGGGAATTGTCCCCTCATAGCACTGCACTAATAACACATTGTTTGAATCCTGTTTTTTTTTTCTCCAGAACGAAAGACCTCTTTTTCTTCATTAGATCCCCCTATTGACCCTCGAAGCAACTGCTGATTGGGTAATTTCAAAGCTACCAGAAAGTTTCAGGGAAGATGTTTACAAAAATTTAATTGTAGTGCTTACTGAAAAATGAGGCAATATAGATATTCAACTTTTTGAGTATCAAACAATTGCTACGATATGCCTATAGATCCTGCAGCTTCACACTCAAATTGATGTATAACTTGTTTTACAAAATCAAAATTTTGAGTATTGTAGCTCATAGCGTCGATCCAGGTGCCCCATCTCGTTAATCCTTTTTACTTTCCCTTATACGTACGTATACAGGGAGTGATATACGTAGTATAGGGAAAGTTATGTAATGCTGCGCGAAAAAATGGCCAATTTTCGGCGGAAAAAAATTAATTGCCGGGCCGTGAAAACGAATAAGTGGATAAAACCAGTTGCTAAATTAAGAAAAAAAATCCCCTAACACGTGGTGTAGCCAGAAACCCTGTTTTCTAGGTCCTTGATACCGAAAACCCAATTGAAAGGAAAACGTCCGTCCGTCCGTCCGTCCGTCCGTCTGTGAACACTGCTAGTGCCTAAACCATACGTACGATTTCTTCCAAAATGGATATTCCCCGGTCGATCTGATTCTAGTCGAAGCTTTGAGATTTTGAAAAAGATTCTTCAAACTTTGGGGGTACTTTATATGAAGCCCCCCGGGGATTTTCAAAATTTTTCTCAAAAACGGTTCCAATTTTTTTTTTAATTTCTTGTATGAATAGAGTAAAATACACTTATTAACATGGCGTAGGTCCGATTTTTTGTATTGGAAATCAATGTTTCAACTTTATCAAATTGAGATCTAATCAGTTCTGCCAACGCAACACGCGCACAAGAAAGGTTCGAAGTAGTAATTTTGGAACAATACCTGCGGGGTTTTTGCTGCCTTGCACATGCACGGCGCTGCACTAGTACCGGAAGGAAAACATTATGTTTAACTTCATTAGGCCACAAAAATCCCGTTATATAGTTAAAAAGTTTTGTAATAGTTTGATGGTTGCATTTCGGTAACACTTCAAAAGTTAACAAAATAAGACTTACACTTTTAAACGTTCATTAAACCTATCACAACATTGCCAATACAATTTCGTTGTACATCCGTTCCACAGCGAGATTTTACTTCAGATTTGTGGTCCAAAGAGATAATTTACGGACAACGGTAGAGGGACGCATGTAAAAATCAGGGAAAGAAAAATGTCAACAGCCCTTCTTGGGCTGGTGCGTGTAGTTTCTGGTGAATGGTATCAAGGTCAAAGGCGACCTCTAAAATATGCGAAGTGGGTGCGCGATATCGCCTGCTAAAGATATCATTTTCACAAATTTTAAACTTCCTTTCTTTTCTCTGCGATACTCGCGCTGGAAACTAACAGAACAGAATCTATGGATTGCATCGTCGCCTTCCCCTTTTTACTTATAATATCGTTGGCTTTTATGGATACACTCATTTCAGCGCGTAATAATAGCTTCATTTTAGTGAGGGGGCTACAGAAAAAAATGTTTGACAATGCTGAATTGTTTGTTTGCATGATTCCTTATGAAAAACTGATAGGAAAAGGGAATAATTATTTTTTTTTAAATGTAGGATAATGGAAAAAAACCAGTAATATGTAAAAATATGTTCATTTGTGTAAAATATGTAAATATATGTAATTTCGGGCAAAATATGTAAATATATGTACTACAAACTCAACGATTTTGGCCACTAACCGATGTAAAACGTGAACATATCGTTGATTCAAATTGATAGTTACCTTAGGAAAATATGTAATTACATAATTATCCGGGCCCTACTCATAACATTCTATAACATATATTTTTTTTTCAGATTTTTCAACAATGTGGACAATAGTGAAATTAATTAAAACCAATTTTATTAGTTTAAACATTTGTAATTCGAGCAAAATGTGATTGGAATTTTTTTTTTTAATTTCGAAACCACAGCGTTATTGTCCGCGTACTCCGATTAATCTGCATCGAACCCCAGTTTCATGAGGCCGGATCACCTGACCGAACTAGTTGTAAAAGTGTGACGGTTTTTAACGTAATTTGATAAAACTACCGACTGGAACTCATCTTTCTATGCATACGAGAACTTTAATAGGTGCGTCAATCGGGAACAGCCGTGTCAGCACACCAGAATGAAACATGTGAAATGATTTATTGCTAATTAATTGTCACAATTTGGATTTAATTGCCACGTATCTTGGGGCGAAAACGGGTGTGAGCTGGCTTGACGCGACTCCAGCACACACATCAGTTAAATTCGGTAATTGGGGGTACGTTATAGCAAGTCCCACAGACGTTTATAATTTACACATGAAAGTAAAATTTTCATAATCTTGTTGTAACTGATAAATAAATGACATAGTAGAATCGTATTTTATAACAAAACTAATATAAATGCCGTAATCAGAGGATTTATGGAATAAAGATGAAATGAAATGCAAGACTCCAAATAATTTTAATTTTTAAACAGTGCACAGTGTAATGAAATAAAATTATACTTTATTGAACTTGAAATATCTATATCGTAATGATTTTATGCATATAACATCATGACCCATGACAATTAAGTAGCAATAAATCATTGCACATGGTTCATTCGGGTGTGCTGACATGGCTGTTCCAGCTTGACGCACCTATTAAAGACCTCCTATGCATAGAAAGATCAGTTTCGATTAGTTTTATCAAATTACGTTAAAAACTCGTCACACTTTTACAACTAGTTCGGTCAGGTGATCCGGCCTCATGAGACAGGGGTTCGATGCAGAAATTATAAATAATCGCATTAAAATTGCACTACGAGATCCTGTACTGGCGGCCTATCGGACCTGCAATATAAAATGTATCATGACTATTATTTCGACATAACTAGATAGTAAAGGGCTAAAAAGGAGATTGACTTATGATATTCAGTTTGAATATAAATAGGTCGAAGTAAGGTACGGCCACATTGGCACATCCAGTGGGGGGCGAAGGTATAAATATGATTTCATTATAGTTTATATAAAAAGGTCGGAGATGATACGGTCAGAGTGGCGAGAACATTGTGTAATGCTGCGCGAAAAAACGGCGAATTTCCCACAGAAAAACTTTTTACAGGGCTCTGGCAACTAAATGTGGTTAAATCCAGTTTCTAATTTTAGAAAAAAAAGTCCTCTAGCACGTGGTGTCGCCAGAATCCATGTTTTGTGGGTCCTTGATGAAAAATCGATTGACGGCAAAACATTCGTCCGTCTGTGAACAACGTATTCCCCAATTGATCTGGCTGATGTCGCGGCCCCTTCACTTTGAAACCTATATTTTAATGTTGTGGGGTTCTTTACATGAAGTCCCTGGGACTAGTAGCGTAACAAAGTGAAAGCAGGCCCACCCGGGAAACTTTATAAATAAAAGTGTGCAGCTAACAAAAGTAGTGTTAGGTTCTTAAATAATAAACATATCTTTTAACAAATTCGAATTCATCAGTCTGATTAATAACCAGTAGCGGAAAAATGTTCCTTTATTATTTAATTTGAAGACTGCTATAAAACCTAAATGAATTGCTTACCTTTGTTGCTTTAGAAAGAGGATTACATAAGCTTTCAAGGCGGAAAATATCGTTCTTCTGAAAGATGCTGTTTTTAGTATTTTCTTGTATCAACAATCGCAAAGTATCAAGTAATTAATATTTCTTACAATCGCAAAAACTTCAGTCCAAAAGTAGGCCCTCTTTCACCTGTGCCCGCCCGCATTGCGGGCCGCTGCCTGGGACATTTTTAACAATTAAAAAAAAAGGCTCCATCGTTTTTTATTGAACTTCGTTCTTGGATGGTGTGGAGGACGTTTCAGAGAGTGGCGCAGACCCATGTTGTTCAAAACCCTGATTTTTCGAAAATTCAAACATTTTTGGCGTCTTTTTTCAACTACAATTATGAAAATAACATTTTTTCTTAATGAAGTGTGTTCTTGAAAAACAGATCTAAAGATGTCATGTTCACTTTTTGAAAAAATTAGTTTTTTTTTTTGCGAAATTTTATGTCAAACATAGGCAATTTCTATTTTCTTTTAACCATTTTTTTTCTTTACAACAGCACAAAATTATTTTAATCAATTTAGTCCTTAGCGTAAAGGACGCTTAAGCAGAATGATGCTCTTCTCGTGTTTGTTGAGATGCCTGTTGCCATCTATCGCCGCCCAAAATACATTTTTTGACATTTTCTTAATTTTTCGGTTTCCTAATGATAGAACGGAAATATTAATTTTAGAATATTAAAAAACACAAAAACCTCGTCCTAAATGGCAATATTCTTTTAAAATTGTATAGCTGTTTTTAAGAAAATGGTGTTTAAGTGCTACTAAAAATGCGAAATTTGAAGCTCTTTTTCACAAAGTTTTTGAGTTTTCGAAAAACTTCAAGTACTTGAAAAACTTACAGTACCGCTTAAACGCCATTTCCTTGAAAACGGCTCCAAATTTTTCTACAAAAATTGTAATTTGGGACGAGGTTTAACTGTTTCTTTTATTTTCTTAGAATATTGTTTTTTTTTCTACTGTACTCATTGAGGACAGTGAATTTTTTCATTATTTCATTACATTATAAATTGTGTTCACCATCACATAGTTGTTTGGCAACACCGCAAAGGTTCATTCAACAGATATAAATGTTTGTTATCGCTCAGATTTATATTCTTGTAGTTTGTTTAGCTTCCTAAGTTGGTGTATTTTATTCTTTGTTTGTGTTGATAAAAAATTTCATTATATCTGCTTTTCTAAATTTCGATGAGTTGCTAAACCCACTACGTAGTGTTAGTTTGTGCTCATACTTTACGAAGAATATAAAATTGTGCATTTGTATGGTTCAATGTTTTCGAGACGTTGATATTTTAGTGCCGTCCTCATATGAGGACGCTGGGACTTAATGTTATACAATTTTGTCGTGAAGTGAAAAACTTGTGAAAGAGTTGGAATTTCATTTCATGTTGGTTTTTTCGACGAATGATCGTGCCGCTAGATGTTGCATGATTGATCATGCGACTGCTTGATCATGCACTGCTTGGTCATGCGACAACTACCGGCACGACCGAGAAAGACGCGATTTTTATAAAGCTGCCTCTCCAGGCCCGTCTTTACAATGAAATACATCGCGGCATTTCGCGGTTTTCTCGGTCGTTCCGCTAGATGTCGCATGATCGCGACCGTATCAAGCACTGTTTGATCATGCAACATCTAGCGGCATGACTGAGAAAGACGTAAAATGCGTGGATAGTTTTCATCGTGAAGACGGGCCTTGAGAGGCAGCTTTATAAAAGTCGCAATATAAAAGTTCCAAGAATCTGCAAGAAAGAAAGTATCAGTTTTGCCTTCTCCAGCCAGCGTGCCGCCTAATGTAAGATTCGACAGAAAAAGACTCTTTATCACGAGGATTGCATAGGCACAATATCAGCAGCCATCATGCGTAAGCAAGCCTCGCAAATATTTTGCTAAATGCAATATTACTCTCTGTGTGGAATGTTTTGATCTATTCCACTTCAGAAAGTAAAGTAGATTTTTCTGAAATTAATTTTGTACTATAATCTTAGCTGAGTACAATATCATTTTCGCAATGTTAGTAGTAAAAGTCTGTTCAATTATTACCATCAAGTTCTTTTTTGAAAAAATTATTCTAGTGTAATCGTATTTGCTTTGTTGACACATTACAAAAACTTATGTAATTATCTTGTTTAATTATTTTATTTTATTTTTGTTTTAAATTTCAAATAGTAGTTACTAAAATTCCAATCCAGTGGGCATAAACATTTGTTATGAAGACTTATTTTTATTATTGCGGAAAACTTCATCCCAGCGTCCTCATATGAGGACAGTCCTCCACACCTACCCAAATTAATAATTTGAATTAATTTCGATAAAATTAAATAACTAGCACATAATTATGATGAGTTTTTGAATTTCACTAAAAAAAAAACTGCAGTAAAAATAATTTGGGACTTAATGGGTTAATGAAATGTCAAAAAAATGTAGTTTGGGCGGTGATAGATGTTAGCTGTCAAGAGTATTGGCAAGTGCAAATAGCTAGCCAAGACCAAACAAAACAGAAAACTCATATGGAAAAGTCTGTGCCATTCTGTGGCACCACTAGTTTTCACATTGAAAAGGAGGACGAAAAAATGAAGAAAATAGTACATCGTAAATAAATGAAATATTTTATTAATTCAAACAAAAATATACAATTTATGCTTACATCTCTTTTAATTAATTAAACAAGTAATTTTCCATTGAATGAATATTTTTTGTCAATATTGCAATTTGTAACAGTATATTGGAAATCTCTGAGCAAGAAAATACTTCTTATTGAATTTTACGATAACTGCTGCATCTAGCTTATCAACATTCAATTGATTTCTCCATTGATGAACTAGGTTAACATAATAACATGAAATTAACACATTCGTTTTAAAATATCAAAAAGAAGGACATGAAGGGAACACTTTTCGAGGAAGGACAGAACCTACAAAAGGACTGTCCTCCCTAAAGGAGGTCACCTTACTTTAGAACAATGCCTTTTTGTCTGTATAATAATTCTGTTATGACGAAAGGAAATGACCCATTTTTATGACTTTTTTTCCCTTCATTTTTTGTTGATTTCGACTAATAACAACATTAGTTTTACCTTTTTCTGTCAGTTTGTAATGCATTTTTGCTTATTTAATTGATTTTAATATAAAATTAATGTTACTTGCTTCAAATAATATTTACAGGATGCAACAAATAATCTCCACAGAATTCCTAATTAGACTGTTTGATTTCTTAGCTCAGTAATTGTAATGTCAGCATGTGACATTGTATGTAATCTGAGGTTTCTGTGACACCTATTCTCTGTTCGGTCGATTTCGGTTAAACTAAAGACAGATTTCCTAGAACAGCCCAAACCAATGTTTGCACCCTGAGTTTCTCTTGAACGAAAGAGGAAGCCTCAATTCAGAGAGTATTATGTCAGTAACATATTCTACTGCCTCGATTATGTCAGTAACATTTTCTACATTTTCTACAACTCGAGTTGCTCACGGAACTGGTTTTGATCAGATTTTTTACATCCTTTGTCTTTGCTTTTAAGACATTTTAAAAGTATTGTAAGTGCACTTTATTGATAATTTTTGGCAATGTTTTTGGTCCCTTACCTAAGATAAAAGGCGAAATGTTAATTACGAACATCATAAAATCAAGTTTAAATTTTGCATTGTATTGAAATCTAGCCCATAGGATTATTTGCAACTTTGACATAATTTTGTGTTATATTTAAAATTAAAAGATGGACAGGAATAGAACACAAATGTGTACATCTCACATATTTAATAAATGAAGCTGAAAAAATCCTTGTATAAAAACTGATTTATATCAAATCATAAATGTAAAAGTAGAATTTCAAGAAATTACTTTTGAAGATTATCACATCTTCATTTGACTGCCACCCACGATCTCACTGTAATTCTAGGCTATACAATTTTCTAATATCAAAGTGTCCACTTTCTGGAAGACTGGGAAAAATCAGGATATTTCATTCATGTGGAAAACTCTGGGAAATTCATTCGTGTGTCAAACTCGGAATTTTGATAGAAGTTTAATAGATATTTTAATTTTATTTTATTTTTTTAATTTCTCATTTTTAAAGGTAATTGTGCCTCAACCCGCAAAAATTTAAAATATATCAAGATGTTTGCTATGAGACATTTGAATCTGATTAAAAAGACAGTCACGCCTCTCGGAACCTTTCTGTTGAATTCACCTGCACTTAGCTGCCCTGTTCACTGCCCCACCAGTGGGGCAGCTCAATTGATGCTCAATTGATTGTACTTGTGGCTACCACTGCTCAGTATAAGATACGACTCTGAAGAAAAAGACTATGGGAGATATGCCAGCTCAGTCTTGTCAGATGCGTACTGTTCAAACAGTGACTTGTCGTTCAGTGTTCGCAAGTTTTGTTGTTCACTATTTGATTTAGTACTACTAACATACGTGACAGTAAGTGAATGTTATGAAAGCATTGTTTCAAGAATTACTTCTATAGAATGTTAATGTGTTATGGGTTTAACTTTTGTACTTTGAGTGAGTTTATTTTCATTGCTTAAAAAATATAAGTTTTAACATTTAAATTCTTAAATATATTGATACTTAAATACAGGCTATATATAAAACAGTTACTCGATTTTTTCACATGCAATTCATAGGGTACAATACTTTTTTAAAAATAATTTTCATCACTCAGATTTTGAGTTCTGGTTCGTATGCCCTGGCCCAGAATTCATCAATTGTGATTATTTGGGAAAAGATGTCACCGCCCTATTGCCAGGTAGTCAGAGCATGTTGATAGCTCGTCCACTTTTGAACTTCATCAGCGCACGTGGTACCCTCTTTTCTCTATGACTCTTTCACTCTCTAACTTCGGTAGTGTCCATTGTCTGCCTCCTTCCAGCAGATGCTTGATTACCACACTGCTACATTGATCTGCAAACTCGCAGGCTGTCCTGCGTCCCATGCATTACTGACCACTGGTGCTTCATGTCTAATATTTTGAAAACTTGATGGTTAACAAATTTTTAATATCTGTTTACAAGGAATAGTTTGCTTGTAGAAGGAAATCTGACTCTTCAATACTGCAGGTTTAGGGCTGATTCAGAAAAAGTTGAACTTCTAGATAGAAAAACCACAGAATCCTAAAAGAAAATTTAAAAAAAGTGCATATGAAATGTATGTAATACCAAATATTGGGAAATAAATTGCATTTACAAAGAAATCTGTTTCAGTTAAAAAAAAAGAAGGTCCAAGTCAACTAAAATAGTCTGTATCTTAGTAATTGTATTATTGTTATTGCCGCTAGTGCCAGGCAGGCCACAGTTGACTTGGACCTTTGATCCTTCATTTTAGAAAAAGCTGAGACAATGGGTCACTTCAGCTTATATATGTCTGTCTGCATATAAGATGTGCATAATATCGTATTAACAATCATTAACTTTTTATAATGGAATTTTTGTGGCATTGAAACAAGACAGTGCCTGAAGAAGTGACACAAAAAATTGCGAAATGTTGTACCACATTTTAAGAATGGAATATAAATATAAGTGCCTTTTATTACAATCTGTGTTGCCTGCCATTTATTAATTCCTGTTTTTATCTATGATTGTCTTTAATACCAAGAATACTTTGAATCAAAAACATTAAATTATTGTTACTAAACAAAATCTGTGGGTGGTGAAAAAATTGTTATTGTATTTTTGAAATCAACACATCTTAATACTTCAGGAACACAATGAGAGTTTCATGAGCCAGAAATCATGTTTACCAGTGAATTGTGTAGAATAAAGCATTACAGATTTAATTATGTTGATCTTATTTCACAGTGTGTTAACTGCCATTAGATTTTACTCTAAATACAATTCTTGCCCTGATAACAGTGCTGAATATAACCCTCATTGATCTTCCTGGACTTACAAAAGTGGCTGTGGGTGATCAGCCTGTGGACATCGAGCAGCAAATTAGAGACATGTTGCTTCAATTTATTTCAAAAGAAACTTGTCTCATTTTGGCAGTAACTCCTGCAAACACAGATTTGGCTACTTCTGATGCTTTGCAGATTGCAAAGACTGTTGATCCTGATGGTAAAGTGTCCATTTGTGACACTAACCTCATTTTGTTGTGTGTGTTCTCAGTGAGCAGTAGCAGTTGCTGTAATTTCTGGTGTTTCTATTTTACTTTAAAAAGTTATTATTATTTTTATCACTTATTATTGTATTATTATTTATTTTTTTGCAATAGTGTATGTTTACTATGAAATACAAAAGGAGAGTTTTGTAAATACAGAACAAATTTGCAATGATTTTCTGTAAACATACACATTTGTAGCTGGCACCGTGCTTTGCACGTGATTGTTATGATTGTTGGCTATCCTAGAAGTAGTGGAGCTTGTTCTGTGGTGTTTCAGTCTTGAACCTGACTCTTATTGACCTGCCTGGTCTCACTAAGGTCCCTATTGGAGACCAGCCTGCTGACATAGAACAACAGATACGTGCAATGATTATGCAGTTTATATCACGAGAGAATTGCTTGATTTTGGCTGTTACACCAGCTAACACAGATTTGGCAAACAGTGATGCTCTCAAACTTGCCAAAGAAGTAGACCCTGCAGGTAAAAATGAGCAACAGCTCAGAAATATAAATCTTCAATTTGTAAAGAAATAACTTTAATAAACATTACATTTTTTGTAATGTTCAATATTTTAAATATAATTGAAAATTGATTATTATTTTGACATTATTAAATTGAAATTTTGATTATACAATATACAGTAAAAATGAAAAAGTTTATACATTTATTTAGACAGTTCATAGCTGCAACAAATGAAACAATTAAAATTATTTGTGTTATACATTTCTTTACGCCTAGAAAATTTGTTGTAATAGTTTTTAGCTGGGTAGAGTTTTGTTTCTACAATAGATTCATGAAATAAGATCATTGCAATTTCTCAATACCTTTCTGTAAATTATTGTGGCTTGGTACAGTTTTGCATATTTTAGTGGTTGGAAGTCAGAACTGTGAGATAATTTAGTTTGGCATTCATTAAACCTACATTATTAATGATCTTGAAGGTATTTGATTAATGTGAGTTTGTGAACATCAATGGTGAGAAGGTGAGAATCATCTGGTAAGAAGTACTGAACCAAATTGCAGTGATCTTTAAAATTTTTCTAGATTAGATTCTCTAATTAAAAATTACCATTCACTTCCTAATCCAGTCAGTAAGTACACTTTACCTGAAAAGAGGTCATAAAATATTTTCTTTGGCTATGTTTAATGTACTTAGCCATTAGTTAAATCACAAATTTTTGACTCCCAAATCCTGTGCTGTCTGATACAGTATTAATAATTAAAATGAAATCATTGTAAGCAAGGTGCTTTGCACCTTATCAATCAAGAATATCTCTATTTTCTGCTAATATAAAGCAGAATGATGTCTGCAAGTAAAATTCAGAATTCTGATGGCAAATTTTTATTTACAAATTAAAAGTATGCTATCTGCTATATTATCTGCCACTAAATGCTGTGATCATAAAGTAAATCTCTTCACTCTTTACCCTAGGTTCCACATTAACTTAGAAAATACTAATGTAATACATCAAATTTCTGATTGAAATTGCAATATTAAATTATGTAAAATTAAGATAAATTTTCACTGTTTCCCTTAAAATTATTGTAAATAATTTCATTTGTGCGTAATGTATTCATACTGCAATTTTTTCATTACATGTTTTTTTAAAATTTATTGTAGCTTATTACATTTAAAGCACAAAAAGTCCAGTTATAAGGAATGTGTGGTTGCCTACCACACATTAATCTAATGCCTACTACTACAATCAGTAGTATCACAGTTCACAATGTTTACATCCAAATTAAGTACATTGCTAGAACTGTAATCAAAGAAAATAGTTCGTTAAATTTTTGAAAGATCTTCATTATTTCTTCCAACTTGTTACACATTTTGGGGAGCATAAATACAATTTTTGGTAGTCTAGTTTTCAGGTGTTTTTCAAGTACTTTTTCAAGAAAAGATAGTTTGTGTTATTGCATGCCTTGGACAGAAAAGGAAGAATATCTTTTTAACCTCTTCCCCAAGAATTCCTGTAGGAACTGAACAAATCATGGTAATGCACTTTGGGAAGATTACATTCAAACAAAGAAATAAAATTAAAATGTATGTTTTAATAAAAAGACTGACTATATTCAAAACCCAAACTTGAAATGGAACCAAAATGTTTTGTTAAAAAAGATGTGAAATCTAAATATTTTATGAAACAAAATGTGAATGTTACTTGAAATAGATGCCTGTGGGGAAGCTTTTTTTAGATTTTTCATAGAACTTGTTCTATTCTGTTTATAATATAGATATTTTAATGTTAGTGATAGTTTTGCATGCAGTTGTCTTTTAAAAGATAAGCAACACATCCTTGCTAGTTTGTGCATGTATGTGAATGATTATAGAATATGTGTGAACAATGTCTGCACTTAAGTGAAGTTTTAAGTGTGAGAATGCTTTTGACAATTACTTGACAATCTTTTAAATAGAAATTATTAATTGCTTATTTTTTATTTTTCTAGGCATTCGTACGATAGGTGTTATTACAAAACTTGACCTGATGGATGAAGGAACAGATGCTCGTGATATTTTAGAGAACAAGCTTCTTCCTCTTAGACGTGGTTATATTGGTGTTGTGAACCGTAGTCAAAAAGATATTGAAGGACGGAAAGACATTAAGGCTGCCTTAGCAGCGGAGAGGAAATTTTTCCTTAGGTAAAAATTAAATATAAATTAATTATAAATTTGGCATTCCTGACTTGAATTTTTAATGAAATTGTATTTGTTGTAGTCATCCATCATACCGACATATTGCTGATCGTTTAGGAACTCCATATTTACAACGAGTATTAAATCAACAATTGACGAATCATATAAGGGACACTTTACCAAGTCTGCGTGAGAAACTACAGGTAGAAGGGTTTTTTCTTTGTTAATTGAAGTTCCTGTGATTGTAGTTTTAAGTTTTAAAAATAATTATTACTTTCATATTTTAGAAACAACAACTTACTTTGGAGAAAGATGTTGAACAGTATAAACATTTCCGACCAGATGATCCAGCCATTAAAACAAAGGCTATGTTACAGTGAGTGTGTTTTGCATTTCATAATTTAGTAACTGTGTGAATTGCTGTTCTGTTCTCTGGTTCTATCTGATCTGAGTCTATTCTGTGATTCAAAGAAGTTTGCGATTGACACATGTATGAAACTACTAATTTGAGGGCTGGAACCACAGACTATGCTCTATTTGAGCTCTCAGATTGGTGGATTTTATGAAAATGTCTTGTCTTGCAAGTGTCAATTGCATACTTTCATAATGAGATTTCTTAACCTTTTTTTACCCTCTTCCAGTTTTCTTCTTGTGCTTCCCTTCTGGGCGGTGAAGGCAGTTCCATAATTAAACATTCCATTTATAATTTTCGTTTACTTCAGAATAAAATTTAACATTTCATGTATTTCAATTAATTTGAAACTCTAGCTTTGTAACTACAAAATATCCTATTGTATCCATTATTATTAATAAGGAATTAAGAATATTCTCAGGACTTTGTATTGTGTTGTTTCCACACTAATTCAGGCATAAAAATACATTTTCTAAATTATTAGAGTACTGAATTGCATGTAGAGAATTTCAGAAAACAATTTTGATACCTTTGAAATGAGAGTTAATTGGTTCAGAAAGATGTATAAAGTTATAAGAGTGACCTCATTGTTCGTGGCTATCAATCAATTCTACAGTTGCAAAAGAAAAAGAGAAATATACTCTTGCCGCTAAACAATAACAGGAAGTAATAGGAGATCAAGAGCAGGTGGTTCATTTTCTGAGTTCGGTATTTTTAATGAGAGAGGGGAACGTGGCAAAGTTGTAAAGAATTTGTTTACTTCATTAAATTCAACAGTTTCTCGACATTTATAACCATAACAGTTGCTAAAAAGTTGAAGAAATGTGCTAATAGGGAAGAGAGACTTCTCAATATTAGAGAATGCAGGAAAAGGGTTCTAAAATAAACATAATGTTAATATCTTACGGGTAATGTTAATATCTTACATCTCCTCCTGTATTGTATTTTGAGTTTGATAAAGTTCATTGTATTGGGAGGGTCATTGTGCATATTAACTGAAATCGAGTGATTGGGTTCAGATGGAGTTTAGGGTAGAATTAGTTTTTGGGAGATAGCAGTGTTTAGTGAATTCATTTTTACGTTTAATTACATTTTTGAAAATGGGAGTACCTCTGAGTAACTTGCATTATTCTATGTGGAAAAACCATTTACATATTCTCTGATTTTATTAGAATGATCCAGCAACTTCAGTCAGATTTTGAACGCACCATTGAAGGTTCAGGATCAGCTCTTATTAATACAATGGAGCTGTCTGGAGGAGCAAAGATAAATCGCCTGTTCCATGAAAGATTCCCATTTGAAATTGTCAAGATGGAATTTGATGAGAAAGAGCTGCGGAAAGAAATAGCATTTGCAATTAGAAATATTCATGGTAGGATACATGAACATAAGATTTCTGTGCTGTAAACATGTGAACGTCTTTTATTATGACTTTCTCTATCATAGGTATTAGAGTGGGCTTGTTTACACCTGACATGGCTTTTGAAGCCATTGTTAAAAAGCAAATTGCTCGTCTAAAAGAACCAAGTTTGAAATGTGTAGATCTCGTTGTTGCAGAACTTTCCAATGTTGTTCGTGTGTGTACAGACAAGGTAATGTAAATTAAATGTTGAAGTCTTTATTCTTTTATAGTAATAAATTAAGAATTATTTGTTTCAGTAGTAATTCATTAGGTATGTAGAAAAATGCAATGCATCTTTGTACAGGTTTTATATTACAGTGACAGGAATTTTATTAATTTTGTCATTTTCTTGTAATAGATGGCCAGATACCCTCGTCTGCGAGAGGAAACAGAAAGGATTATTACTACCCATGTAAGACAAAGAGAGCAAATTTGTAAAGAGCAAATTATTTTGCTGATAGATTGTGAATTGGCATACATGAATACCAATCATGAAGATTTTATTGGCTTTGCTAAGTAAGTTATAAATTATTCATTCACTTGTCTTTTTCTCAAGCTGTGCTTGGTTTCTTTACACTTCATGAGCCACTTGGTAACCAATATAATTGCCAATATTTTATCAGTGCTCAACAATCATCGGAAAATTCAGTGAAAGCTGGAAGGAAAATAGGTAACCAGGTCATTCGTAAAGGTTACATGAATATTCATAATTTGGGAATCATGAAAGGAGGAGCTCGAGATTATTGGTTTGTGTTAACATCAGATAATATTTCATGGTTTAAAGATGAAGAGGTAAACATTTTATTTTTAATTGCTTTTTCTTTTGTATGTTATGATAAAATTTGAAGAAACTAGAGTTTTGCATCACTGTTTCCAGGAAAGAGAAAAAAAATATATGCTCCCCCTTGATGGTTTGAAGTTGAGAGACATAGAACAAGGTTTCATGTCTCGTCGGCATTCTTTTGCTCTTTTCAATCCTGAAGGTAGAAATGTTTATAAGGTAAGATTACAATTAACATTTTTATTTTGGTAAATTTATTTTTTTCATAAGCATAACTGCTAAATATGAGGCGGTATCA
The DNA here is from genome assembly GCA_031308135.1 of Acheta domesticus. NCBI lineage: Eukaryota > Metazoa > Arthropoda > Insecta > Orthoptera > Gryllidae > Acheta > Acheta domesticus. The sequence continues at coordinate 236,673,873 of JAHLJT010000631.1, forward strand.
GAAAGTTTCATTATAGTTCTGCAACATGCTGACAAATAACAGTGCAAAGACACACACACTGTCACAGAGAGCATTGACCTTCTTAAGTCAGTGTCAAGGGGCATTGGCTGCTGTGCAGCCTGGGCTACTTTAAAACACGTTACCGTTTGCACAATTCCATAATGATCAACAAGCATAAACAAAGAACAAATGTACAAATTTGTGTGAAACTCAGATGTGTGGGTGAATGGAAGCGGGTTGTGAGTGAAGAGATTTTCACAGAAATGTAGTCCCAGAAGCAGTGTTGCAATCCTTTCACATTTCTCTCTGCACCTCAAATAGGAGGGTTGCATTTTAAACTGATCACCTGGTTTATATAAGAAACTTCATTGAATACTTAGAGTTGGTAATAATTAGGGAGCGGATTTTAATGAAATGTCACTTTTTTGTTTTCTTTTCAGTTCAGAACAATACAATCAACATTAATTTTATGTTAAAATGACCCATTTTTATATGGCATTTTTTCTTTGCATATTTCCTCAATTTCGATTAATAAGTAATTTTATACCTTTTCTGTCATTTTAAAGCATTTTTCACAGATTTCATCAATTTTAATGTCATGCTTATGGTACTTCATACAAATAATATTTACGAGATATAACAATGACGTTCTCCACAGAATTCCTGAGTAGCCTATTTGATTTTTAGTTTCCCATATACATATCTATATTCGGAATAGGGAAAGTTCTGTAATGCTGCGCGAAAAACGGCGGATTTGCGGGAGAAAAAATTCATTGCCGGGCCCTGATAACGAAGAAGAGGATAAATCCAGTTGCTAAATTAAGGAAAAAAATCCCCTTACACATGGTGCAGCGAGAATCACAGTTTTGTGAGTCTCTGATACCGAAAAACCAATTAAAAGCAAAACATCTGGTTGTCCGTCTGTCCATCTCTGTCTCTTTGTGTTTGTCTGTTTCTCTGTGTCTGTCCATGTCCCTCTGTCTGTCTGTCCATTAACAGCCCTAGCAACTAAAGTGTTCAGCCGTTTTTCTCCAAAATTGATATTCTGATTGATCTGACCAATCTCGTGACCCCTAGAATTTAAAACTGGTATTTTAATTTTTGGGGGTACTTTACATGAAGCCTCTCATACATTTAAAGAAAAAAAAAAATGGCGCCAACAGTTTTGACCAAATTTTATTTTTGGATAGTCTGAAGATCGTTGAATAGAATGGCGCAGGTCTCTTGTTGGTTTAAAACTCTGATTTTTGAGAATTGAAAAAAATTAAATTTTTTTGGTGACTTCCTACAACTACAATTATGAAGATACAACTTTTTCTTCTTAATGTAGTGTGTTCATAAGAAACAAATCTTCAAATAAGATCATGTTAAATTTTTCAAAAACATTAGTAGTTTTGAGAAATTTTGCGTCAAGCATAGGCAATTCTATTTTCTTTAAACCATTTTGTCTTAAAAACCACACAAGATTTTTTATTGAATTGGGACCTTAGATAGCATAAAGGAAGCTTAAGAGAAAGGTGCAGGTTTTATGTTCGTTGAAATCCCTGATTTTGTTAAAATAAAAAATGAAAATATGTTCGGCCCCTCCCTACAACAACAATTGTGAAGTCACAGTTGTTTTTCTTAATGAAGTATGCTCATAAAAACAGATCTTCAAATAAGGTCATAGTGAATTTTTTTCAAAATATGCATATTTGTGGAGTAATTGGGTGTCAAAATTAGTCGCCCAATGTTATTCTTTATATTTAGGATGATTATGAAGGAAATAGGATTCAACGAGATAATACATCAAACAAAAATAGCATTTTATAATAATTTATAAAGAAATGTTCGTTAAGTTTACAATTTACAATTTGTATTCTCAATGTATGATGTTTGTATCAAGCAATCCGCAAGGCTTTATTGAAATTTGCGCAACAGTGCCGTAAGGGATATTTGAAAACTACATTGTTGGTGAACTACGAGATGGTGGCAGTGATAAGATACAAGTGTTTTATTTAGTAGAATTTGTGTTTACAATTTAGACTTTCAGAAACGATTCAAAATCTATTTGATATTCATTATTTTTGTCCATGTGTTGCACAGCCGTCGAAAAGCGCACGAGGAACGGAAAGGAAAGTTTAAAAAGAGACCCTATTAATTTCAAGGAAATCAGCAAGTCTTTTTAAGAACGCCCAGAGTTTCAGATGCACGTTTGAAAATGTTCACAAAGTTTTACAAATTATTCGAAGGGCCGTATCAAATCCAAATAGCGAATATTTTTGTCAACAAAACTTGGAGGGGAAAGGGAAAAAAAACACCGCTTTTTTTTCTGTATTCAAAATTCGAGTAGAATATGGTTTAGGATAGAGATCACAGAATTATGGAAACGTGCACAAATTTCACTTCTCCCCATAGATCGTCACACGCAGTTTTAAGCTGTTTTTGACGTAATTAGTCATAGCTCCAGACGTCGCCCAATTAATTTCCCATGATGGCGAATACGAATGCGGATGCCCACATTTGTCCCACTTGCCCACGCCACGTGCTATCAAGGGCTGCAAACGTGGAAAGCGAGCGCGGCGTCGTTCAGAAGGGGCGCGCCTTCGAGGCCCGGCGCGGGCAGGGTGACGTACTAGCCGTCAAACTGGAGAGGGAGGTGACGCGCCGCTACCCCTACGAGGGAGGGCGGACGACCGAACGTTCTTCCTTCTGGTCCCGATCGCCGTCCGAGCTGCAACTTCATCCTAGGAATTCATCGAGGGGTTAGGTAGGAGTTTCGAGCGTCAGAGAGACGTGTAGATAGGCACGGCGTTATTAGATTTTTTACTTTCCCGTATACGTACGTATACACGGAGTGATATACGTAGTATAGGGAAAGTTATGTAATGCTGCGCGAAAAAATGGCCAATTTTCGGCGGAAAAAAATTAATTGCCGGGCCGTGAAAACGAATAAGTGGATAAAACCAGTTGCTAAATTAAGAAAAAAAAATACTCTATCTCGTGGTGAGGTCAAAATCCATGATTTGCTGCTTCTTTATACTTAAAAATCGATTGACGGCATTCCGTCCCTCTGTCCGTCTGTGGTCAACGCTAGCGCCTAAACCGTTCGGTCGATTTTCTTCAAAATTGATATTCCCCAGTCGATCTGATTCTAGTCGAAGCTTTGTGATTTTGAAAAAGATTCTTTAAAATTTGGGGGTACTTTATATGAAGCCCCCCGGGAATTTTCAACATTTTCTCGAAAACGGCTCCAAATTTTTTCTTTAAATTTCTTGTATGAATAGAGGAAAATACACTTTTTAACATGGCATAGGCCCGATTTTCACGTACAGCTCTGAATTTTCGAAAATTGTGAAAGTTTGAATTTCGGCGTCTTTCTCCAACTACAAAATTGAAGATAGAGATTTTTTCTTCAAATAAAATTTGTTCTGCATATTGAGTTCTTTAATAAAGGTCATGTAAATGTTTTTCACAATTTGGGTAGTTTTCGTACAATATGTGCAATTTAAAAAAATTACAAAAACAAAATTTTCTCAAAAACGGCTCCAAATTTTTTCTTTAAACTTTTGGTAGGGATAGTGGTAAATGTACTCTATCAATGACATAAAAGCCATTTTGGTCTATCGGTTGGTTTTTTCAAAAATTACAAAAATGTAAATTTTTTTACTTGTGTCTCACGTCGTTAATATTTACATTATCGGCGATTTTTTCACATTATTATATTTACGAGTATATATGCTTTAAATAATGTCAAGTAAAGTTTCTCGAAAACACTACAGTTTTCTGTGAAAAGTAGCTCAAATTTCGGCATTTTCAGAACTGCTCAAACGCCATTTTCTCATATATGGCTGCAAATGTTTTCTTGAAACTTTTGTAACGGATAGTGATAATTGCACTCTTTAATATGACGTAAAGTTTATTTTTAATTATTTTTTTGTTTTTTCAAAAATTATATTAATGTAAAATTTTTGAAAGATCTCTCACATCTTTAATATGCACATTATCGGCAATTTGTAAAAATTATTATATTTGTGAGTGTAAGTGCTTCAAATAACTTCAAATAAAGTATTTTGAAAACTCAAAAATTTTCTGTGAAAATGAGCTTCAAATTTCGCATTTTTAGTAGTGCTAAAACGCCATTTTCTCTTAAACGGCACATAATTTTTAAAAGAAAATTGCCATTTACGGCTAGGTTTTTGTGTTCTTTAATATTCTAAAATTAATGTTTCTGTTCTACCAATAGGAAACCGAAAAATTAAGAAAATGACAAAAAAATGTACTTTTGGCGATGATAGATGGTAGCTGGCAAGAAAGAGTATGTGGCAATTCCGAATAGCTAGCGAAGACCCAGGAAAATAGAAAACTAATACGGGAAAGTCTGTGCCATTCTGTAGCACCCCTAGTTTTATTTGGAAAGATTGTCGTCAGTTGAGGACGGGCGCAAGTGGTGCGAATTAGTTAAATGAGTCTGTGGTCAGCAAAGAAGGGACGGTAATTTGCATTGTGCCGGCGCAGTTTCTTTTGGTGAGAAGATGAGAGGCGCTGAATAGACTGATATCTGGTGCGACGTGTACGCCCGAAGCAAGCAAACACGCAATTATTCATTGTGACGTACACGAGACATTCGCACGCGGGTGTGAACGAGACGACGGGACGGAAGAAAGACGACGAGGACGAGAGGTGCCCGGGGAAGAAGACAGGAGACGACCGGAAGGCGACAACCAACAGACGACGGAGGTGAAACGGCTCGCACCGCAGCCGAGGGCAGCTGGCCGCAGCAAGGCGCTTCGAACGCTGTCGCACAACGGCCGGCGTGCGCCGCCGTCGCTCCAAGGCCAACCTTCGAGGCGCGCAGCCGGCGGAGTCTGAGAATGTAACGGTGGGCCGCGTACAGCGCCGGGAATACAGGTCAACGCCCCGCGACCGGTGAGAACTTCAAAAAGGAAACGTTGGTAGGGAGAGTTGAAATAGTGCACGGAACTAGCAGAGAAATTAGAACATTTTCTGCCATTTTAAATAATTTGCCGATAGAATTGTTATAAAATTGTGTTTGATTTGTGATAGTCACAATGCCGATAACTTATTGGAGAGTATGATGTAATACAAGTTGATGTTAAATTTGTTTGAATACTGAATGTCGCAAATCTGAATTCGGCGACACCGGGCGACTTGGGCAGAAATCGGAGTAAATTTCAGGTGTAAAAATAGTCGACGGGAATTCCTAAGTTAAAATACGAAAGAAATGAAGGTTTCATACATTAAAAGAGAAAGGTACCATTGATTTAATTTTTTGTGTTCTGTGTATTTTTATATTTGTGATCAGTGTAACCATTTAAAAAGGGTTCAGAATTAAACCCAGTTTAATTGATTTATGTGTGTATTTGTTTGGATTCCTCTGGGCACCCAAAAGATCCCACTGCCCTGAGGTAACAAGAAACTAGTGGTGCTACAAGGGTACATACTTTCCTGCGTTATTGGAAACAGCTATGTAGTACTGAAATATTGCACTTTATGCACTACTAACATCTTAGCTATTATTTGAAAAAGGCCAATTCAACCAAGAAGTGAACAACTCAGTTTCCATCGCAGTGTTGTCAGAACTATGTGAATTCTACGACTGCACAAAAATAGAATACAAAAGCTATGTAAACCAGTATTGAAAAAAGAAGACTGATACCATGGACCATGGAGGAATATACAACATAGAAATGCATTCCATAGGGCCATGATTAGAGAAGAGTAGTCCAAAACCATTCAATAAATACTCCACTCACTACAAATGGTACAGCATTTGGTGCGAAAACTAAATATTTTCATGCAATTAGACAGTATTTGTTATAATTTTTATAACTCCTTTTCATACAGCTCCATCAGGTCACAACAATGACACGTAATTCACAGATATTCACGAGCACAAACTGAATTCCATTGTTGCAGACCTGGCGTTGTCACTATTCTGAGAGCTATTAATTTTTTTTACATTTTATTTCAAATATTTCAAAATGAAAAATTTCTAAAATATTAATGTGTAAATGTATCAGAAAATGTCGAATGTAAGAAACAAACAAAGAAATAATATACAAAATTGCAAATTCTAATTTACGACGCATCCTGCTGTCCGAAGCGCAGTAAATTTACGCGGGCTATTATGTTCGTCACATTAAGTATGATCTTATTTGATGATGTAATTTTGATAAGTACATTTAATTGAGAAAAAATTGTATTTCTAAAATTGTAGTTGTAAGAAAACAACAAAAATGAAGCACAGTCAATTCCAAGCGGGCTATTATATTTGTCAGGAAATTATAGAAAAACTACTCATATTTTCAAAAAATTCAACCTGACCTTATTTGAAGATTTGTTTTTGATGAGCATATTTCATTAAGAAAAATAATAGATTCTTCACAAATGAAGTTGTAGAAAGACGCCAAAATATTTTTAATTTTTAAATAGTTTTGCAAAATCATGCATTTTAATGGACATGAAACCTGCACCATTCTCTTAAACTTCCTTTATGCTATCTCAGGTCCCAATTTAATCAAAAAACGTTGTGCGTTTTTTAAGAAAAAAATTTTTTTTTAGCATTATATTTAGTTTTTAGCATAGCATTTAGTTTTTTTAAGAAAATGGTTTAAAGAAAATAAAAAATTGACACAATTTTTCGAAAAAAATATTAAGAGATAGGTCTATAATTTTTAATGTTGTTTCTATCATCCGCTTTAAAAATTGATGTTATAAACCTTTTTTCCCCCAAACAATTGAAAGAGAACCTTCTGTGAGTAATTTCTCAAACAATTTATGTAAAATTGGACTAATATTGGATATAAGATTTTTTAATACAGTTGCTTGGATACGATTGTGACCAATACCCTTATTTACATTAAGGTACTTAATTGCTTTATAAACTTCCATCTGTGAGATTTGTATTTTACCGACACTAGTTGGGGATTTTTTTTTCTCATTTACTATTGTTATATTCGCATTTTCTATGGAGTAGAGTAATCTGCATATAAATTTACTGTCTAGGCCTGAAGTAGCAGTCTTATCATAATAGACCATTTGGTAGTTCTTCAATTCTTCTCTTAGCATTGGTATATTTCCAAAAGGCTTTTATATCATAGTTTATCGATGTGTCTTAATTTTTTTATGTATGTTCTATGGCTGTCTCTGGATTTGACTTTACACAGTTTTCTAAGGTTTGGAAAATATTCATAGTCAGTATTGAGTAGGCTCTTTTTATGTTATATAAGCACCAGTTTTGACATTTAGCGACTTCATTAATTCTTTTGAGTACTGTAATGGGTTAGTTGAAAAGAAAGTGTTGTATCTAGGAACATGTTTATCAATTATCTGATATAAATTATCATAAAAATATGAAATCAATGATCAAGTCATATGAGTCAAGCCAACTAAGAAAGTAACTTATTTTCCATTTCAAAACTCTTTGCCAGTTCAAAATTATATTTTATTTCTTTAACCTGGAAGGAGGAGTTTTCAAGTTGTACAGGTGTAATAATATCTAGTGCAGGATGATAATTATCACACGGAAACTTTTACAGATTCAGGGACCCAATATAGTGTATTTTTTTATCTTGACATAATTTTTTTTTTAGCATTATATAACTCTTAATATAGATGTTTATTTATGTGTATATATTTAAAAAGCATTCCCTAGTTGATGTGGTCACCTGTTTTGTGACTAGCACTCAGGCTCATTTCATAGATAGACATGAAGTAATCGGTCATCTGATTTTTGAGTTGTATTAAAAAGCAGGAAAGTGATGGAGATAGGGCTGAAAAAACTCAAAAAAATTTAAAATTTAATTATTTAAATCAATTTTTTGGATTTAAATCAAATTTTTTATTTGAATAAGATTTCTTAAAATTCTATTAGATGTTTTTACTTTCAACCAAAATTGTTAGTGATTTATCCTTGATTACTTTAAAAGCACAAAAAAGTTTATTAAGACCTCAGTTTTTAAATTTATCATTAAATTGTCATAATTTATTTACAAAAATAAAGTTATTCGATGTTCGAGGGGTTCGGTGTAATACCGCCTTATATCCCACATCTTTAAATTTGATTTACTTACAGTTTCGTTCTTTTGAAACACTTCTCTTGCATCCAAGTTACCAAATAAGCTTGTAACATCTATTGGCATGAGTTAGAAAGAAGGCATTCTTTGTTCAAAGAAAATTTTACCGCTTTTTTTGTGCAATACCACTCTAATCAAAAAACACTTATTGTTGAAAACAACTGAATTCATCGAAAAACTTTTAACAATGTTAGACAGTTTTGAAGTATTAAATTTTGCATAATAGTTGTACTGTTACAAAAAAAAGGGGATATAATGGTGGTTATTTGCGCACTTTCCCATTAACTCGTGGCCAGTGGAAAGTACGCTGCCCACCTAAAATGGAATTGTATCAATGTACACATTAAGAAAAATATATTATTAATACTAGTAAGATTAACTACTGCTTTCATTAGTTTTACCAATATTAATTTTGTTCTTTAAATGAGTATTAATAAAATTCCATTTTTATGAATACTCATCATCTTTAAGATGTACTTTATGTGGCTTTTGCAAACATTTTAATACAAATTATGGACACCGTGGAAGATTGAAACATGTTTTTCTTGAAACTAGCTTGTGTGTGTTAGAGAAGTATTGCTGCTACATTAGTTTTTAACTACAGACAATTAAATGCGGGATAAAAACTAATAGAACATCTAAGTTTATTAGCACATAACTCTACTACAAATTGTTTATTGTTCTTCTTTTCATTTGTTTGTTCATTTTATTGTATTTTATATTGTATTTTATTTTCTCAAATAAGTTGACTTAGTCAGAAAGTTTATAAGAAATATAATATTTTCTTTACATCAACTTTGTAAGTGATATAAATCTTTTTGTCTGAGTAATTTTTATTTGACAAATATTTAAAATACAAATACATTTTCAAATAATACAAATTATATTGTTTTAAATCATTGATTTTTTAAAATATTCATTGATTTAAATCATGATTAAAATCAATTATGGGTCATTCCACGCAAAATCGGACGAATTTGAAGGAAAATTGACCTCGATGTCTGATATCTTTCTGATTATTTTTTGTACAGGTTCATGAAAACAAACTATAAAACACATGTTTTTAGTTTTGCTCAAATATTTATATTTTCGTCATTTTATTTTTTTAAATTTTCCGTAACTTTATACGCACTGACATGTATAATATTTTGTATCTCAAAATCGTTTTAAAATTTCGGTTTTGAGTTCCTCTTAAATCAAAGCTTATATCTGTACCTTTCATGAAATTTATCTTATTGTTTATAAAATTTTATTTTTTAATGTTAATTTTTTGTTTATAAATGTTTATTTATAAAATTGTTAATTTTACCACGAATTAAAAATCTGAAGAAAAAAAAACGAAAAGAAAGTTCATACTTTCTTCTAAAGGACTGCGAAGTTTCAAAATGGCTTCTGTTAAAATAACTTTTTGAGAATTTTTTTAAATCTTTCCTCGTTCACAGCGTCGCGAGAACCTCATGCGCCCGTCGTTGTATGTGTCGCTATCGAATGAAACGCTGGAGGGAACAAGCTTCACAACAGGAAGATAAGTGTAAATGTTCACTGAGCAATGAGTTTTAAAGTTCTTGTTAATATTCCAAAACATATAAAATATGAAGTTGTATCAGATTTACGTCTTTTTAAGTTTCTCTTTGTATAACTTGGACAAGATGTGCACTTTCTTTCAAGGAGCATTATGAATTCAATTCATTCAAGGAATCAATTCATTCATTCAATTCATTCAATTGCATTCAAGGAGCATTATGAAAAAGTGCACAAAATTCACTTCTCCCCATAGCTCGTCATACGCAGTTTTTAACTGTTTTTGACGTAAATAAATAAATAAATGAGCATGTTTTAATTATTTCTTAATCTTCACAAATAGGAACAAAGGAATGTAACGAACGTGTACCACGTAGCCATTTTGCTGCAGTTCTAAGACTTTTAAGTTCATTCTTTCTTCATGATCTTCTTTGGTGAAGAAGAAAATCACTGTTTTGTATGTTTTTGTACCACCCTTAGAGCTTCTTGAGAGTCGTAATCGGATCATAATGTACTTGAATAGTTCAACGTGAATCCACTGCCGATACGTCACTCTGTCAATCATCCTCTCTTCAAACTTTTCCTGCAACATTTTAAGTCGTTCTATTCCAGGACATTTGTCACACTTTTTAAAGTAACAACTCTTGGAGCGTCAAAAATAACTTTTGTTAGGTAGTACCGACAATCCTTCAATGCATTAACATCGTCTGTTAACTTTGCGAGACCTCCTTCGGCAAACATTAACTTTACTCGTACGTTTTCGTGATACACACAAACACATACTGTATGTGTACCGTTAGCTCCTAGTAAAATGCAGTGTTTCAGTCTTAAATCAGCGAACTTTGAAAATCTGATCTTTAGATGCTGAGACTTTTCTTTAAAATGTCGGTAGGTTTCTTTCATGTTGCTCAGTATAATCCTCTTTTGTTTGTGAATATCCCCCATTGTCTCTTACTGAAATAAAATTATTTTTTCCCTTTATTTACGCATTATACGGCTAACGTCATCTGAACAATAAAAAGCCATAACATATTGGTGTACAGAAGCGACGATAACTCTTCTGGATTTCTCATGTGGAGTTGACAATATTCCTTTGTTGCTAGTTGTTTTACAAACAGTTATCATGTGAGTAGATGCATCGAAATGTTTTTTAACTTTAGGAAAAGACCAATCTTCGAAAATCGTTAAAATTTTAAGTTTTATCATCATCAGTAGTTTTGTATCTTTTTTTCAATTCTTCTATGATGTATTCATTTTCTTGTTCTTCTTCTACCTCTTCTATATCAATTCTTCACTAGGAGGTAATCACCATTATCTCTCATTTCAATGTTCAATTACGAATTATTGTCTTCTGAATTTCTACTCTGATGACTTGTACCAGGTTTGCTGGGAAATGTTTCAATGGTACCTTTAGAAGTTTGACATTAATTTTATAAACCATTTTGAAGTTCTCCATCTGCATATGTTACAAATTTTCAAGCTCGGCGTAATTTGTAAGTATTGTGTGCCCAACTTTTGAAGGATACTTCGTATTACATGTCTTAAATTTTTACATTCAGTTCTACCATACTTTTCTAGATTGAAAGGATTGAAACATGAATCAAAGCGTATCTTCATTGTACCTGACATCTTCAATTATTTTTTGTCACTCTCCTAGAAAGAAAGAAGCGCACGGGCACTCACACACGCGTCACAAACGAGGATATTATTTGCACTGTCACACACTCTTGGATGTAAACTGATCCCAATGTTTGTGTTGCTATTGCCTTGGGTGGTATAAACGACTTGCTGACATCGATGAAAGGGCGTGTGCAGTGTTGCGCAAGGCCGTAAGTCCAGTGGAGGAAGACACGGGGAGCATTGACAAAGCGGTATGGCAGCGGCACGGCGCGGCGGTCGAGAAAATGCTCTGCGCTCCGTTGAATATTATTTTTTTACGTGAGTTCTAAAACAGAAGCCATTTTGAAAATTTGCAGAGATGGAGATGAAAGTCTAAAGAATTTATTGCCGTCGAGTTTAAAACAAAAAATCATGGGAATCATCTTAAAAAACGCGTTTTAAAAATTATAAACAATTTAAAAAACACAATATAAAAATATGCAATTATTTACAAACACTTGTTGAAAGATTGCTTCTTTAGCTTTAATTTGAGATCAAGTTTAAGTTTTTACAAGCAATACATTTGGAGTTAAAAATTATTAAACATCTCGACATTAGAGAAAAATTAATATATTTCAATAATTGTAACTTCAAAAATAATGTGTTCTCGGCTAAACAAAAAAATACGTGTCTCTTACTTTTCATAATAGATAGTGTAAAAAAAATATTAGAGAATTTGAAACTCCTCAGTTTTTTTTCTGTCCGGTTTAACGTGGAATGACCCTTATTTAAATCAGCCTTAGGTGGAGATAACTCATCATTGATATGGGTTGCATTGTTATTCCTTGGAACAACATTATTCAGAGGATTTATGTCACAGGGGAATGAATTTTTGATTTAGATAACAACAGATGCCTTTTGTGAAGGTCTATTTAGAAAATTGCAGAATGTAAGTGAAGCCCATTCTGCATTTTTTTGAAGTTTACCAATTCGTGCTCCTCCTCTATGAGGAACCTGTCAACAACCCAAAGCACACAGCATGCATAAAGTTTACTGCAATCATTTTTTATGTGACAGTCTCGCTGCTAAAGTTCTCTTGGAAGTGGATTGCATCTTTAAGTTTAGTTTGTCTGTGATTTTGATTCAATAAAAATGAAAAGCGAGTAAGAGAATGTCTAACAAGTGATAAGTGTTTGACACTAGTATACAGGAGGCAAGTGATTGTGTGTCCATTGTTTATGTTGCATTTTGTTGTTTAAAATAATTAAAAAGATTTTAAGGAAAACACAGTCGTAATTAGCACTTGGTGTATGCTTGGTGTGTTGTAACCTCAGAACTTTGATTGGGCACCTCTAATATCAGCCAATTTTCACTGGAACCTTAGTGACCACTTACGTCAGGTTTCACTGTACATGAGAAAGTAAAACATTAAATAAAATACATTTCTGATATAAAGGACTTGCAAAATAGAAGTGTGTGTATTGGATGTTGATCACTGAAATTCTGAATCATCTTTCAGGACTTCAAGCAACTGGAATTGAGTTGTGAAAACCAAGATGAAGTGGATTCATGGAAGGCATCATTCTTAAGAGCAGGTGTATATCCCGAAAAGCAGACCGAGCAAGCTAATGGAGAGGAGGTAAGTTTATTCTGTAATGAAAAATTCTATTGATGATATTAGTTTAGTTTTGTTAGGATGTTAAAAATGTATGTATTTATTTATGCAAACATTGTTCATAGTTTTAAAGGCATTTTCTATCAAATATGGTCCAGAGGTAAATCTTGTCTCTAGGGTATTTATTATGTTGATATTGTTTATTAATGTTCTGTCTAAAAAGGTATACTCTGAAATTTTAATATCAAATTTGTAATTAATCTTTTGGTTACTTGGTATTTCTTTTTCATGATATAACAAGTGGCCAAATCTGTCTTCTTCAGCGATTTGTAGCAGTGTTCCTCTTATGTCATTATTTTGAATTGAGAGTGTGTGTTGTGTGTTTACATATTGATGAACTGGTTTTTGAACTTAAGGAAATCTCCAGACTACACTATCCTATTCCTTAAGACCTTTTTGCAAAATCACATAATCATTTACATTTGAAGTTAAAAGTAGGAACTTGAGGAAAATTGTCAGAAGGCCAATTTTGCTATGTCAAATCCCGCACGACATAGGAACTCGAAGGGATAATTTGAACTCCTTTTCAGAACAAATTTTTAGAAGACAATCATAACATTTTGAAGGCATTAATAATTGCCAGGTTTTTCAGTTGTTTTGAAAATTTTGATATCATCAGCAAACAACAGATACTCATCATCATTCAGAACAAATTTAATAGCAATGATAAAAATAAAAACAAACAAATAAGGGACTGTTACGGTACACCTCAAAGAACCTCAATCACATCTGATGTGATATCTACAGAGTGACCACTTTCTGGAAAACAGTGAAAATGGGAAAACACAGAGAATTTCAATTCCAGAAGAAATATAGGCAAAACATGGAGGAAAAAAGATATGTTGAAAAAATTGATTGCTGATGTAGAATTCAAGTTAACAATTATTTCTATTTGATGGAATTAATTACTTATGATACAATTATTTTTTTATTTATTCATTCAATGGGATGAACCGCTTACAAAAATAAATACATAGTATTATACAAATTAATTAGACAATAAAAGTAGTAAAATAAGAATTGTCATAATACATGAGTAAAATAAAATATCATGGGTCAGATACAGACAAACCTTTTTTCAAGCGAGCTTTAGAACATATTGAGTTCGGCTCAAAGAAGTCTAAAATGTTACAAAAATTGTTCACAAGTTTACGTATTCTGTTAATGATATTGTTGGTGATGTAATTGGATCTACAAAATTCAGTGCTAAAGAATATTTGATTTGTGGTAAATCTCTTTGGAATACAGAAAAAAAATTAGATAATAGCTTACTACAATCAATGTAGTCGTTAATGACATTGTACAAATATAAAAAGTCTTTATAGTCTCTTCTGTAGGATAATGAAGGTATATCAAACATTTCGTGGACCTGAGCACAGTCATGGCAGAACCTAGATGTGGAGGTCTTATTTATATATGCAATCTGACGAAGGAATCTGTACTGAACTTTCTCAATAGCACAATACAAAATTGTGTATAAGGGGACCAGATCATGAATGCATATTCCAAAAGTCTAATGAAGGAAAAATACAAGCTCTTGAAGGTTCTAATTTCGTTAAAGTTGTGAGTGTTTCTCATCATGAAACTCGGAGTTCTCATTACGTTGGTGGTGTTCGTAGAAATAGTTTGCAAACAGAAAATTCAGTTTGCTGTCAAATATTACTCCAAGATCTTTAATGTTATCAACAGTTTTTGGCAAACAAACGTTCAAGGAATACTCATAATGTATAGGATTTCTAAGACGAGAAAAAGTTATCGCAAAACATATGTGTGTAGTTGCATTGCATTAGCAGTGTACCACAGATTCAAGTTATCGAGATCTTGCTGCAAATGCCGAGCATCATTCACATCTGAGATCCTGGAGTATATTGTGATGTCCTCAGCATATAATAAGCCATGACTATAGGAAATGACAGATAGTAAGTCACCAATAAATATAATGAAGACAATAGGACCCAGAGGAGAACCTTCAGGGACCCCTGATACCACTGGAAAAGACTCGGAACAAAAGCCATTTATTAACACATTCTGTGTTCTACCGGTCAAATAAGATCTTATCCAGGACCCAGGACAGAAAAGGTTCGTCCACACACATCCTCTGACAATTTGCGAGTTAAAATTGAATGATTAACTCTGTTGAAGGCTTTAGCAAAGTCAGTATAAATTTCGTCTACTTGGTAACCATTCTTAAATGCATCAGCGATAATGCATCTAAAATCTGTTAAGTTTGTAATAGTTAATCTGTGGCTCCTCTATCCATGCAGACTTTCAGAAAGCAAATTCTTGAAATTCAGTATGAAGAATTTAGTTACCAGCTTTTCAAACAATTTTGGGACAGCACTGAGGATAGAGATTGGATGGTAATTCGCAATGTCTGATTTATCACCCTTTTTAAGAATGGGAATCGCTCTACTTGATTTCCAGGTTTTAGGAAAAATACCAGTTAACAAAGATTGATTAAAATGTATTCAAAGCAGTCGTGAAAGTGAATATTTACATTCACATAAGATGATGTATGGTATTAGGTTAGGGCCAGCTCCCTTGTTAATATTCAGATTACCAATTGCTTCAAAAACATCTGCCATGTTAATATCAAAAGAATGAAAGTCGGTCAAGCAATTAGAATACAAATCAGAAACAATTGAGTAATCTGGAAAGTCGCAGATGGAGAATTGTTTACTTGTATGTAGCGAACAAGGAAGCTATACAGTACCCATTGTTGTCGTGATTTTCTTCTAGGTGCATGGTACAAGGTAATTTATTCTGAGGTCGTATTTCTGATGTCTCCAAAAAAACCAAGAATCATGAGCGACGGACAGTTTAGTTGAAGTAATTCATTTTTTTATAGATCTCTCTTTGCAGCAATTTGCACTCAGATCTCAGTGTTGAAAATTTGTTGCATAGAGCTATAGTTCTGTAAATTTTAAATTGTTTGTGACATTTTTTTCTTTTCACTGTTCAAGTTTTCAATTCAGCATTATACCATGACAGGTAGTTCGAATCATGAATTAAACATTTAGGAATATAGAGATTTATCAAAAAATATAAAATGTCATTAAAACTTATCTACATTATCGTTAATATCACAATTTTTAAAGCACAAGTCCCTATCAGTACAATTAAGACAATAACTTATTGAACAATAATCTCCCCTTTCAAAGTCATAAACAACCGACGGCAGCATTGCAGTTGGCAGAAGACGAATAATTGATCACCAATGGTAGCTCAAAAATCAGAGGAGGATGGTATGCATTGCACATGAACAGGACATCAAAACACTCAGTGACAGCAATAGAATTGTGGTTGGATAAAACAAAGTCGAGCAGTGCACCAAGTGAGTTCACAACATTATTGTGTTGATCAACATTGGCAACAGCAAATGCATCCAGCAATGATTGAGGTCAATGTGTCTCTCAAGTACTCCCAGAAGATACTCAGCATGGCTGGCATATTTCTCAGGACGACACGCCGAAGTTAGGTAAACCTTCCTCAACAGTACCTCACTATCCACCAAAGAGAGGTTAAGAAAGAGTTGTTCAATGTCAGAATAACTCACGTTAATTTCGATACAGTGAATGGAGTCCTTAACAGCAATGAGAATACCACCATGTCTCTTACATTAGCTAGACAAAGTCCTGATCTCTCCGATATATTATGTAATCATCCATGCCCAGTTTACAGTTGAGATGACATTTATTGAACCAACTTTCCAAGATGATGCCATCAAAGTGAATAGTGGAAAACAACACTGCATCCCACAGGTCCGATAGTTTGGTCCTCATGCCTCGCACATTTAGGTAGTGAATCTTTAAATTACTGCATGAAGAAGTAGAACCCTGATATATTAGGGCTTTTTTATGTCTACCATCCAAATCGTTCACATTTCAAAAAATTTTAGGGCTACTGTTGACGTATTTTATTCTCAGGTCCACCTCTCCCTCCTGTGAGCGTCTGGCTAGCTCATCCCTTAAATGCTTCAGATAGTTTTGTTGGTAAGGTGTGAGGTCATTGCTCACTTCAATACTAAGTTTACCAAGGTCATCTTGATGGTGCAAAACGTGAAGAGCATCCCTCACGGTTAGAGAAACTGGCTTTCGGAGGTAAAGGTCCACCATTCCGTAGCCTACCAAATCTCTTCAGTGTTGGCAGCTGGAAAATTAGGTATGTTAATCAATGCAGAATTTAAATTCTCAAGATCATCGGGGTGTTTGGAGTCTTGTTTGATGTTGAAGAAAATTACATTCGTTCCTCGGTGGCGACGCTCCTCCAACTTCTCCAGGACCCTCTGTTCCACAAATGGTGAAGAATTTGGCAGTTTGTTTTGCTCAAGTTTAGAGATATACCCGAACAAACCGACAATTTCAGCCTTCTGGTCATCTTTTTTAATTTGTTGATTATCAATTCGCATTTGTTGTTCATCAATTCTGGTTTGCAGGTCATCAGAGTGTTTGCTGATGATATCAATCTTGCAATATAAAACTGCATTAATTCATTCTTTAAATTAGCAAAATGTGAGGATGAAGCCAAAATAAGATCTCTTTTGGTGATCTTTGAGCAGCACACAGAAAAGCCTCCATTAGTTAACATTTTAGCCCTTTTAGAACAGCTTGGGTGATACGTAGCTTTACATACCGTGCAATTTACAGTCACCAAATCAGATGATAAGGCCTTACTACAAAAAGTGCAAAAATTATATTATGGATAATGTTCATTGTAAGTATTCACTAACACACACTCTTTTTCTCTCTCTTTCTTTCTGTCATTTTCTCTATCTCCATCTCCTTTATCTCTCCCTCACCCAGTGGCTTTGCGTAGTGGGGACAGCAGAGGTGGCCTGCCCGGATGGCACATTTAAGGGGTAGTACATTTTCACAATAATAACAATAATAATAATAATAATAATAATAATAATAATAATATTCTTAATCATATATCGTATCATATCCATATCCATATTCATAACATATCCTTATCCATATCCTGTAAAAATTTGAATTATTTCATTTTATATTGTAACGAAAAACCCCTCTCACTTGTACTGATATCGATCACGCCCACTAAACAGGCGCCAATGCAACGAAAAAACCCCCTTTCCTATTTACTAAAACGCCCTACGAACTGGGCACTAATGTAATGAAAATCTCCCCTCTCAACTCCTATTGTTGATCACGAAAAACTTCCTTGCTGATCACCTGTAATATCTACAATGCACACCACTGTGCCCCCCCTTTTTACTATCCGGAGTTTTCCTGTTTACATAAATTTATCAGGGCGGGCCGTGATTTGTTCTCTACAGAACACAAGCGCCACGCCAATGCAGGGACCAGGATCAGCTAGCTATGTGATAAAAACACCGGTTACGTAACATCAAAACGAGAACTCAAAATCTCGTTTGTTTATTTTCTTTTAACCAACAGAAACATTAATACCCTCATAAAAGAATCAATACCACACAACATCAACAAAACACGATATCATAAAAATCACAAAAATCAATAAACATATTATACCCAAATGTTATTACGAAATAATGAGCTCAATACTGTGGCCACACCCATTACATTGCAATCCCCCAAAATGTTTCCAGTTTTGGCTTTGTAAACCATTTATTCTTCCCAAGAGCAAAGAAATCAAAGTCATTGACTTCACTGGAGTGTTGCAAAACAAAAAAAAATATTCCACTTCCCTTGCGTTGTTAACCAAGCGGCGACCAGGTCCACACACACACGATCTCACGCCGTCATGCGTAAGAACTCTGCTCCACTGCTGCCCGCTAGCGCCGAATTACCAGTGCCCCCCAAATTGGCACTGACCACGGCGACGATATGCAAAGACGCGCTCGAGTCTGCTGCACCTCGGCACACCTCGTTCGGCGACACCCGCTTCGATTTTTCAATGGTCGAAGTAACACCAGTTCCAAACATTAGTGGAAAAACTTTCAAAATTCACAAAACTCAAAATTAGGATCGCGCGTGGCATAGCTTTATATATTACCACTAAAATAGTTCACATCACACGGCATACAGTTCCGCCACCTTGCGAATACAAGTCCGAAGGAGCAACACCTTCTCGAAATTTTATAAGTTCGCGTGTTAAAATAATATCACGAGTGACGCGGAGTACAACTCGCCACGAAGTTATTCACTCCTCTCACAGTTTATAATAGTTCACTAGTACGAGTCCAGAAGAGAACACTTCATCAAAAATTACAAATCCAAATTTTTTAAAATTATTCTTGCAACAAGCGACGCGGATTCTGCCTCTCGCTACCAAGCTATTCCCTCGTCTCTCTCCCATTGTTGTCCTAAAGCATTTATAGCTTTTTTCCGAACAAAACAATAGCGCCTCTACTGTCTTCTGCTTTATAACTTATAAAAATAGTTTATTATTAATTTCTAACACTTCCTGGATTGTCTTATTATATTGTAAAATTCCCAATTAAAATTTCGTATCCATTCCACTTCTTAGACATCACTTTTCTCGCTTCATTTTGTTAAAAGAATGCTTTTTCGTGCGTCTCATGCCTACAAACATCGCTCGTTTATTTCTCAATTAACTCATGTAACATAATGTTTATCTATTAATGTTCGGCGTCCTAAAATTGTGTCACCACGTTTATAATTTGGCCCGTATTCCACGGAATACTTTGGTATATGCCAAATCTCGGTAGACACACTAGTTTTCGTTTAATTTATTAATATATCCAAACTTTTCTGAAGGGACGTCACGACCATTGTTGTTTTAGTTCTGTAACATGTTAAAATCAATGTCATGATCACAAAACTCGCGATATTATGCGTTTCTGTGACCCGATTTAGCTGAAACAAACTTTATTGTGTTCCTTATAATTTTGTGCGTTGACTAGTAACATGCAACCATTAATTAACCACGGCGTTCACATGCTCGCCTGAAATACTCGTTTTCTCTTAGATCACCTTCACTTGTTTTTCTATATTCCGCTCTGGAAGTTTCTACATAAAGTTCTATACCCGGTTCATAAACCAATGGTCACTTCATGTTATCTACCTATTTCATTTGTAATAGATGGCTAAACTATTACAATATTTTTGTCACATTTACAATTTGGATCTATTGAAATGAGCACGGAGTCTCTCATTACTAATTCTGTGATGTCTTGTTTAAACGAATTTATAATAATGACATCTTGCTCATTTTAGCGACTGGCAACGTTGTCTGTACTGACAAAGTGATTCCCCACATTTTATTTTATGCTTGGATTGTTTATGACCAATATTATGCAAGAATGACTCCTACCATTGCATAAAGAATAGTGTTAAATATTGTGTAATAGCACCTGCAAATTACAGTAAAACTTCACTTATAAATTTTTCAGGGGACTGAAAGAAAGAAAGAAAGAAAGAAAGAAAGAAAGAAAGAAGGAAAAAAGTATAAGTGAGAAAAACGTCTAACTGAAATTGATTATGAGGAAAATAAAAACTCAATGTATTTACACTGTCGTTTTACCAGTTCTTTAGCAATATCTATTCAAGCTTGATGTTACTTGAGATTCCCCGGGTCAAAGCACGGTGTTCTACGTGGGTTACAGGAAGCGCACGACTGCCACAGTCCCACAGCCTGCTGCGACACACACCGCTCCGCGCGGAAAAGCGATCAGTTTCATTAGCTGCTTGTCATGCGCTACCAAAAGGATCGCGTTTGTTATTCGGGCGAGCAAAAGTCCTCGAAGTGTGGGACAGTCTGTGCTCAAACTTCACTTACTGGTCATCTACTGCGTTACTCTCTCCCGGGGACGCCTGTGACCTTCCCTCGCGATCCTCCTCAGAGAGCTCTCGTGCGCACCCAACTGAAATTGTTCGATGTTCCGCTGCCGGAGGTGGCCCGGGAGCGGGCTCGGGCGATCATGGCCCCTCAGCTGGGCCAGACGGGCTTCTGTTCCATTAGCGGGAAGCTGCCTCAGAGGCCGAGGGACAGGTCGCTCCGCGGCAGCGATCTGGAGCGTGCCAAGTTCCCGGCTCTCGGCGCAGGCCGCCCCGCGCCTCATTTGAACGTTATACGGCGCTCATGGGACTTTTATTATGAACCTATAAGTGTGGAAAACGTACAAACGTTAAACGCATGACTGAAATAATTCATTGTTTCACAACAACAACCAACCCACACAACAACAACCAACCCACACAACAACAACCAACCCACACAACAACAACCAACCCACACAACAACAACCAACCCACACAACAACAACCAACCCACACAACAACAACCAACCCACACAACAACAACCAACCCACACAACAACAACCAACCCACACAACAACAACCAACCCACACAACAACAACCAACCCACACAACAACAACCAACCCACACAACAACAACCAACCCACACAACAACAACATAAGTGAGAAACGTATAAACGGAGTTTCACTGTAGATGACTGTAAGGATAAGTCCTTTCAGGTATTTCAGTGAGTGATGCTTTGAGAATTCAAAGAAAGTTCTTTCGATGGGTTGCCAGTTATCCAATTCATTAAATTAACCATAAATATGTATGTGCTTTCCAAACTGTGATTTTAGTGCTCATAAATACGTATAGTGATTGTTAAATTATTGGGCGTGAAAAATTGAATTGTTTGTGTACATATACTTTTGCCTATGCAAGTATTAAATATTTTATTTACATTTTTTGTTTATGTAATTGTATGATTGACTATCTCGTACGTTTTTCAAGCTTTAATTCATTAAAATAAAAAAAATTAAAAAAGTAAATTTCAGTAAAATATGTTACATATTTTTATTAGTATTATTATGAAATATTGTATGCTTACAATATTTTATAAAGCCAACTAGTACTTTAATTCTTCTTTAGAATTACTGTATATTTTAGTCTTTTAAATTGAAATACCTAAATAAGAGAGTGGCAAAATTTTTCTCAGCCCTGGGCAGCTGACACTCAAGATACGCCACTGCCCTCACCCCCTTCTCTCCCACTCACCTCCTCTTTCTTCCTTTTTCTTTCTTTCTTTCTTTCTTTCTCTCTCTTTCTTTTCTGTAATGCTATTTACTTATCTTTCTATGATTTCCTCTTTCTTTTTAGGGTAGGGTAAGTGTTGACTGGTTGGATGGTGAGAGTCAAGTTGAAGGGGGTCAGCCCAGGCCAGAAACGGTGTAGTTACTTTCTTTTTTTTTTTATGAGTTTTTTCCTTATGTTGTGTGTGTTTGCAGCCTTATTATCTCCTGTGGTTCTCAGGGTGACCTCCATTGTGCTTACTGTAATGCTTGTTTTGTCTTAATTGAATGAATTTTTCTTGACTTGACTGTGCAGAGTTGTGAAATTTATATTTACTAAAATGCACCTATTTTTAAAAAAAATTGAATATGTATCTTCCGTTATTGCTTTATTTCTTAGGATTTCAGTGTTGTTCACTTTAAACTTTGATCTTCAGTGTGGTATCAAGGGTTTCCCCCCCCATTTTTTTCTCAGATTTTTCGTACACTGCCGTTATTGTTTTGAACTGTATAATATGTTTTGCAACTAATTGTGTGTATGTCAGTCCAGACGGAATGTGAATTACATAAATTCAAGGAGGGCAATTCAAAAATATTGCATTTCTTGGTTTTTATATTTTATTCCATGATTCATGCAATTGGGAATGCATTTGGAAATGTTTATGCCTGTGTGTCATCAAAAACCTACAACCAAGCTTGTCAATACACTGTGACCCTTCTCCCCCTCCCTTCCCCCTTGTTTTTGATTTCCTGAATGTTGTGTGTATGCAGGAGTATTGATAGGAAATTGTTGCAAAAATTCCCTGAGGCATTTACAATTTGCAAATTACTGTCAAGAGCAGGATACAATTCTATTGCAGTTCAATGATAGTGTATGAAAGGTAAATCATTCATTAAGCTTAGGAATAGTAAACACTACATTCAAATCAATTGAAAGTACGCAGGAATGTTGAAAATGCACATCGTGTGTCATCCATGACGATCAGCATCTAAAAATGTAATCTTATACGACATATTATGAGTATGATATAAGGCTTCATGTTCTGTAATCATTTTTATGCAACTTATCTCTGCCATTCTATCTCATTTTGTTCTTTCTTCGTAACTTTTTTCATAATTCAGTGCTGTATTCATTGTATATCTTTCAAGACGACAATGCATTGTTTTCACCACTGTGAAGCAGCTGACTATTTTTGATTCACAGTCCAATTCTACAGAATTTGTTGTCCTTGTTTAGACAATGTGGAGCCCTTGAGATATGTTGAAATGTTTTTTATTTTATTTATTTGTTATTTTTCTTTTTCAAATGATTCCAAGAGATAAACAAAAATTGTATCACATTTTGTAATGTTTACTGTTTGTTATTTATTATTATTATTATTATTATTATTATTATTATTATTAAAGCTGTAACATCCGTATCCAGCGCAAAAGTCTGTCACCCTCTGGTGGGGTAGCTCACACTTTGTTACTTGCATCTACTTAAAATAATATCGCAGCACTGTAATACAAATGTATACAAAATATTGAATCTGATACCTATATTACTAATATTCAATGAATACAGAAACTGAAAGATAACTTTGCGGACTCTTTATGAGAGGTGTCTGTGTTTTCACTAGATACTCAGGAACTCAAAAAAGACAATAATACGCAGGTGTATTACTAATTTCCAATGCATACACGAATAGAAAGAAAGCTATGCAGTCTCAGACTGTGTGAGAAAGGTCTGTGGTTTTGTTCAATACTCAGGTTAGATACTCATTGTTATTCTGCCTATTCTCATATTGTGTGTGCGAATTGTTGTACTTGGTGCTTATGACACAGCTGATTTCATGTAACATCAAGGCTCCTAGGAAGATGCCTCTTGCCACCATTCTGTATTTGCTATTCATATATTGTTATGGAACAGCAACTTTTTTTCATATTTTTGATATGAAAAAAAAACTGTTACACTATGTTATTTCAGTATTAGTGAAGTTTTTATTTTATTTTTTATTTTTATTTCTTTAATACCTATTTAATTTATTGCAGTGTTGTAAGGGAGTAGTGGATTTGTTGTTCTTGAGCAGGTTCATGCTACTTATTGGAAAATCATTTTTTGTGGTTTTGTTCAGTTGTGTTTTAGCTGCTCCACTCTAGAAATAGACCACTCTAGAAATATCCATGATTATATTTCCATTCTAGAAATATAATCATGCATCCTCTTTCGCTGGACCCAAAGCTTGTCCTGCGGTATTTCATTTTACATTTCAGAATTTGTAGTTTTTGTGATATTATTCAAATTTATATACTATTGTATTTGTTGGAAGTTCGTTTGTTTGATGTGTAATCAAATATTTTTTCTAGTGTTTTTACTAAAATTCTTACTTTGATAAATTCATTTTTATTGTAAATGTGATTCATTAAATGAAAATAATTTTAAAATATTAGTCTTGCTTCACTCAAATTTCATAGTTTTAGTATCACCTGGGTCCTTATTAATCAGTGAAGTTGTTAAATTATGACAAGATTCTTCCCATGAAGATTCTCCAATAGATATTTTTGTTGCCTGTGTTGGTTAGATAAAATTTTAAAAGGTGTATATTGACATGTATAATTTTATCTTAATGCTACAAAAATTAATGTATCAATAGGTCCTGGAAAAATTTCTCAGTCAATAATCAGGTTGTCATTAAAATTTATATATTGATACATCTGGATAAGGAATAATTCAAAATGATATTTTTATCTCGAAATCCCACCAGTACTGTTGTTGTTCCATTTTGTCTTCACAAAGTGTAGTTTAATGAAATTGGCGTTACATTTAGGTGTTTTAGTGCAGGCTGGGCTGCCCAGTGTAGCGTGGTTTGGTGGACAGATTCAGAAGGGGCAGGGCAGAGACAAGGCATAGCGAGAATCTAAATAAAATTATTTCCTTTGTATACCACTGATAGACTGCATTAATTTTCTTGATTAATTGGGAAAGTGATTGTAAATAACCCTGCAATACTTCAGCTAGTGTTTCAATACAGAATTGTCATTAAAATATATTCAAATCAATCTGGTAATTACTATTTCAACTTGATTGCAGATTTTGCATCTCATTGTTAAAACCACAGCACACAATGTCCAATTTGTAAAATGTTCAGAGATTTGTTTTACAGGGAATATTTGATGTAAACAAATACACTGGAGATTCAGAAAGTATTACTGGAAATTTTGTAATATTTTAAAATCTAAAAGTTGTTACAAATATTGGAGTCAGGGCAATAGTGGGGTGTTCATCACCTCTATACCCAGAGGGTAATGCAAGCACATATGATCAGTTCTAATGCCTTTGCAAATCCAAGCAGACATTCTGTCTTACATAAACAGTAAGGGCTGCCACATTTTTCTACTGTACACTGATAAATATGACCATAGGGTCATACCAAACTCCCTACTTGACCATAAATTGATTATGTTAAAAAAATGTTTCTATGGAAGTTTTATTCCATGAAATTCGGTATGCTGAGTTCCATAAGTCTTGAGTATTAAGTTTCAGCTTCACAAATAAAATAGTGTTTGAGATACAGTGGTTTGTGGGACACAAGCAACGTCAGTGTACCATATAACTATATAATTTTGGCAATATTGAAATACTATATTTTCTTTTTCATCATTTATAAACAAATGTTGACAGTTTTGGACAGAAATTACAGTTCTGTGTGCAAAGAGGAAGAAGGGAATTGCTTAATTTCAACGTAGCATAATCGTTCTCTCCAAAAGTGCATCTTGTAACGTTATGTAGGTTTTGGAATCTCTTTCTTTCGCAAGATAAATTCAAGCATTCAGATGTGTTTTAATATCTAAAGTATAAAATTGCAAATTAAAACTTAAAAAACAAACAAAAACAACAAAAAATCCTAATACATAGCTAGATTACCAATAAAGTTTTTAATTGGTAAATAGAAATTCCTCATATACTGCAGAAAATCATGTTACTTAGGGAAAATGCGTATAGAAGGTAAAGCCCCTCCAACTTCATTTTTTTGTTGCCCGTTTGTATTTTGATAATGATACCGAATTTTGATAGTGAAGTATTGAAGGGTAGATATTACTTTAGGCTTATCAACGGGATAATTTCAACAATATGGAATACTTTGATCAATAAAAATATGTGAATGATTAAAAAATTTTGCTTTAGATAATAATAAATACATTTCTGAAAGGTGCAAAGAGTATTATGATTTTGCTCTAATTGTTGTAGAGTACTTATGAAATTTCCTTTTCCTTGCCATCAGTCCTTAAGTGCAAATTATATTCTTTCTGTAGATGGATTTGTAGGTCTGAAGATAATTGTTTTATAATTTCATTTTATTACTATTTTCTATTTTGACCTTGGTGATTCTGATACATCTTAATTGCGATTAATTACAAATTGGAATGTCTGGATCAAATTCTAAGGTGTCCTTGCATTATGTTAATAATGGCATATTTAATGCATATTGCATTAATTGCATATTTTAGAGAGTAATAAAAACAAGAGTGTTCATTTTCTTTCTTGCCACCTTGAAAGGAGGGTTATGAGGTTTGTACTGTTCCCAGTAACACTGTATAGTTTACTTACAGTAATGAATGGCGTAGTTTTCCCTAGCATGCTGTATCACGTATAATGGTATACTGCAGTGGTTCTATTTTTTTCTAGTGTTCACTTCTGTTTGCTTTCTATCAGAGTAGGTCACAAAATATCCACTGCTTAAATATGTATTAGCAATTATGTCTTGTATGATTTATTAACTCAAGTTGTACTGACGCTCTTTCTAATTTTCAAAACAGAAGTTAAGAAGTTAAGTTATTTGTTACTGCATATGATTCACATTTCATATTTCTCTTTTACAAGATGGAAATGTGTTTACAATGCTCTGAGACTCACTGAAGTGGTCAAATGTTTGTGTGCGTCCTTTTTGAGTGCTTTCTCTCCCATCCCTCATATTCTCATTAATCAGTGTAGATTCTCAAAGTAGTTTCACTATCCACTTTTACTTAAAAAGAAGACTTTAGAATTGTAAATGAAATTATTTGTTCTTATGATCAAACTTGTGTAGAAACTGCATACTTTTAACTGTCTTGTAAATTACCTCATCCAACAGTAGTTGCAGTCTACTACCTTTTTAAAGTCCCTGTAATATGTTACATTTTGTAAATGAAAATTTCATTACCTTTTGAAGATGAGTCTTTTATTATCTGCCAATAAACTTTATTGATTACAGTCAATGTCTTCAAAGAAAAATGAGAACAAGGGATGTTATGAACAGGGCGAAGATGTTTTGAATTTTGTAAATGTTATATTGGTCTTATAAAGAAATAATTCATCTTTGTTTACTTTGCCTTCTCTCATGCTTTAAAAGGAATATAATATAATTGTAACTTGACCTTAGATCATTCAATTCAATTCAATTTATTATACAGAAAGAATCTCAAAAAATTAGATACATATTAGATTTAAAAAGTAAGATCACAACAAAAATTAAAAATTAAAAAATTACAAATTATGCACAATACAAAATTAGGCAAAGTAGATGGAAAGGGAAGATATTTCAAAGATATCTCAAATAATAATAATAATAATAATAATAATAATAATAATAATAATAATAATAATATAAGTAAATGAAATATACATTCATCGATGATCAATAAAATACTGTATATAACAATGTAAATCTGAGACAATAAAAAATATTTAAAGAATATATGAAGCAAGTACATTGCAAGTTGAATACACAAGATTCTTTTAAGATTGGCAATCAATTTAGCCATATGTTCATTGAAAAAATCAATGGAGTTTCTCAAATTATTGGCTTCTCATGCTAGTCTGTTAAAAATGTTAAATAGAATATTGGTTTTACTAAGTACTGTAAATAAGATTTATAGTTCACATTTCTATGATGTGGGAAATGAAAGCATAACTTGGACAAAATATCAGGGCATCGAATTGAGCCACTAATTAAGGCCTAAAGGAAGACCGTATCAAAGTACAACCTGTCAGCGTAAAAAAAAAAAATTAAAAGGAAATATAATTTTTGGAGCTCATTGTTTCTAGTGTATTAACAAAATCATTGCATTGAAAATTCAAGAGAGAACAGTTTAATTAATTTTGCAGCATTTTTTCATTTATAATCTTTTGACTTTAAATCTCCTTAAAACTATTCATCTTTGTGTAGTACAATTTGCCTTTGAAGTGAACAAAATTTCTGCACTATGCAGTGAGTCAGTAGCAAGACACAGGAATAATAATGTAGCATCTCTATGACACTCTTGAAGCTTGTCACCTAGCATCAATTTTCAGAAATAAATTTGTTTTAATTAACTATTGCTTTCAGTCTGTCATCGCTGGGAGAAATATTCATTGGTGCTACCTCACATTGTCAATATCATCAAAACTTTATTCCCGCTCATCACATGACAGACACTAAACAGATCAGTTTGTACTTAATGCCCTAAATCAGAATTTGCTTCAGCTATCAATGATATTCTTATAAAAACATAAAGCTTCTCATTATTTAGTTGTATTTTGAAAATCAGTGAAATGAACTTGTAATGCTAGCTTTACTGTATTTTTACAAAATGTTTACTTAAATAATTTTGAGGTTCTTGACCAATTTTATGCATTATTTGCATTTGCAGCTTTAGTTATTTTGTCCAGAAATGAATAAAAAAAAAACATAGATATGCTACATTAGTGATGTTTCCTAGTTACAAAACTGATCAATATCTAAAGATCTGGAACCTTATCATAAAGTGTTTTAACAAAAGTATTCTACTACTGTGCAGCTAATAAACTTTCTTCCTTACTACATTTATTAACAATTATTCTTTCAAGAAACAGTTATTTAAAGATATATTTACTTGGCACATATAATGGTAGATAAGAATTTGGGCATCTGAAAATGCTGGTGCCATTTTCTTCAAAAATACAGGAGATATTTTTATGCTTAAACTTGTGTTTGGAGACAATGTTAACAGAATGAAGCATTTGAACTTAAGAATTCAGCCCTACTTTCTTAAGATATTCAAAGCTGTGGATGATTGTTCTATTGACAATACTTACACAATTAATTTCAACCAAAATTTCTCCCCATTGTCAGAAGTTTTTGTATCTCTAAAGATAGTAATAGCTTTCTGTCTAGTCACAAAGCCAGGGTTTTCCTGTTTGAACAACTATTCTGTTTTTTGTATGTTGAATAGACAACTTTATCTTAGTCAAAATTTCGGACTGGTATAAGAATAAATTTCAAAAAGATCAAAAAGAAAGATAGTAATAGCTTTCTGTCTAGTCACAAAGCCAGGGTTTTCCTGTTTGAACAACTATTCTGTTTTTTGTATGTTGAATAGACAACTTTATCTTAGTCAAAATTTCGGACTGGTATAAGAATAAATTTCAAAAAGATCAAAAATCGCCTTCCTTTTGTAAAGTTTTCCTAATATTTTTGAAATTAAGTTTAGTTTCATTGAAATTAGTCTGTTGGAATATCACAGATAAACAGTCTTTTCACAATGAAGTTTCTTAGAAAATTTGCTTGGAGAAAATTTGAAATGTCATTTTTGGCTTTTATATTGGAAGACTTTTTAGAATTTGAGAAACTTTCAAAGAGAATCTTTCTGGCTGCAGTCCAAAAATACAGTTACTCACATATGGTTTTGTATTTTCTTTTAATTTTTTTCTTCTTTCTTTCAGTATTTAATTTTTATAAAAAAGGGGCTAGTGTCATTTGTTACAATGTGTGCTCTATGAGTACTAAATGTTGAAAGAAAGAATTTGGAACTATTTTGGAGAAAATCGTTTAGAGATATTTTGGGGGAAATTGCCAAAGTTTAATTTAATTATTTACAACTAGTGGTGCTACAGAATGACTTTTTTGCACTAGTTAGTTTTCTAATCTTGTTAGTCTAGGCTAGCTTTTCAGTATTGCTCCTCCCTCGTCCCAATATTTTTTCACCACTCAATTTTTTGGTGTCCTAATAGTAGAATTGAATTTTTTGTTGCAGTTTTAACATAACTTTCTTTCTGCCACATATGTAATATGTGAGAAAGTAAAAATCACTAATACTTTGAAAAAAAATATTTGTTCATTAGATTTTAAGCTTTTTTATGAGGAATCAATTGCATTTACAGAAAAATGTGTAGCTTCAATAGTGAAGGTGCAAGGTTTAATGAAAGTTGAACTTCAACTAAGAGAGGGATTTGTTAGGAAAAACCGGCTATTGCCATATTTACAGACACACTTGGCTCTTTTCAACAAAAAAATTCAAGAATTTGAGGAAGAAATTTGGAGCTCTTTATAAAAAAATTCAAATTTTTCTAAAGACATCATTAGGACACCCTCCCCCCCTTTAAATGCAGTTTCTGTTCAATGAAATTCAAAAGTTAAGATAGATAAAGCGGAGAATATTCATTTTGGAGAAAAACAAGAGCTGTTTAGATGCTAGTGTTCTAGTTTTGGGGAAGACAAGGGGGGGAGAAAGGAAAACTGTATCACAGATCCCCAAAATGTCTAGTCAAATCTCATGATCGATGTAAATTACTATTTCTGTTTTACATCTAGTGAAAATAAAAATACCTTGGAGCCTACAGCAAAACTACGATCAAAATAACGACTATCCTAATATGCATTTACTGTACTAGTTAATGCTTGACAATCTTGGTATCACAATGTCTTGTTCAATTTTGAACTAGCAAAAATTGTGTAGTATAATGACGGTCTTTATAAATATTTGTGAGTACAGGGAACTATTGAATGTCACAACAATGACTTCAAGTAGAAACAGCAAAGAAAGTTTGGTTTTGTGTTGAAATTATTGCGTTCCTTGAAAAGTAACTTGGCTTCAATAATTAGTAGGCATGCTTAGAAATCGTAAATAATGCCTATTAACAGAATTGTTTGTTTTTTAGATGCATGATCAGAGACTTAAACATTGGTATTTATAGAACTCCATGGTAATACATTCTTTTTTGTCACAGGTTTTTATAAAATGTTTCTCTCGCACAACTCTACAAAAGAGTTTCTCTGTGAACATCAAATATTTTTGTGGATTCTGCATCAATGCTCTGGGAACCATGGATTGGAGTGGTTCTCAAAACTTTTTGTCTCATAGCACATTCTTTTAAAAAGGAGAACAATGCATCGTACCCATAGAATAGAAGCATTCCTGTCTGCTTTAGAACTTCAAATGCAAAATTTTAAAAGCAAAGCTTGTGACAGAAAATTTTTAATTGATCGGTTTATAATACAAACTGAGAAATTAAAAATAGTCTTCGAGGTTAAAAGTTAACAAATAACATTACATAAGTTTTTAATACATGTTACTTTAATGTCCTCATATTTTTCTAATTAAAGTATTTTAACAGCACACCCTTTGAGAACCACCAATAATTGTATTGTGTGAGAAGAGATATTGAAATTCTTCATTCTTTATAAAATTAGAACTCTCGCTTTTCTGCAAATATAAATATATTCATTTCACTTGCTTTTTATGTCATTTGTTTGTGACCTTGACTTTTTGTGTCCGTGACTGAAAAACTACAATCTTGGACTTATTAAATTTGCTTTAGTTGTGACAATGGCACGGAGTTGAAATCCATCTTGGGTACTTTTTCATAATTATGTATATATTCATATGCATGGTGATCCCCAAATTTGAAAATCCTCACTTTTTGATAAAATTGTTATTTACGTTATATTTCCCATGCACATTCTATTAATATTGCTTACCAGACTGACAGGCCGTATTTCAATCTAAATTCTTCTTTCAGACATTTTGTCTGCAGAAAATCTTCAGTGTCCGTGAGTCAAAGATCATAATACTCTCCTGAGAGACAAGTGACTATGTACTGGACATAGTCAGCCAAAAGCTCAACCTGGAAAGTATTACGACCTTTGCCTCCACCAACACCGAAGGTGTTTGCTGCACATGTGACCAAGTGTCTAAAACAAGGATTTCGACTGGACCATAGCATATGAGCTGGGTAAACAATGTCAGTATTGATACTGATTATGAAAGCTTTCATGTTTAATAAATGCAAATATTGCCCCATTTTTAAAATCTTTCCTTGCCTTACGATGAATGTAGTTCCATGGAGGGTGCTATTCATATATTTGTTGTTGACATAATTGTACCTCTGGTTTATTTTATGCACTTTCTGCATGGACATTTTAACAATAATCATCATGGACTTCAAATAGTGCAAGGTAACAAATTTAATCCACATACCCAATAAATAAACTTTCTTAAAGTCTTTTCTGCCCATGTCTTTTTTCTTTGCATTATTCTGTTTTATACAATAAATGCAAAATGGATTGCCTCTGTTAACAACTGCACTTTATCACTTCTGCACTTCAATGGCTGTTCACATCAGATACACACATAGGTTGTAGGTTCATTGTTGTTAGTAGACATAGGTTTTAAACCCATGAAAGTTGTATTGGTTGCACTTTAAAGAAACTTCTCTCCTCTCTTACCTACCGCTTTTGATTAATTTATTTTTAGTGAAACATTCAATGTCAGTACTATATTGGAATATGTTGCAAACATTTCCTTTGAATGGTGTATTCTGTTGTTCCGCCAGAGATTGTTTTCACGTCAAAGCATTATTTCTGCCTTCAGCATTTGAAAATAAATAAGATTTTTCATAAATTTTTGTTGTCTTTTGGAGAAATTTTCACATTAGTCAAACATACTGTAGAAAATTTATCACATCTCATATTTTATTTATATTAAATTGCTGTGCATTGAAAGTTGAAATCCTCCAATTCCCATCAGCTTTCACCTAATGTCTGATTTTACACACTCCCAAGTTGCTGGAGATGTGTGTACCAGACCATCTTGTTTCATGTGTTCCATATTTTTTGCTGTTTTAACTGCAATTCAGAAGCGCAACCACAATGTTGATGCCTTAATTTACTATAAGGTATTCAGATACCAATATGATGCGCAGGTAAGATGATGATCATTAAGTTGTTGGTCCCTGTGATAATCTAGAAGTGATACTCAGCTATATAAGACGATGTATTACTTTATTATATTTTATGGTTTAATGGCAATATTTCAAGTTGTTGGGTCAATTAATGAATCTATTAAGACATAAATTGATTGCTTTTAGAAACTCTCAGTAAAATTTTGTCAATGCATAGTGTCTTTATCTGTGAAAAACTGAGAGAGTTTCTTTCTATTGGTTACCAAGATAAGTACACAATGCTTTAATGGCTGAACTGGTGGTTTTAATTTAGTAGTTTGATTCAATGTAGAAGTTTGTAATTTTTATAAAAGTATCCAGTGTAAGAAAATTAATTTTTTTGCAGTAAGTTTTGGGACCATGTAATATCCAATTCCATGTTGGTGTTTGTTTTCCATTGATAGTTGAACTCCTCAGAACAACTTCATTGAAGTTGATAGTTTCCATTATAATTGCATTAACTTAACTTTGATAATAGGTAATAATAAATATAGTCAAGATTTATGTTGTTGTGACATGCTTCTAAGCAGCAGCTTTTTCATTTTTCATAGTTTTTATTAAAATGTTTCATTCATTCATATTTTGAGTAAATTTCTGATTAACATTTGTGAGAAAAGGAAGTGGATATATAATGCATGAAGTAAGAATATATTTTATTCAATTTTTCAAAATGACCTTTCAGAAACTTCAAAAATAATCTTAGACTCCTGTCTTGTGAAGATAATATTTAGTAATGACAACTTCATGACAATGTTCTGTCAATTTTTATTTTAAAGACTTCAGTGGAATTTATTTACAATACTCTAGTAAAAATTGCATTTGATTATCATTTCCTAAGGAATTAGTGTATTCTTTGTGCTTTTCGAATCATATATTTAAATTGTCTTCCTTGCCTTAATATTCTTGCTATTTGAAAAGTAGTTACTAATGTATTCTAATTCAATAGTTGTGTTTTCATATTCATAATTTAATTTAACCATCACCTGTAGGTGTAGACTTTTTGGACTTGATTCTTGTTTTGCATGTGTAATGAACTCGCAATGAAAATGTCCTTGCTATTTAGCCAGTTCTGTCTGTTAGATTTCTAATTCCAGAGCAGTAAAGATTTTACAAAAGTAAGTTGAAAATTCACATTTTTCACTTGGGTAATATGAACTGTTTTACTAAGTTCTCTTCAAGAGTTGTAATATCATGAATAGTTCTGATTACAATTGTGAGTAAGTGCTCTTTTCTTACACAAACATTTTCCTAAATACATAAGATGTAGACAATTTTTTCATTCTAAGTTTGTGTTTGCTTTCAACTCATTTTCTCTGAAATAATTGTTTTGCCAGGAGGGAGGTGAAGGAATGGCTTCAATGGACCCACAACTTGAGAGACAAGTGGAGACAATACGCAACTTAGTTGATTCATACATGAAGATAGTGACTAAAACAACTCGAGATCTGGTACCGAAAACCATCATGATGCTGATCATCAATAATGCAAAAGATTTTATAAATGGTGAATTATTAGCTCATCTCTATGCATCCGGAGATCAGGTATTAATCTTTTTTTAAAGTTTTTTTGTGTAATTAATTTTGTTCTTAAATGGATTTGCTATTTAATGTCAGGCATCCATTTACTCGTTTCTGCAAGAGTGGCACTAGAGTTCAGGGAGCTCAACACGAAAGAATAAAATTATTTTTTGAAATCTGGCTTGGGTAAACAAGATAGTAATGTCGACTTTCTCAACTCAGAGTTCTGGGTTCTGATCTCGAGCATGGATGTTTGCTCAAATTAGGTGTGGTGATGTTCACCCTACCTCCAAGTATAATCTTTCAGACCCTTTCAATTCTTCAGGATTTTAATGTATATCTGAGAGGTACATGGGCATGTAATAGAAAGTTGGCCAAGATGCGAGCTCTCGGGCTTGAGATGGAGGAGATATCTTGGCAAAAAGGAATAATGTGCAAAGGGCATCAGGGCAGAGGGTTTCTGTGACTAGAGAGGAGGGGCACCTGAAGTCCCAAAAACCCAAGGAGACAAGGTGGGAATAGCCGGATGAAGGTCAACCTGGTTTGGTAGTATGGGTGATCAGAGATGTCACAACTTGAATTTTGAAGATAAGGGGCAAGCAGGTTTCCATGTGAAAGTTTTTGCCCGGGCATATTTGATTTATTGTTTTAGTAATGACTCTCCTTCATGTCTTTGTCAATAATTATTGGCAACACCTTTCTGCAGACTCAAATGATGGAAGAGAGTCCTGAAGAAGCACTGAAGAGAGAGGAAATGCTGCGCATGTACCATGCATGTAAAGAAGCCCTGCGAATTATTGGAGATGTATCCATGGCAACAGTATCTACTCCAGTACCTCCTCCAGTGAAGAATGATTGGCTTGTTTCGGGTCTGGACAATCCTAGGTCAGTTTCTCTTCATGTTGCATTGAATGAATTTCCTGTGAATTATAGTCTTGTTTAGATGGTTGTATTTCTGTGTTTTTGCATATTTTTAAGTACAAATGTACCAGTGCCAAAACAAATTTATCAGAATTGAGCATTAAGGCAACACTTTGTAGCTACAATATACCAGTGGTTGTTTGGTTGCGAGTTTGATCCCTGCCATTTATTGAAGATTTGCCAGTTGTATTAAATACAGGCAAGTTTGCAGTGCCTACAGGGACTGAAGTCGAAAGCCGACTGTTATGACCAGTGGTTAGCCCATAGTTTCCCTGATCTCTTCTACATGAATGTCAAAGCAGCACTGTAGACACAGGTTATGGACTTTGTGTGATTCTTCCTTGCCTGTTCTGTTCCCATTCTCGGTCTTAGCCCTAAGCAATGGGTGAATCACCTGTTGTCTTAAGATCTAGGAATCCTCTATTAAGCGTCAAAGGTGGTCATGGCCTGAAGTGGGCTATAGAGTCAGAAAAGAAATGTGAATATGACCCAGTAACCATTAATATTTACAACAATATCTATAACTTCCGGGGTGGTAGCCGATATTAAAAATATTTGTATTACTAATATGTAGAGTATATTATAATATCTATACTAAATTACTAATAAAAGAAAATATATTTATATATATTGCTAATTTCATATGCTCAGAAATTAAGAGAATATTAAGCAGCCTTTGACCCTATGAAAAATGTCATTGGTCTTATTAGACACCCAGGATATCGAGAAAACACAAAATTGAATGGTTTAGATTTTCACTGAAAGAATGCAAATATTTGATTATTCCGCCTGTTCTCTTATTGTATATACCATCTGAAATCTCCCACTCAATGTTTATTTATTTATATGGTCAAAAAAAACAACAGGAAAAACTGTATATGACATATGATGAAAGAGATTATCTGCACACGTTTTCTTGTATTTTCTTGAGCCCCCCCCCCCCCCACAAAAACAACAACAACTGAAATTGATGTCACATATATTCATCACTAGAGACCATACTTTTTGAGGCAAACATTTATTAATTTTGGTGCAAAAAATATTTAAAATAGGTGCATGTTTAGGTGCAAAAAATAAAAACTGGTTCATGTTTAGGTACAAATACATTAAATAGTTTTATACCATTATCTGACATCCACATGAATGATGAGGAAAAACAAGTACAGTAAAACCCCTTTATAAGACACACCTGGGGGAATGGAATTTTGTCTCATAAGTGGGAAACTGTTTTTTGACATGTTTAATGAGATGTTACTTGTGAGAAAGAGGGCGTTTAGTGTTATTTATTGTCTCTTTGCTAGACTTAATTTCCTTTTTTGAGGCATTCAGTCAGGATCCTTTTAAAACCCACGACTATAGTATCATAGTTCCACATTTGAATATGGACTAGTGAAGGTGGCTCCACAGGGCCAATTTACTTGAGTCTGTTGCACAAGGATGACTTTTGGAAATGCAGATATGGTTAGTGTACATTTCCTGTAGAGTCTCACTACGAGCACTGCAACAATTGATCTGCATCGCAACGTGGTTGAGGCAGACTATGAATCAATCTTGGTAAGCAGCATTTGAAATAAGATATACTTAGGTGCAATCTTCTGTTTACAGATTATCTCCACCATCTCCAGGTGGACCACGTCGGACACCTATCCAGCCTACACCAGTTGGAGCTTCTTCTAGAGCCCCTCCACCACCACCAGCTTCAAGTCGACCTGCACCCAATATCCCAAATCGACCAGGTGGTGGTATGCCTCCAATGCCGCCTGGCAGACCAGGAGGTGCCGGGCTGCCGCCTCCTCTCATTCCTACGTAAGTACAAATTTGTCAAAACTGTTTATGCAATAAGTTTAAAAGGTGAGAAATTTTGAGGTATTATATCAATTAATTTAGCCTTCATCACTTTCTGTTTTTGATTCCGTCAAATTGTAGTTTCCCTACCGATTCCAGTATTTTGTATTTAATATGAAGTTCTTTTGGTAAATCCTTTTATAACAATGTTATTTAATTTGGTTTCACAAAATCACCATTCTTAATACTCTACATTTTACTTAACATAAATTTCATGCTTTTCATTTGGGTGGTTTTTCTTCTTTCTCTCCCCCCTTTCTTTTTCCTTTCAATTCCTCTTTAGACCCATGGAGCATCATCTCAAAAGTGCCATATGCTATCAAAAGTAACGGTTTCCAAAATTACTGTATTCTGAAGAATAGTATTCATGATATTAGTATCTCTTGCTTTCTCTCACTGTCTCTCTTTTTTCTTCTCTGTCTTTATCTCTTTCTATCTCTCTTCCCTCTCCCCTCTCTCCTCTCTCCACCCTCTCTCTCCCCTCCCCTCTCTCCCCCTTTCTCCCCTCCCCTCTCCCCCTTTCTCCCCTCCCCTCTCCCCCTTTCTCCCCTCCCCTCTCTCCCCCCTCTCCCCCTTTCTCCCCTCCCCTCTCTCCCCTCCCCCTCTCACCCATCACCCCTCTCTCCCATCTCCCCTCTCTCCCATCTCCCCTCAATCCTCTCCTCCTCCCCTCAATCCCTCCTCCTCCCCTCTCTCCCTCCTCCTCCCCTCTCTCCCTCCTCCTCCCCTCTCTCCCTCCTCCTCCCCTCTCTCCCTCCTCCTCCCCTCTCTCCCTCCTCCTCCCCTCTCTCCCTCCTCCTCCCCTCTCTCCCTCCTCCTCCCCTCTCTCCACTCCTCTTCCCCGTCTCCTTCCTCTCCCCTCCCCCTTCCCCTCCCTCTCCTCCTCCCTCTCCTCCTCCCTCTCCCCTCTCCTCCTCCTCCTCCTCCCTCTCCCCTCTCCTCTTCCTCCCTCTCCCCTCTCCTCCCTCTCCCCCTCCCTCTTCTCCTCCCTCCCCTCTCCTCCTCCCTCTTCTCCCTCCCCTCTCCTCCTCCCTTCTCCCTCCCCCTCTCCTCCTTCCCCTCTCCTCCTCTCCTCCTCCCTCTCCCCCTCTCCTCGCTCTCCTCCTCCCTCTCCCCCTTGCCTCCTCTATTTTTATTTTGGTATAATTATATATTTTTTACATAACTCATTGCTACAAATGTCAAACATATTTCATTATATTTTAATATAGGTGTTTATGTTCAAAGCAGAATATTGCAGATGCTGGTTTGTTATATATGTTACTGGAATCAAGAAATAGGGCTACAGCACTTCTATTTCCACCAGACATTCGCCATGAATGATTGATCTTGCAACCCCCCCCCCCCACCTTTCCTGCTTCATTGTAGCCGTTTCTTGGAATAAGGAAAAGGGGATGTTTGTGAAGAGTTGATTTTGTGCAGAAGTAATTTCAACCATTTGCTACCTCAGGTTTCATATGATCCATGGCTAACTAGATTGAAAGCTAGCAAATATGATTTTACAGATCATTTTTACCGCCATTATTTGGGGAGGATACGTTCCCTTTTATCCTCCCCTCTTCTCTTCCCATAGGATCTATCCCAATGGCTACCCAATACTAATATACACTTGAGCTCTGGCTCATTGTTAACATTTTTATACTATGAACATACTTTGTATTTCAAATAATTTAATTTTCTTGTGTGTGGTAAACACCAGTGTTTCTTCTGCTGAGGTAGACTCCAAATCCATTTTAGGGTCTGATCAGTGTTTTATGAGTGTTATGTACTCTGAAAACTCTTGTATAGGAGATTTTAAACACTAAAATGAATTTTTATTCTACATATTTTCTAAATTCTTACTTATCAAAAAAACATGTATGTACATTTTTTTTTTATTAAAATAAATTCTCTTCCCTGTTTCTCAGTTTGAGAGGGGGTGTGGACTCTTTCAATGGTGAAAATGAGCTTTCTATGTTGCAAGACATAGAAAAGTTGGAAATAATTGATTGTGTGTTTTGATTACATTTTGCAAGCTTATACATGATGCTGTAAAATCTCTTAACATCCTCAAAAGGAATTGTCTTGCAGTTTCTTCTCCTTATTACTTTACACACAAGGTCCAAAAATATATCTGACAATCATCTTATTAAATTGTTTTTATTTAACTAAATATCACACATGAAGTTTCAGAGGTTTCTTTTCTCTTTCATCAGACACTGGAAATACATAGATAAAGAATTATCTTTTAAAACAGCATTGTCTTACAGGTTATTGTCACAGGTTTCTTTTTAAAGAAAACGTCTTAAATTATTTTTATTTTAAAGAAATATTGCCCATATTTCTCTCAAAATTACACAAAAACTATTAATGTTGTCGTTGAAATGTTCATGGTATTTATGAAAGAAATAGTTTTATTTCAAGAAACTTCTATTTCCAATATTGTAATTGTAGTAGAATGCTGAAAAAATATTAAATTTTATCAATTTTTGAAAATTCAGAGAGAACTGGATATTGGACATAAGCCATCTTTTAAAAGGGTATTAAACTCTTTTCTTACAAGTTGAAAGAAACTAATGCTAAAACAGCATACCCTTCCTCGCCTTTGGTAATAGTTATGTAACACTTTATAATAGCCGCCCAACTTTTCTTGTCTGATGGCTTGGTGAAATGTGGGTAAAGAGGGGGTATTAGTTACAAAGTTGCTCACTATAATATTTGAAGCAATGCCAATCACCCGAATATCAGTCACACCTTCCCAACTTACTAATAAATTAGCATTCTAACTTCCTCATGAGTTCTAGGTATATCTTGTGATGGATCTAGAACTGCTTCGGCTATTTCTTTAGATGTTTTGAACAAAACACGACCGGGAGTTCTTGTCTTCAACAGCAGATAGATTTTATTACGCCCCATTGAATATGTTTGGGATGTCATCAGTGCTCGCTCCAAGCGTTTACTTTCAATGTTATATTGTGCCAGGGAGGGGAAATGTAAGCCATTTCAAGAAAAGTTGCATGGGTAATACCACAATTTACGAATTAACACATCTCAGTATTTTTTACAAACTCATTACAAATCTTACATTTGGTGAAAAAAACTAAATATTTTCAAGCTAATATTAACACAAATTTGAAAATTATAAATGTTTTTCTTACAGCTACATCATGTCCCAACAATGAGACTTAATTCACAGAAATTCTGCTACCGATTTGCGGCCCGGAATGTCATTGTTACATTCCAGTCTGATAGTCCCTGAAGGCTAGCAATTTTTATTTCATATATTTAAAATAGGTTTTAAATATTTTTTTAAAAGATTAATGTTTAAAAATATAACAAAAGGTCGAATGTAAGAAACAAAGAAATACAAAACAATATAAAAATTCTAACTTATGAAGCATCCAACTGCCTGAAATTACGTTCACGCAGCGAAGTTTATTTGGAGCCGGCAATTATTTTTGTCACCAAATTACACAAAAAATACTCATATTTTCGAAAAATTCAACATTACCTTATTTGAAGATCTGTTTTTCATAAACACATTTCATTAAAAAGAGAAATTGTATCTTCACAATTGTAGTTGTAGGAAGACGCCGCAGACGAAGCGCCGTAAATTCGGAGTGGGCGATTATGCTTGTCGCCAAATTACACAAAAGATACTCATATTTTCAAAAAAATTTAAAATGACTTTATTTGATGATCTGTTTTTAATAAACAGATTTCATCAAGAAAGAAATATACGCTGATTTATTTTCTCCCACAAAATCAAGCATTTCAACGAACACGAGACCTGAACTATTATCTTAAGCGTCCTTTATGCCAACTAAGCTCCTGATTTATTCAAAAAGATATGTACCAGTTTTTAAAGAGAAAATGGTTTAAAGAAAATGATTTCCTGTGACACAAAATTTCGTAGAAAATACTAATGTGTTTGAAAAATTAAACATGACACAATTTTCAGATCTGTTTTTTATAAACACATTTCATTACGATAGTGGTGCTTCAGAATGGCACAGACTTTCCCATATTAGTTTTCTATTTCCTTTGGTCTCGGCTAGCTGTTCATACTTGACTCATACTCTTGCCAGCTGCCATCTGGCAATTAGCACTATCTGTTCAAAAAGTTTGAAGAAAAAATTTGGAGCCATTTTTGAGAATATGGGGTTTGAGCATTCCTGAAAACGCTGAATTTTGAGCTAGTTTTCACGCAAAATGGTTGAGTTGTCGAGAAACTTTGTACGATTATCAAAAGCACATGTACTCATTATTATAATAATCAAATCACCATTAATGTAAATATTAAAGATGTAAGAGACAAGTCAAAAAAATTACATTTTTGTAATTTTTGAAATAAACAAAAGAATAGACCAATGTGGCGTTAACGTCCTCTCATAGAGTACATTTAGCACTATCCTTACCAAACGTTTAAAGAAAAAATTTGGAGCCTTTTTTTTGTTTTGTTTTGAGAAAATAGTGTTTTTGATTTTTTTTTTTTTTTTAATTTCACACATTGCATGCAATGTTGCGTAAAAAGTACTAAAATTTTCAAAAAAATATACACAGCTAAAAGAGGAACGCACTGTGAACAAATTTTATTTGAAGGAAATATATCTATCTGCAATTTTGTAGTTGGAGGAGGACGCCGAATAAAATTCATACCTTTGCAATTTTCGTAAATACAGTGTTAAATGTGAAATTCGGGCATACGCTACCTTAATAAGTGTAAAGTACACCCAAACTTTGAAGAAAGTTTTTCAAAATCGGGGCGCCTCGAGTGGAATCAAATCGACGGGGAATTCATTTTGGAAGAAATCGTACATATGGTTTAGGCGTCAGTGTTGTTTACGGACGGACGGACTTTTGCTTTCAGTTATTTTTTCGGTATCATGGACCCACAAAAGGGATTCTGGCTACGCCACGTGTTAGGGGATTTTTTTTCTTAATTTAGCAACTGGTTTTATCCACTTTTTCGTTATCAGGGCCCGGCAGTGAATTTTTTCCTGCAGAAAATTAGCCGGTTTTTCGCGCAGCATTACAAAACATTGCCTATACTACGTATATCACTCCGTGTATACGTACGTATACGGGAAAGTAAAAATGGCGAATCTTCGGCGGAAAAAAATTCATTGCTAAATTAAGGGGGAAAAAAAAACCAACCTAACACATGGTGTAGCCAGAAACCCTGTTTTGTGGGACCTTGATACCGAAAAACCAATTGAAAGGAGAGCGTCCGTCTGTCCGTCCATGAACACTGCTAGCGCCTAAACCATACGTATGATTTCTTCCAAAATGGATATTCCCTGGTCAATCTGGTTCTGGTCGATGCTTTGAGATCTTGAAAAAGATTCTGTAAAATTTGGGGATACTTTACATGTAGCCCCTGGACATTTTCAAAATTTTCTCAAGAACGGCTCCAAATTTTTTCTTTAAGTTTCTTGTAAGAATAGAGTAAAACACACTTGAGGTGGCATAGGTCCCATTTTCACGGTTAACTCTGAATTTTCAAAAATTGCCAAAGTTTGAAATTTTTTCGACGTCGTCTTAGAACTACAAAATTGAAGATAGAGATTTTTCGTTCAAATAAAATTTGTTGGCCAAAGTGAGTTCTTTTGTTAAGGTCATGTACATTTTTTCGAAAATTTCAGTAGA
Source organism: Acheta domesticus (assembly GCA_031308135.1). NCBI lineage: Eukaryota > Metazoa > Arthropoda > Insecta > Orthoptera > Gryllidae > Acheta > Acheta domesticus. The sequence goes on from JAHLJT010000631.1 coordinate 236,716,625, forward strand.
GTTTGCGCAATATTGCATGCAATATATGAAATTTTAAAAAATTACAAAAACAAGATTTTCTCAAAAACGGCTCCAAATTTTTGCTTTAAACTTTTGGTAGAGATAGTGCTAAATGTGCTATATAAGATGACATTAATTCCTCTATCCATTTGTTTTTTCAAAAATTGCAAAAATGTTTTTTTTACTTGTCTCTCACGTTGTTAATATTTACATTAGTGGCTACTTGTTCACATTATTATATTAATGAGTACATGTGCTTTAAATAATGTCAAATAAAGTTTTTCAAAAATTGAATAGTTTCCTGTGAAAATAGCTCAAAATTGCGCATTTTCAGAAACGTTCAAACGCCATTTTCACAAAAATGGCTTCAAATTTTTTGTTCAAACTTTTCAAACGAATAGTGTTAATTGCACTTTTTAATATGGTGTAAAGTTAATTTTGGGGTATTTTTTTGTTTGTTCAAAAGTTACAAAAATGTAATTTTTTTGAAAGTTCCCTCTTATGGATAAAATGCACATTTCCAGCAATTTGTAAACACTATTGAATTTGTGAGTGTAAGTGCTTCAAGTGACTTCAAATGAAGTTATTCGAAAACTCAATTTTTTTCTGTAAAATAGAGCTTCCAATTTCGCATTTACAGTAGCGCTTAAACGCCAGTTTCTTGAAACGGCTCCAAATTTTTCAACGAAAATTGCTATGTAGGGCGAGGTTTAATTGCTTTTTATATTCTTAAAATGATAGTTTTGTTCTACTATTGAAAAACCGAAAACTTCAGAAAATGTCGAGAAAATGGTGGGCGGCGATAGATGACAGCTGTCAAGAGTATTGGCAAGTCCGAAAAGCTAGACGAGACCAAACGAAACAGAAAACTAATATGGGAAAGTCTGTGCCATTCTATAGCACCTCTAGTTTTCCAATGTTTTGTAGTTTTCACGCAATATTGCATGCAACGTGCAAGTTTAAAAAAATTACAAAACAAAGATTTTCTCAAAAACAGCTCCAAATTTTTTCTTTAAACTTTTGGTAAGGATAGTGCCTAATGTATTCTATGAAGTGATATAAACGTCATGTTGCTACATCCTTTTGTTTCTTCAAAAATTAGAAAAATATATTTGTACTTGTATAACGTCGTTAATATTTACATTAGCGGCGATTTGTTGACGTTATTGTGTTTATGAGTACATGTGCTTTAAATGATGTCAAGTAAATTTTCTCAAGAACTCAACAATTTTCTGTGAAAACTAACTAAAAATTCCGCATTTTCAGAAAAGCTAAAACACAATTTTCTCAAAAATGGCTCCAAATTTTTTCTTCAGACTTTTCGAACGTATAGTGCTAATTACCTCTTTAGTATGAAACGAAGTTCAATTTGGAGTATTTTTTTGTTTTTTCAAAAATTACACAAATGTAATTTTTTTTAAGATCTCTCACACCGTTAATATGCACATTTCCAGAATTTTTTAAACACTGTTGTAAATGTAAGATAAAGTGCTTCATTTCACTTCAATTTAAGTTTTCGAAAACATAAATTTTCTGTGAAAAGGAGCTCCAAATTTCGCATTTTTAGTAGCGCGTAAACGCCATTTTTTTAAAAACAGCTCCAAATGTTTCAAAGAAAATTGCCATTTAGGTTGTCGTTTGAGTGTTCTTTAATATTCTAATATTAATATTTCGTTTTACCACTAGGAATGCAAAAAACTAAGAGAATGTCAAAAAAATGTAGTGTAGGTGGTGATAAATGGCAACTGGCAAGAGTATGTGACAAGTAGACCTATAAATAGCTAGCCGAGATCCAAAGAAATAGAAAACTAATATGGGATAGTCTGTGCCATTCAGTAGCACCACTAGCTTAAAAAAATTGTAAATGTCCCAGGGGCTTCATGTAATGTACCTTCGAAAATTAAAATATCAGTTTCAAATTCAAGGGTTGCGACATCATTAGGGAAAATCAATTTTGAAGAAAATCGACTGAACGGCGTAGCCGCTAGCTGAACGGCGTTTTTGACGGATGGACGCACTGACGCTTTACATTCAATCAACTTTTAGGTAGGAAGGATCCACAAACAGAATCTGACTATACCACATTTTTGAAGGGTGGTTTGTTCTCTCTCTCTCTCTCTCTCTCTCCCCCCTCTCCTCTCTCCCCTCTCTCCCCTCTCCTCTCTCCCCTCTCCTCTCTCTCCCCTCTCCTCTCTCTCCCCTCTCCTCTCTCTCCCCTCTCCTCTCTCTCCCCTCTCCTCTCTCTCCCCTCTCCTCTCTCTCCCCTCTCCTCTCTCTCCCCTCTCCTCTCTCTCCCCTCTCCTCTCTCTCCCCTCTCCTCTCTCTCCCCTCTCCTCTCTCTCCCCTCTCCTCTCTCCTCTCCCTCTTTCCCCTCTCTCTCCTCTCCCTATTTCCCCTCTCTCTCCTCTCCCTCTCTCTCTCTCCTCTCTCTCCTCTCCCTCTCTCTCTCCTCTCCCTCCCTCTCTCTCCTCTCTCTCCTCTCCCTCTCTCTCTCCTCTCTCTCTCCTCTCCCTCTCTCTCTCTCCTCTCCCTCTCTCTCTCTCCTCTCCCTCTCTCTCTCCTCTCCCTCTCTCTCTCCTCTCCCTCTCTCTCCTCTCCCTCTCTCTCTCCTCTCCCTCTCTCTCTCCTCTCCCTCTCTCTCTCCTCTCCCTCTCTCTCTCCTCTCCCTCTCTCTCTCTCCTCTCCCTCTCTCTCTCCTCTCCCTCTCTCTCTCTCTCCTCTCTCTCATTCTTCATTTGAATTATTCACTTTTTCGTTGCCAGGGCTCTGTAATACGTTTTTGTGCCGAAAATTCGCCGTTTTCCGTGCATTACATAACTTTTTCTCTACTGCAGAAGTGGTAGCGAGAAAGTAAGAATTAGGAGCATTTTTGAGGAAATTTTGGAAATGCCTTAGGGGTGTCGTGAAACTACACCCAAAATTTCAGGAATGATTTTGAAAATTGCGGAGTGTAGAGTGAGGCAAGATCAAGAAAAGAATAATTGCTTTGGAAATTCTTGTTGAGCAAATGACGGACTTTTTTGGGGGGCGGAGGGGACACGATTTCGGTATCAGAGAACCTTATGAAATGTATTTCACATTTAAATATACACATTTAAATCTAGAAAAAGATTCTCCTCATCATTACATAACTTAACTGCTTTTATTACTCTGTATAAACATAATGATAAAATAAAAATAGTAGGTAATTACTAATATCCTTCTTTTCCATAATATACAATACTTTTTTCTTTTCTCGCCTTAACTTGGTGTGAGAAAGTATTGTAATCATGCGCCAGAAACCTACAGTTTTAGATCGTAAAACACTTATTGCTGGACCCTGAAAAAAGTAGAGAAATCTGTTCCAAGTTAGTGTGGAATTTTTACTCACTAAAACCACCTCCCTTCTCCTCCATCCTCCCCGCAGAACCGCCGTTAGACATTACATCATGAGGAGTGGATCAGAGTGGCTTAGTCACAAGCCACTTCTCTTCCCCAGATTGTAGGAAGAATTCAAGGAGGATCAGTTGACGTTTTTGTTAAACTCTCTGAATTTTTGAAAATAGTGGAAGTTAAATATAATACAAGAAAGTGAATTAACTGATAAACTTTCAATGAGTATTTCAAATGCTTATTGGTGAGTTACTTTAGGTTTTAAAATGTTTTCTGGCTGAATCGTATTGAGAGCATGAAAAATAACATATTGCTGTATCATCCAGTTTGAAAATGTTATTGTCCTGAGACTTGCTTTTATGCATGGAATGACCCAGCTTATAAATCACACATATAAAAACAGATATTTTCTTCCAAATTAAACCAAGAAACAAGCAAATCACTTAAGTCTAAGATTGAAGAAGGTAAATTCTATCGTATATACCAGATTATTTCCCCTCAAACATGTCAAATGCTTTTGAAGTGTTTGATATTGTCTTTTTGATTACTTTGTTGTAAAAAAATGTTTTAACAGTATATTTATTGTATAAAATAATGAGGTTTAATATACCTTAAAATAGATTAAACTGCAACATTGTTCCATATGAATAAACAGTTCCCATTATAACACGAGTCAGATCATATTCATGGTTCAATGCTGTATGGTTCTATACCATATTTGTCATCATGTTTTCAAAGCTTGCAATGGTGAGGGAGGTAGTGTGGGCAGTATTAGTGTACCTTTACAAATATTGAGTGAAAAATCTTAATTGCTTTTGTATTAGCATTACTGAAGAAATATGGAATGACTGCCATCATTTTTCTTTCAGGCGCCGACAATAATATTCTGCATGACCTGACCTGAACATCTCTATTGACAAATTATGTAACAAATTGTTGCTATGTAATGACTAAATCCTAGTTTGCATCTTCAAATTCATTGTTAATGATTCATTTTTAATATGTTTTCAGTGTCTTATTTTGATATTTATTAATGATTTGGAACATAATGAGTGCATGCTGTAAGCTTTGCCAGTTTGGAGATTTCTTCTAATGATTATCTAGTTCCAGGGGAAAAGTGCAGAGTAATCAAATTGTCTGGAATCTTAATATATGTCAAGGTATTGATGGACTCAGCAGCATTGAAAAACGTTATGTAGAGTAATGATGTTAGTCCATTCAATTTAACTTTTTTGCCTAATGCTTTTTGTAAAGATGAAATAATTTCATCGCAATATAGCAGAGGCCTACACGTGATAGTTGTGTAATGTCAATTTCAAAACTCAGCACTTGGTTTTATTAAATTACATATGTGTAAAATTTTCACATCATTCCCTCTTACAAGAGAATGAAGTCTAGAATGAATTAGTACATGTTAATGTGCCTAGCAGAAACTTGTATCAAAATTACTTGTTGCATTACTTGTGCTGGCTTGTCATTGTTTATTGGTAGGGCTAGGGTAGTTAATTGGACAAGTATCCTTAAAAGTTGGTGTGTGGATAATTGTCTTTCCTGAGATTATCCATTAGTTGTTGGTTTTGTTCAATTACCATTACATTTTTGATTATTAACACTTACGTTTTTTGCCCAAGAAGGTATTAAAATAATTCATTCTAATGCATATTTTACATGTTGTTAATTTATTGAAATGTAATTAGATATTAAGAGGGAAGAAAAAGAAATTGTTTTGAAAAATTTGAGAATTGTTGTTCATTTGGAGCCTTCAGAAAATTGTTTATATTTTATAATTTATAAATATGCATATAGTAATGAATTATGTAATCATGGTTAAATTGTTTTTTTGTGATTTAATGAATTTTTTTTTCAAATATACTTCTTTCTTACTGATGATTACTCTAATTGAATAAAATGTAAGGCTCTATTTATTAATTTGAGGCATATGTATTTTACCAAGCTCTTTCATAAGTAGATTGTTTTGGAGTATTAATAAATTTTGTAACTCTTGAGGCTACAAGAGGACACTTACTGAGTTTGTTAGTTATTGTCTTTTGAGTTAATAAAAATAAATCTGAAACACATTTAAAGAACCCATATTATATTAGCTACAGTTGCGAATGAAATAATTCTGCAATCATTCTTCTTTGAATGCACTCTATTCCTTGTCAAAAAATTTTTCAAAAAATTACTTACATACTGATTATTTTCTTAAGAGTCCTCTTTTCTTAATGAATCTCTGCATGTAGTATAATGAGAATTGTAGAATAAGATCAGTCACATTTAGAAAGTGCTCAGAGATTCTAATATGAGACTATTGTTTTCTAATGCAGTCGCGGCATGAGCATTGGGGGCATAAACATGCCACCTATTCCCCAGCGAGTGCAGCAGGCAGTGGGACAGGCAGCAGCCCAGGCAGCAGCTCAAGCAGCTGCAAATGAATTGAGAGATGTATTCAGAAAGAAGTAGAATGGTTTCATCTCGCATTGAATAGGTCTTGTTGAGTCACTATTGTTGGTACGTAGCATAAAGGAAGAGATTTTGTTTGCTATCAGTTAAATAGGTCTGTAATTGAGATGGCTCATTCTGAATTTCCATCTAAGAAAATGTTTGTCACCTTGATTCTTACTAACATTGTGTTCATTTAAATAGGTATCATTGCTTACTGTGTTTATAATTTCAAAACTTACATGCTGCACCATATCAATGTATTGTAAGTTTTATATTGTAATGTTATCAATGAACACTGCTGCAAAAAAGAATTCTTTGTTAAAAAGAAAAAAGTGTCTTCTTGTAGCGCCTTTTCTTCTTTTCATACAATTTAGGATATAAGCATCCATTACTTTTATATAATTTGGTTATGTTCCTTTAGAATAATAATGATGATAATAATCACAATTTTAAGATGCTAGGATGTGATACTGAATATGACTTACACATTTTGTGTCTGTATTTTTGTGTATGTGTGTGCATGCGTGTGCATGCAAGTATGTTAGCATGTGAGTGCATGAGTATACCATCTAGTATTATTGAAAAGATCCTTAGAATAATATATATATTTTTAATTGGTTTTGCTGATTTCAGAATATGAACATTCAAAAAAATTTGTATGGTCTCCATCTGCCTCCCTATTAAGTTCCCCATTCAGGGTTCACATTTTCATTGATTCATATACATATGTATATAAATGTATAGTCTGTACTGTGTATATATTGTTCATGTTTGCATTCATTTGCAAATGGTTATGAATGGGAATGGAAAATCATCCAAAGTCCAGTATTCATCATAAAATTTTTTATCACTACATTAAAGCCTTAAGTCATTAAGGTTCCTTATTAAAGTATTTGCCATGTATTAACTGCTTTCAACAACAAAAAAGTGTACAAGAAATGAATTTGTGATTTTGCGAGTTACTGGTGAATGTTTTATGCCATTTTTCCCTTCACAAGCATTTTCTCTGGGGTTTCGGAAAGTCATTCCTACTCATTATGTATATTGAAGGGGCAATCATTGCAATTTTCATGTTTGATTTCACATTATATTTTGCTTGTGTCATTTTGAAACTAGCTACAAATCTGAGTCTCCAGGAATATTTCCTTGAAAAGGAGTGGCACAGTAGGAACAGTGACAATGTTAGAAGTAAATGTAATAATATTGAATATCATCTATATTTGTAGGCTAATAGTGTTGTTCACATGCTTAAGTGATTTTGCACTAATAACATATAATCTGTTCTGAGTTTTTATGCAATGTTACGTTCCTTGCTTTGGGGAAATCAGTCTGCATTTTGAGTTATTTCTTGTTCATTATCTTTAATGAATATTTTTTTCATCTTGTGAAGTTATTTTCTTTGGGTTCAGGAATGTTAATGTCAATTTTTGAGGACTTGAAGCTTTATCGATATTTTATAACGTCGCTCTGTTGTGGAGAGGTTCCTTTTGAGAGTACTAATTGTTTGGTTAAATATGAGTCGCACATTTCTGATTATCAGTGCCATGTTTTTACAAGATCACTGTTTTACTGAAGTGAAACTAAAATGTGCATTTGAAATCAAATGGTTTTGAAGGCATCACATCTCTTAATAGATGACATAACCTTCAAATTTTTTCTTAAAAAATATTATTTTCTTCATTGAGCCTTAGATTAAAAAGAAACTGTTGAGAGAATCAAATGTTTTTATTTTCCCCCAATGTAATTGTTTTCGTTTCTTCATTATACACTTTTTGCTTAATCTGTTAGAGCTATTGTTGAAAATTTGGAGTGCACATAATAATTAAAAAGAAAAAGAAATCGAGCAAAAGTGCAAAAAATTGCAGGATATTATTAACAAGTAGGTGACTTCTTATATTCTGAGATGATTGTGTGATTAAAATTAATTAGATAATCGAGTGTATTTTACTAGATAAGTAAGTATACGTTGGCAGTGTGGGATGCTCTGTAATACAGTCAATTTAAACAATTTTCTAGGTCTGAACATCATCATATATGCGTAAATTGTGTGTTTTCTGTTGGATGTACCTTGATAAAAATATTTAGTTTGGTAGTTAAAATAGGATATGTAATATGCATGTACATCCTGGAAAATAATATGCGTTGTACATGGATCTTGCTCACTTGTGCATGTTGTCTTAAGGATGAGATTGCATGCAGCTTGATTGCATGCAGCTTGCATTCTGATCTCTGTTTACAAATTTATAATTAGTATTTGTAAAGGTTGTTATTTCATTTCCGGGATCTGAAAAAGTTTACGTTTATGTATTGATAATTAGTATCTTGTGTTATAGAAACAAGGTTTCAATAGTACAGGGTTCTTATAATTCCTAAGCCCACAATTTATTCTTTGAGATAAACACTAGCTATCTTCTGAATTTGGTTCGAGTGTTTTGGTCTGCATCTTGTTTACTTTAGGTCTGACTAGTTTGGAATATTGTTACATTGTTATTGCTGATTAGAATTCTGTGTTGTCGATTGTCAAGTAGATTTCAGCAATTCGTAGGATGATGTTGGTAATTATTATTTTATTTATACTTCTGATATTTTTATTATAATTTTTTATTGTTATAATTACCAATATTACACTTCCATTAAGACTTACATTAATTTGTAGAAACCGTTAGTTCAAAGTGATCATTCCAAAGTACCATTTAACATTTTGTTCCTATATTGATATGATATGCATTAATTTCTTTTCATAGACTACCTACTAAAGAATTGAAACTTTTTTCAAAGTACATACAATACTCTAATTTAATGGCAAAGTGTAAGGTGTGTATTCCAAGACCAATAATTGTTTTTAAAAAAATCAGCATTAAATTTCAGAATTACTTGAATTGCATTTGTGGGAACATTTGTACCAGACATAAATAACATTACATCCACTAAAATAACAATCGGTGTAAGCTGTTTTCATTGTTATTCCTTTTTAATATTATTTCCTGGTTTCACTATTTCTACTTGTGAAATGTATTCATCTTTAATAAAATTACAATATATAAAAAATTTTGTTTTTGCTGACATTTCAGTTGAAATACCTAGACTCTGATTTAAATATAGCTGCACTTCAAGGTCATGAGCTGGAAGGGAAGGGAGACATTGTTATCCAATCGGGAGCTCCAGTACCAAAAATTTAACGAAGCTCCCAATAGGATGACAGTGTTCTCTTCTCCTTCCAGCTCGTGGTCTTGAAGTGTGGCTACATTTAAAATGGAGTATATTCACAAATAATGTGTTTATAAGTAAAGTAATTTTGTATTTTATATTATTATTCAGTGCAATGTAAATGTTTATTTTGACTGGACTTTTTTCTCTCTTATCAACAAGTAGCTTTTAATTTCTGTAGCTTTCAGAATTGCTTGCCTGCCTGAGTTCTTCTTTTCTCCCTTCCTATTTCTTCACTTTTTTCTCATTCTGTCCCTCCAAATATTTTTTCCTTGTTTCCTTCTCTTCAGCCCTTCCAAATTTCGGAATCTGTATAAATGTTTATTAGTTCATCAATTTTGTTACACTGTAGATTGTACTATTACTCATAATAGTAAACTTGCTTGTGATTCCTAATTGTACAGCATACTGCTTCTTGACTTTCCTCTCCTACATTCTTGAGTTTGTAATCCTACAGGAATTAACCTATTTTCACATTACAATACGATAGTGATAATAGTAATTATACTCTGACTTACTTTTTCAAGTTTTCCTCTTGTAATAAGTGGTTGTTGTGCAATGTATAATATAACCGTTGTTATTTTGTTACATAGGAAACTCAAATCATATTAGTACCTGTATTGTAAATTGCATTCAGATTTAAATTTGTGTATATTATGTACAGAAATAGTAATATTAAGTATTTGACAAGTTTTTGAACTCTGTATATTCTATTTTCGACTAAAATGGTCTAAGTGTTAAAATATATTTTCTAAAGGAAATTCAAATGCTTTTTTCACTATGCACTTCCAAGTTATTTTAAAAATGATTTGCAAGTGATAGTGATATTATTCTATTCATAACTGCAATACCAAGTTCAGAAAAATCTTATCCATTCTTTTAATGAAAGACGAACTGAATTTGCAGAGCTTGTAAAGTAAAATTCATATTGGGCTTCCACTAATTACTAAAGGGTTACTTCTGAAGCTCGTGGTGAGAGTTGTAAAGCAAGGAACAAATTGATTTATTCCAGTTCTATACTTGTTTCATATTTGGCATGTGGTCTCTTCTACTCCATAAAATAATATAAATCTCCTTTGTAATTTAACATTTTTATTTTTTATGGGTGGTGGTACTTCTGTGCTTGGGACCAGATGTTGACCATATGTTTGAGTAAATGCTTGCATGTGTGTGTGCGCATTATTTTATTTTATTTTTTTATTTATTTTTATTTTTGAGATTTTGTGTTGATAAATGTTGCACATTTGTGTACATAGTGGACAACTACCTCAGTTGAGGATTCTGATGCGAGTTATAAAATTAGAAGAAGCTACATGCCTGTATAGATTTTTGTGAATGTAAATGATCTTGCAAATATTTACCCGTTTGGTATCTGAGCATGTTACACAATACATAATCATAACACCAAATGAAAAATGAACTTCACTAACTTCATACATTCACCATGCATATCTTTTCAGTACACCTTGCATCTTATGTATCATCTCATAGCATTTTACTAAATTGCCAAAATTCATGAATGATAGTGAGAGACATTAGTATGCATAGTTCAGTTTGTGTGCAATAATGCATTTGACATTTTGATGTCACATATTTATCATGCAAATAAAATGTGGTGGTACTGATTTTTTGAATTTATACTGAGGGTTACAAATTGACATAATGTCATCTTGCCCTTCTTTTTGTCATTTAATTTGTATGAGTGCTACCAGTTTTTGTATGTATGTAGTGGCAAATATCTGGAGAACCTGAATCATTTTAATACTGTGTAAATTTTTTTTAAAAAAAATTTATTCTTATTTCTTTTTTTGCCATTGTCTTTAAAACATCATCCAGTGATTTGCGTTCTTCAAAAAAAAAAGAAAGAAAAAGAAAAACACTTTAAATGCATTCTACATCTCAATTTAAAAGAAATAAGAAATTTTGTGTTGTGTGGGTCCATGACATTTGGACTAGTAATCAAAGCTCAGCATTTTAATTTACTGAAGCACTAATTTTGTTTGAGTGAAGCCACTGTAATTATAGTGTGAATTGCACCAATGATGTATTTGTAGAAAGAACTTGTAATAATATTGTTCAAATGTATATTTGTTGTTATAATAACTGAAGTGTCATTTGCTGCACTACATTTCAAAGTATGTTGTTATGCAGTTATAGACATTGATTAAGCTGAATGAATAAATATTTATGCCAGCAGACTTTCCATGTTTTGGGATTTAGAACTTAACATCAATTATCACCATTACCACTATCCCAAATAGCCCTTATGTACAATATTGTGGACATAAAATGTTGACATTTCCTTTCAAAACATCCTCTATTCATAGGATGAGTGCTTGTAAAATATATGTAGCTTTTTCTGAATTTGATATACAGAGCGTTAGTGTACTGCTGCATTAAGAAGCCATGAAAAAAAAGAGGCAATGAAATAAATAAAACTATCAGATCATTCCGTATTTTAACATTAAAATGAGTTTTCCATTACTTTAGCAATGCTATTTTTAATCATATTTATTTGTAGTAAATAATTCAGAATTGTAGGAAATGTGATTTATGTACTTGCAAAGCCAGCAAGCAATCCTGTTCAATAGAACTCCAACTATCCTAAATAAACTGTATGAGGCTGGTTCAAATATGCAGAAATTCAAATAATTGGATATTGATTAATTTAATAAAAAACTGTAGGGCATACTAGGGGGAGAAGTGCAGTCTTTGCCAGGTTTCTTGATTTCTGGAATCTGTCCCAACTTATTCGTATTGAGGTGAATTATGAATACAGATAGCAACCAGCAAATTTGACAAAAATTGATATGAAAGTAATTGCTCTGATGTAATAAAAACTATTTGCAAAGGCAAATCAGCTATGGATTTTGGCTAAAATTCCTAATGTTGTACATGAAGGAGTAGACTTACTGCAGTGAAAAAATAGAGAAAAATTATTTGAATATCTACATTCCCTACAGAGCTAAAGAAAACTTGTACAGGAAGTGAAATTACATTGGGGACTAGAAGCAAAACAAGGGGCCATCTCAACATTTGCATATTTAGTCTTTGAGAATCGTACAGTCCAATTTTTCAAATGGTAATTACTTGCAAATGGTTATTAATGTAATTTCAAATGGTAATTATTGTTAAAACCAGTATTATTTTCCTTTTTTGATGCTCAGTATAACTTGGAGACATTTATACAGCAGAAAAGTTTACTTGGCACTTAAACATGTGTATCAGTTTTCTTTCTATGTCATCAAGCAGTGTGTTTTAAAATTATGTACATGTGTAGTATGGGGGGGGGGGCGCATTGCAATGGAAGAATTTCCATCTTAATAAAGTGAGGCTGGGTAGGATTTGCTTATTATTCGTACAACTATTTTCTGTAAACTAAAAGTCTGAGAGATAGCTAATGTGTCTCTACAGATTGTTATGGCATATGTCAGATAGGAATGAACATTTGTGAAATATACACAACAGGCAATACAAATGCTGCCTGAATTTGAAAGAATTCTGAATGCATAGCACAATGATCTTAATTTTGAATTCAGTTCATTTATATGGATATTCCATTTGAGGTTTGATTGATTTGGGAGACCCTAAAATTTTGTAATGTTAACATTAATCAGTGGCACATTGTTCATTTTTCAATGATGTGTACAATTTATTTCAAATGGAAATCTGCATTGAAGCCATTCACGTTCTCTTAATTTGTTATTACTGAAGCTATTTGAAACATCTGCTATTGTACTAGTAACTGTTTCTTTATTGCAAAGAATAGTCATATCAGTAGTAAAGTGGACTGTTCTTCCATTTTGATTCATTTACATATAGTAGGTTGAGAATTATGTTTACAGCACTATTTAGGCCATTTATCACTTCCAAGGTGCCATTTTTGTTTTGACATACCTATTGTCTTGTAACATATCTCTTCTTTTCATTACCACCATCCTTTCATTTCACACTTAGCCAACCTCTTTTCTTCCGTCTTGCTGGCATCCAATTATAAATCTCTTTGGGCAGTCGTCCTAGATCCATCCTTTCTGAATTTACCATAACAATATTTTCTTTCAACAACATCACTTAAACATTCTATATTTGTGCCTAAATAATGCCTCTTCTTTCCAGTACATTCAGTAATGAAGTAAAACAGACATCGATCGTAGAAAATACTTAACTTAAATCTATGGAATTAAGTTTAATAAATAGATATAGAAACTTGTAAACACTAAGATTTACTTTAAAAAAGAGTTGTTGGATTTCTCACCCAAAGTTGATTGGGAAAATTGGAGTTCCTTTCAGATGTGTTGCAACCTGGCATAAACACAATTGGAATGACACAGTCACCCACTTCCTTTGAAATATGAAAGTGATTGCTTCAGTCAGATCAGCAAATGCTGTTCGTTCATGATGTATTTTCATGTAAAGTCTTGTTTTTTAATTTTGCGCGAATCCTCTTTTGAAATACTTGTTCCTTTGCAAGTAACAATTTTGCACAGCATAATGTTAGTGTCATTATAGTAATTATTGCTATAAATCATTATTATTGTTATTATTATTATTCATTAAGTAGCATTTCAAGGTCATTCTTGGATGTTTGTTTAATTTTATGTTTGGTATATGCTAGATTTCTGGATATAGTTTGCAACAAGATTCTGGTTACCGCTTTCTTATATTTCATTTCTCATAGTTCATATTCATGGTGATTTAATGTATGTTAAGTGACTTGAAGAAATTTACAAAGCAAATTTATTTCACTTCATGTGCCATGTTTTTTATTATTAGTAATACTATGTTGTGAAATACCAATTTTTTTGTTTGAGAATATGTTGTGTTTAGGTTCTTTGCATGCATTGTTTTCTCTGTATTAATATGTTTTTTTCTTGAAATGTTTTTTTAAATTTTTTTATTTTATTTTATTTCTTATCTTGTTTTGTAGGCGACCTGTCCCCAATATTCCTCCTAGACTCCCGGACAGGCCAAACATTCCAGCTCGACCAAATTTCTAAAAGCAGCTCATCAGTCAAGAAGTCATGTCTTCTCATTGCAAGATAATGAAGTAAGGCACTTTCTCCAGAGACGTTTTACGGGTAGTTAATCAAGTGAAATCATTTCTGGTAATGGTTTGAAAGAACTTAATTGTGCACTTAACTTGCTATGCTGGAGATTAAAAAGAGGAGAATCTTGCACTTAATATTCAAAAGCTTTGTGTAAAAATAAGTAAGTTACCTATTAAATAAGTGTTAAAACACTTTTTACCAGTTATAAATAGTTTCGTCAAGAGGTAAAAGCAGAACATATTGTGATTATAATAGAGTGGTTTGAGAATTTGGTTAGTCATTGTGATAATTTGACAAAGCGAACCCCCAGAACACATTCTTTGAAACCCTCCCTTCTAGGTATTCTCCTTTACTGATAAACTACCTGTAAAGGATAGTTTATCACCTAAAAGTAAAACTGGGAGTCTGAAATACTTCAGTTTTTAATGATATTTATGGAGTTAAAATAATAACTTTTTGCAATGATCAATAGCATACAATCAGTAATTTTTTTAAAAATCTTATTGGTTTGTATCTGTGTTAAGTATTTTATTTCTGTTTACAGATTATTTCTAGAAAGTATTATGCATTTGTGACAGCAGGAAAAGTAACTTTACTTTTGCTTGTTATTCCTAAATATATTTCCTTTGTTGTTTACATAAAAGGCTCTCTGTATATTTTTAATATATTTATATGAAGTATGTTTGAATGTATGCTTATGAATGAGTGAACGAGTCTTGGAAACCAGTGCAGACTGATGTTTTAAGAGTTTTTGTTTTATTCACAAGAAAAGGACACTTGAGTAAGGATTGAGGAGAATATTATGTTAATATCATTCTTATAATTCTCTTAAAAAAGTATCTATGCAATGTTTGTTATATATCCATGTATATAATGCCTGATTACATCTTTTTTCAACAAAAAATAATAATTTCAAACAACTTAATGGGATAAAGAATCATTTAAGTTTTGTTGAATATCCTCATGGAATCTGGAAGTGCAATTATCATTTCAGTGTTCATACTAATGATGAATATTGTGTTGAAAGAGTTGTGTGCAAAAAGTATCCATTTTCCTATTATGAAGACTCAAAAAGTAAAGAAAAAATTGGAAGGCCTAATTTGCTGATCATGAGAAATCAAGATCACCGCCACCTCCCGAGGAAAAACATGCACCACACTTAGGGACTAATGAACTTAGCCATGCCTGGAATTACTAATCAACCAATGAGAAGGCAACTGTAATAACAGGTTTGATTCTGAGAAAACTGGGGAATTAAGACTGGATGACCATTTGAAGGAATCAGTATTCATGAACCAACTAACATTTTCTCTTCTTCTTTCCTTTCCTTTGATATCTCTTTCTTCTTTCCTTATCTTTTATCTCTCAAAGAACATATTTCTCCACATACAGCAATGGCAAAATAAAAAAGAATAAACAATTTTATTTGTGTACAAAACTTGATGTCATTCTAGATATTATGTACTTTGATTAAAGATCTCCTAAATAACCCTGCTCTAAATGTAATGTGTGAAGTTTTTTGGATATCAATAAATAACAAATGTATATTAAATTTTGAAAATCAAAGGTGAACTATTAAATTTTAAGAACCCTTTAGATTAATAATAGACTGCTACTTGTAAATGAAAAGTTAATTAAGTAAACTTTGTATTTGGCTTCATGTTCTTTTTTATCTGACATCTGAATGTGATAAATTATTATTTATTTTATGATCTTTGTTTAATATTTTTATTGCTAAAACATTATTCTAATTGAGTAGCATTTGATTCGCTTTTATTCTGCCTTTGTATTTGTAAGTTTTCTAGAGCATTCTGATTCTTTTTTCTATTGCTTTATTTAAGGCATGATGGTGTGAAACTTAATTATGATGCAAAAGGATATTGGGAGAAAGTAAAGGGAGTCAATGAAATGTTAGAAGAACATGGAATTGAGCAATTGCTAAGAATTGTGGATGACCTGTAATTGCTCCTTTTTCCCATCAAATTACAATAAATAGCACTTGCATCCCCTAAAGGCTCCATGTTTATAAATGTTTCATTGTTCCAAAAGATGTCCAAGCCTGATTGATAAAATAAAATGATAATTGCAAATTAAAAATGATAATTTTCATAACAATGCTCATTCATTACGAAACATTTTTGTATGATATATCAGCGACATTGAAACTACTGAATGAATCTACATAAAGATACTAACATCATCTACAAATTTTTTATATTTACATGTTTTCTTTAAAGAGATCAGTGCTCTGTGTGTTTGAGTTCTTTTTTTCTAAATTTTTGTAAAGGATATGTTAGGTTTAATTTTTCTACCCATTTCTAAATTAAATTGTATGAACAGTCATTTTTTTATTTTTCTACCTATTTCTAAATTAAATTTTATGAACAGTCGTTTTCTGTTAAGATTAAGATTTTTATTGAGAATTTTCAGTTTCATAAATAAGAGTACATTTTCTGCCAGAAATTAATAGAATTGGTTTAAAATCATTGTTTATTTGTTAAATTGTATTTGATATTTTCAAGGAAAAGGAGTCGCTCAGGATTTTGATTCACGTGTTGTGTTTTGGATGAGTTTAGAATAGGGCAATTTGCATCTCAAAGATATTGTGGTTTAATATTTCTGAAATTAAAGAATGTAATGTACTTCTAGTAAAACAATATATGTAGAAATTTTATGCTTATTTTTACCTGCAAATAAGTTGTATATTATCTTCTTTCAGTACCAAGTTGAGATAAAAGCGTAAAATAACAAAGTGTTATGTTGGGAATGGTTTAGAAACTAAATTTTCCAATGTATTTTTCTTTATTTCTTTGTTATTTAGTTCTCACATATTGACATGCCTCTCTTGCATTTCATTCTTGGGTGTTTTAAAAGATTTGACATGATTATTCCTATATTTACTTTTTCCAATATTTACTTTTTTAACTTACTATATACTAATTATTGACATAAAACAGAATGTATGTATATTTCCAAGCACTTGTGTCAGTTCCAGTGTATGTTTGGATTAAAAATGAGTAAGCATCAATTATTTAATCAGTTATTTTGTTGCTTTTTCTCTGGGTGAAGTTTGTATGTGTAGTATACAAATTTCTTAGTGTTGGTGTGTGAAGTGTTCCTCTTAACAAAATTCTATTGCATTAGGAATTCATAATGTGATTCACCACTATAATCATAATGCATGTTCTAACAGAAATTGGAACTGGCTGCAGAGTGAAGAAATGAGAAATTAAAAGAATTACATTTTACACCTTTCATAAAATTTTCTAAGAAGATTTGAATTTGTCGAATAAGTGAATGTATTAGTTATCAGTGACAGCCAATATTTTATGTAACAGACTTGAAAAGAAAAGTAACAATTTGGCGCACTATAAAATTTGCTATAGTGAAATAGAAAAGTTAATTCTTGTTGTATTATCAAGTATATTTTATAAATATTCCAATTTGAGAGAAATTACTTCTTGAAGTTTATATATGTACTTCATGAAGTTTGATTTCTCCTTCACAAAAATAACTTTATCTTGAGTGCCCTTTTCAGATTGTTGTGGTTTGTGAAATAGTATACTTTTTTGGTATAAATGTTAACAATCCATCTCTGAAAACCCTGTGATGTTAATTTTATAATCAATTAAAAATCGAATGCAATATTCAGATGTAGATTGGCTCCTTTACGAAATGATGACCAGTTTGATCAGTGTACTGGTGTATTGTACGTTTCTTTTAGTTTTTAGCTATTGTTGGGTCAGTCTGGAAACGACCAGTATCCCTTATTTGTGTATTATGATTAGAAAAAGACTGAGCTCTAATTTTACATTGATTTATCTGTTATTAATGATCATTTCTTAGATATCAATGAATCATTTCATTTGCTTAGTGATAGAGCTTTCCCCCCACACTAAGTTACTTGATGCTGTACAGTGAAAACTACTGAAATGTTACATCTTTCCATTGTACATTTTGTAAGTAATATTGCTAGTGAAATGCATGCAAAATGCCTTTTGTGCATTTGTCAATGAATATATTAACCATTGTCTTGTAAAAATGTTTTTATGTTGTGTTATTATTGTCAATAGCGCTTGTAAAAAGTTTTGCACAAATCTCTTGTAATTTGAATGATATCAATGACATATTTAGATACATATTTTCTATATTGTTGCGTAATCATTTTGCCATATAATATAAACTACTAAGTTTGTACATGCTATTATTGAAGAAATTTGTGATTTTATTTTTAACATTACTCTAGAACACCCAAGAAGATTAAACAAATTCATAGTTATTGGTGAATAAGTTGAGTATAATAAATTGACATTAAATATATGTAGTAAAAGACACTCCAATCATTAGTGTAAATATCTAGCTTACAAAATTTGTAATTACAAATATTTACCCATTTCTTTTTTTCATTTCTTTACACTTTCGGTGCCTATTGACAGCCCCTTCTCTGGCTGATATGGTTTCCTCCCGATGCAGCCACTGTAGTCTCTACCAGTCTCCCTATCCATCATGCATTCGTGGCTTGTTAGCCCATATTGGTCATTGAATGTACTTCGTTGGATAAGAGTAACTTTTGAACCCATTGTGCTTGCTGCTGAATTTGAAAGGAATGAGGCCACACCTATATGGCTCTGATGTGACCCCACAGCCTCTATGTCAAAAATGTAGTCTTTTGCTTGCTCACACATTTTACCAGGAAAGAGATAGGAAATGAGGGTATGAAGTTTAAAGTTTGATACATGGTAAACTGGGAATACACATGTGTGCCAAACGGGATTCAAACCCGCAGTGTATATGTAATGCATACTTGAATGAAGATCCCAGGCCCCCAGGCCAACTACAATGATAAATAAGTTTGCAATTCAAGCAAAAATTGGATAGAAAACTGTCAGTACAAGTGAAAGTGAAAAACAGTAAACACAAAGCTACTTCTATGGCTTCAGTGGAATACTATTCATTCTTCATGAAACCATTTCTAAAATAATTCACCACTTGTCATTGGAAACTTGTTGAAACTCAAAAGTAATTTATGAGAATGTGTAACTGGTCCCAAATCAAAAAATTCCTGATTCTTAGAAATCAACTAAATAAAAATTGTTAGAAATTACAAAACAAATAAATATTTAAAACCCTTAGCATTTTCTTTATCTAGAATAAAATGAGAAACTTTTGTAAGTGATATAATATAAATATTTACTTAATAAATAAGATAGGATTACTTCACAGTAAAGTTGTTTTACTTTCACTTTTAAAATTATTAATTTACAATCCAATCTAATTTTGACCATAACACCAAAAATTCTGACATAACATGCACTTACAAATTAAACAAAAAATAAAAGCATTAATAACTTGCAGGTATCCTATTTTTTAAAATACTACCTACTGGTTTTTTGGGTATTGGACTGAAATTTTCTCTCACTCAGCATATAATACTTTATTGTTCTTTTTGTTGATATTCTTTGTTAATGAACTCCTATTGCACTTCATTACCCAATTTCTGCCAAAAAGTATTAGGTTGATTCATAACCATAGGGTGAAGAGATTTGAAAATTTCTCATGAGAACCACATTTGCACCGTAGAGGACATATGCTATGATAAAATCATATAATCTGAATAATACCTAATTCTTTATATTTGGAATTTTTTGGCCAGTTGTTTTTAAGAACATTGAGAAACCTAATTTTTCCCTTATACGTGGGTTCCCCCATGCCACTAGTTGCCTACAGCCTCATGCCATTGGTTTCTCACTAGGTTTCAGTGATGATTCTTTCTTTTGCAAGTGCCTTTCTCTATATAATGTTCTTCTGTCATGTTAAAACTCTTTAAATGTACTTTTGTCTGTGAAAGAGGATTTCCTCCATTCAATTTCCTTGTGAACTTGCTTTTTTTCTTTGTGGAAAAAAGGTTGACTTGAATCGTTTTGAACATGAAATTCCATTTTTCTCATAACCACCGTAAGTTTTAGAATGTACTAGATACTCTGGAATTTTTAAACAGTATCAGAAGGTGCCTTTCCTTTGTCATTTACACACATTTTATCTTGGGTGCTCTAGAGTTTGTTGTGAATAGAGTATGAGCATAACTACCATGTGGGTCCATGGAAATGCACCTTTTCACAAATGTACATATTTGCATTAAAGGAAGGATTGGAATATTTGATGGAGAAATGTAACATTGCATGTATCTTCTTAAATAGAGAGACAATCATGGGGACTGTTCTCATGTTCATACCCTGTAAATTAATTATTCTGGCCAGTAGTTTGATGACAAGGCCACATTATTGTAAAAGCGACGTGTTCCTAGTCTTAGATTCACTTTTTGCTGGAGTTCTTGGTGCACTTGCATTTTAAAAGCAGGGGTAATTTGTTGTGTGTGTGAGTGGCAACAATTGTGAATGTCACAAGTTCTTGGTGTTGTCTGCATGTTCTGAACACAGTAGGCTTTTATAGTATTTGGCATGGGTATTTGAATGGTGCTACAAATCTGAAGGAAATCTTATATAAATAGTATTGCAAGCAGAGTTGTCTTAACCATAGACTTGCTGGGTGCAGGCATGGGGCCTATAACTATGAAGAACCAGAGAAATATTGAAAAATAGTAAGCGTGAAAAAAACCCTCTGTAGTAATATTAAATGCAAGCAGAGTTGTTTTGGAGTAAAAAATAATATTTGTTTTTTCATACTTTATTGCTGTAATATTTAAAACTATGCAATAGTTTTGGTGCTAAGAACAACAGCTTAAATGTTCTCTATTTTTGAATGTACATGCCTAACAAAAATGTGCATTTAAATAACTTCATGGTCATTTGCCATTCCTACATTAAGATGTAATGAAATTAATTGTTTTTAAAATTGTTAATTTAGATCATCACTCTCCTCAGGATCTTGAGCCCTCATTTCCTTAAGGTGGCTCTGATTATCAGATCTTTCATGAGGTTAAAAGTTCTTGATTTTGAACTGGATATGCTGTTTCAGGTGCAGAGTGGTGTAAAATAAATTATTTAATTGATATTTCCTGAACTCTTCACAAATTGTGGTCTGAAAATTTCTATTCCATAACAATTGGTGGTTATACAGGATATGATGGGTCCATATACAGGATGGTGTGTGAAGAAGCTTTTTTTTTTTTAATTTGTTGGGCATATTACAAAAAATTGATTTAAAAGAATAAATAATGATCACACTTGCAGAGTATTTTATTGAAAACCTTTAATTAGAATTAACTTACACTTAAAATATTTAGACTTCACATTTAAATAACTGAACTGTGCTGGGACAAAGAAAAGTACAATTCATTGAAATAAGTTTATTCTAAAAATATTGAATAATGTCAACATGAATTAAAATTGTTTGTGTCACAAGATTCCAGTTCAATTGTTTTTTGCTTTTCATGAATGAGAAACATATTTTACACACTATCCTGTGTATTGCAAATTCTCTGCTGTATTAACAAAAATCATTAACTTCATATTATTTCCATTACCAACATTTACGTGTCTTACAATGTAAGGTCACATTCTCGATATGTATTGCAGTGTACATATTATGTATAAATGTGTAACAATTTGAATATATGTAATATTTATGACAAAATAAATGTTAGTTGTATGTATTAAATGATATATCTATATATATGTATAGATTTTGATTGAAATATATACTGTATTTATATTTTCAATCAAAATGTAGCACAAAATTTTACAAAATATTTCTTCAAATTGTTTTCTTCGAGCAAATTGATGTGCAAGAGAAACTAATTGTGGTTGAGGACAGTGTTTTGGAATAAATCAAGTTGAAGATCCTGATAAAATTGTTCAATCAATATCTTTTTTTAAATAGGGAATAAAACTTGTGTTTTTATTAACGTGCATACTTTTTCTTCCATTTTAATTAATATTATTATTAAGAAACAAAAAAAAATCAGGTCCAAAGATGAATTTCTTGGGTATATCTTTGCCATACTTAGTTTAAAAAAAAAGAAATTACTGATAGTTAAGAATATTTAAACTTTAGGAATTTAATAATTTCTGTAAT
This sequence comes from Acheta domesticus, assembly GCA_031308135.1. Lineage (NCBI taxonomy): Eukaryota > Metazoa > Arthropoda > Insecta > Orthoptera > Gryllidae > Acheta > Acheta domesticus. Next base: position 236,738,731 of record JAHLJT010000631.1, read on the forward strand.
CAAAAGGAGGAGAAAAAATGTGATTGCCTACGTTACCCCGCAACAATTTTATGATCATCAAACGATACTTATTTGACTCAAACTGTGCCACATTAGCTCGAATATGACCGATTTTACTTTAAAACCATAAAAATAGACACTTTTCAATTGTCCATAGCTCGGTAAATTTTTATCCAAAATACTTTTAATTTAGATAAGGTTAGAGCTTGAAGTCTCTACTGTAATCTACCCCCCTTTTTTGAACCGCTGCTTTTCGGTGGTAGGACCGGTGAGGGGTTCTTATAACACACACACAACACAAAATTTAACAAGAACCATTTAATTATAAAAAATATGAGATGAATGATGATGAAATTTTTTTACAGAGATTTTACATGATTTATTACTGGCGGCTTAATTACTATTAGCTGGCAATTAGTGATTGCCATGTTCAAACAAATTACTTTACAAAAAACAATTAACATTTAATGCCGCTGGAAATTCCCTTTTCACTTTTACGCTGAGGGCGTATTGACACTCTTCTCTTCTTGACGTATCAGTCTTTCCGCATTATTGCGGTTATAACAACATTACCCTCGTTGATGTCTGGAGTGGCTGCCACACAGCTGGCCCCGGCCGCCAGGCAGGTAGGTGAAGCGGGCGCTCCCCCAGCTTTGTTCTGGAGTTGGCCGCCCCTCTCAGCTGCTCCGTGGCCACCGGCAGGTCAAGGCACCCAGCGATGATTGCATCCAGGCACCCGGGGAGAATGCTTTGTAGGGTGGCCGTGGCGCGTGCCGCCTCAGCTGTAACTTCCGCCTCGCAATTGACTTAAGCGGATTCTGCAGACGCGTAGGGCGTACCGCTCCGACTATCATCGGACATCGCGTCGGTAACAGATCGCGATTAATAAGTCGCAGATAACTGACCGCTAGCTATGGCGAGTACTGGCCCTACATGCGACTCGGTCGACGAATGCGTTTCGCGAAGCTCGACGAGCGGTGTCGGCTCGCGGAGTTCACGCGGAAACGAACTTCCGTGGCGTGGCTTCGAAGTCTATCTCTCTCCGACGTTTCTCATCTAAGTAAAATCGACTTTCCTCTCCGATGTCTTTCGTCTAAGTTCCAGTCCCGTAGCTTTCCCGTCGTGACGAGAGCTCTCATGCCCCCCCCCATTACATTTCCAAGTCGCCCTGATTGCATGAAATTGAAATTTTGGCGGAGTGGCGGGGCGAACCTCCGACCAATGTCCGCACGCGTCGCGTACAAAAAAATATCCGTTGGCTTTGGCGTCGGTTGGCCGGCAAGCGTCTTTTCTCGCGGCTCTGGAAAAATTCGTTGGCCTACTTTCTCCGCGGTCCGTGTGAAAAAATACGTTTGGTCATAAACGTGGAGTGGGTGGTCATTCGCTTTGACGCTCGCGCCTCCAAATAGACAAAGCGACCCTTCTTACTCCCCCGCTGCCTCTTGTCGGCGGCTCCGCACCCCTCGCCGCCCGACCGGATGAGCGTCGTAAAAAAAAAACCCCAGCCCCTCTCAGCTCGCCCGTGGCCCCGATGCAGGTAGGCGCTCGCATCCGTCGTCGATTCTGCCTTGACTGACATTAAATTGGTAAAATTAATATTATTTTCATCGTCTCCCGTTCGCGTCGGGTCGTACCGTTACACTACTTTAAGAACTCTGCTTCTCGCAATTTAACTATTTCACTGCAATCGGCTAAAATTGGACCCCGCACGCCATCAGTATTAACGACCCCACAATTGTGCCGCACTTTTCTTTTCTTTTTTCCCTCCGCTATTAGGCTGTATGGATGATATTTGTTGAGGATTAGCGAAAAAAGTTAGTTTTTGATGCAAGAATATCGGCAACAAAAGCGTTTTTAAAATGGGTTCAGGGGTATCACAAACTCCATAAACAACCTACTTGTTGGCCTTTTTACGCTCCTTTTTAGAAAATTACGAATGAATATAATTTAATAATATTTTTATCAACATATTTTTGGCTGAAGTGGTGCCCACGTTATCCCACAACAATTTTAAGATCAAACATTACTTATTTGACTCAGTGGGCCACGTTAGTCTGAGTACGGTCCATTTTTACATTAGATAGATATAGATATAAGGTTTATTCTACAATTGGGCTGATGTTGCCCGGTGTCAGAATACAGAAACAAAAGTACATTAAAATTACAAAACACAATTAACAATAAAAACAATATATAAAAAACAAACAAAATATCTTCGTCATTACCTACAACATGCTACTACATTTACATACCTATACATATACAACAAATGAAACTACATATATACTAACATTTAAGTAAATAAACTTGCATATTACACCAACATTCATACATACAAACATACAGGCTTACATACATATAATACAAAGACATAGGAACACTCGTATACACACCATCCTACACGTATTCACTCAAAATCATATTCAGACAAATATGGATAATCACTTTTACCTACAACATAATAATATACAATACTTAAAATAGTTTTTACATTTCTAACACGTAAAACACTCGTTAACATCAATAAATACCAACTTTTGTCAGAATAGCCTATAAACGACGCTTTAGATTAGCGAAATAAACTACGAAATGAAATCACTTCACTTCACATCACTCTACCTCATAAAACTTTACCTAACTAATAGCTCAATACTTTTTAGTTTACTACCCATAATCGCACCTTTCACTTCACTTCACAGCACGTTTTCACCCTATTGATTAATTTCCTATACTTTTTTTTCTAAAACCACGCGCTGAGCAAGGAAAGGGCTCAAAAACTGTCGCAGGTAAATCGTTCCAATCTACTATTGTTCTGTTTACAAAGGAGAATTTGCCTACGTCCGTTCTTTGAATTCTATTTATAGTTCTAATTTTATATTTATGATCAAATCTATTAAAATAATCTGGTTTATCTAGCCTTCCCCGTATTTCCTGCCACGCAGAGCCACCAGTGTAAGATTTGTACATTACGCAAAGTCGAGCCCTTTTTCTCCGATGTTCTAACGATTCCCAATGTACAGGTATGTTCCTCCGAAAAGTGTATTTTGCCGCTCTGTTTTGTATCCTCTCTAAGCTCTTCTTAAGTCCTATTCTGTACGGATCCCAACAATTATCTCCATATTCCATTACTGGCCTAATAAGCGAGGTATGCGCGATTTCTTTTGCTTTCGTATTGCATTTTTTAAGATTTCTCATGACGAAATGCAAAGACCTCCAAGCTTTACCCACTACATAGTTAGTTTGTTTCTCCCATCCCAACTTGCTATCCAGGAGGATGCCAAGGTATTTACAGTTTGAGACGCGGAACTACGTCATTACGTAGCTGATAAGGCAATGTATGAAAGTCTCTGTCCCTACAAAATGTGATCGCTTTACTTTTATTTCCATTTACAGTCATTTTCAGTAAGTCAGTCTTGCCCAATCATTAATCTTATTTAAATCTTCCTATAGTTGAATCATATCTTGCTGTTCTGTAATTTCCCTATATAATATACAGTCGTAGGCAAAGCGTCGAATTTTTGACGTTATATTTTGCGATATATCATTTACAAAGATAAGAAACAACAGTGGGCCAATGACACTGCCCTGAGGGACTCCGGAAGTAATGTTACCCTTTTCCGATAAATGCTGTCCAATTCGAACCTTTTGATTTCTATCGCGAAGAAATTCACTTATCCATGCTATTACCTGCCTGTCAATTTTAGCATAAATAAGTTTCAATATCAGTATGTCATGCGGTACTACATCAAACGCTTTGGCAAAATCAATAACTATTGCATCCACTCTTCCCCCTAAATCAATTACTTCAGACAAGTCTTGAGTAAGGGAAATAATTTGACTTTCACAAGAAAAGCCATTTCTAAAGCCATGCTGCCCGCGAAAAAAACATTCTGTCTGATTAAAACGATAGAAATAGACACTTTTCAAATGGCCATAGCTCCGTAAATTTTCATACAAAATACTTTTAATTTAAATAAGGATAAACCTTAGAGTCGCTGCTTTAAGAAATTTCTTCGCACAATTGAAGTGTTTCATTGCAATCGGCCAAAATTGCGCCGCGCGCCATCATTGATATCAACCCTCATTTGAGCCGCACTGCTGTGACTGAATTCTTTATTCACTATTAGGCTGTATTGAACATATTTGTAGAAACATCAAACGGAATTGGAAGTTAGTAGACTTTAAAAAAACACTCTACGGCATTTGGAAGCCCATGAGCTCTTTTTGCGTTTGTTTCGATGCGTGCAACAGTGAGCTGCGTCAAGCTGGAACAGCCATGTCAGCTCACCGGAATGAAACATGTCTAATAATTTATTGCTAATTAATTGCCAATTAATTGCCACATTTTCGAATTAATTGCCACGTATCTTCAGGGCGAAAAAAGGGTGTGAGCTGGCTTGACGCGACGCCAGCACACACATCAGTGAAATTCGGGTCGCAGGTCCACGGAAACGCTCAGATAATTTATTGCTAATTAATTGCCAATTAATTGCCACATTTTCGAATTAATTGCCACGTATCTTCAGGGCGAAAACGGGTGTGAGCTGGCTTGACGAGAATGTTTCAGTTTTTAACAATTTTTTCTCATAAACAGCAACGGCAATTAATTTGTGTTTATTATAAAAAATTAGTATATAATGTGTATTAATTATGTTCTTGGTTTAGTTCGAGTGTGCTCGTTGGTTCTCTCTACAAACGTATTTGAATATCTGGCATGGTTGAATATGTTTCAGTTTTTAACAATTATTTTTCCATAAACAACAATGGCAATTAATTCGTGTTTGTGGTAAACAATTAGTATATATTGTGTATTAATTATGTTCTTCGTTTGGTTCGAGTGTGCTCGTTGGTTCTCTCTACAAACGTATTTGAATATCTGGCATGGTTAAATATGTTTCAGTTTTTAACAATTATTTTTCCATAAACAACAATGGCAATTAATTCGTGTTTGTGGTAAACAATTAGTATATAATGTGTATTAATCATGTTCTTGGTTTGGTTCGAGTGTGCTCGTTGGTTCTCTCTACAAACGTATTTGAATATCTGGCATGGTTGAATATGTTTCAGTTTTTAACAATTATTTTTCCATAAACAACAATGGCAATTAATTCGTGTTTGTGGTAAACAATTAATATATAATGTGTATTTATTATGTTCTTGGTTTGGTTCGAGTGTGCTCGTTGGTTCTCTCTACAAACGTATTTGAATATCTGGCATGGTTGAATATGTTTCAGTTTTTAACAATTATTTTTCCATAAACGACAATGGCAATTAATTCGTGTTTGTGGTAAACAATTAGTATATAATGTGTATTAATTATGTTCTTGGTTTGGTTCGAGTGTGCTCGTTGGTTCTCTCTACAAACGTATTTGAATATCTGGCATGGTTGAATATGTTTCAGTTTTTAACAATTATTTTTCCATAAACAACAATGGCAATTAATTCGTGTTTGTGGTAAACAATTAGTATATATTGTGTATTAATTATGTTCTTGGTTTGGTTCGAGTGTGCTCGTTGGTTCTCTCTACAAACGTATTTGAATTTCTGGCATGGTTGAATATGTTCCAGTTGTTAACAATTATTTTTCCATAAACGACAATGGCAATTAATTCGTGTTTGTGGTAAACAATTAGTATATTATGTGAATTAATTATGTTCTTGGTTTGGTTCGAGTGTGCTCGTTGGTTCTCTCTACAAACGTATTTGAATACCTGGCATGGTTGAATACGTTTCAGTCAAAAGTTTACTTTCCAACAAAATTTATCCTCCATAGTGGATTCTTTTTTTAAGATCGTGTAAGTTTTTTGAAATGTTTATTTGTTTACGCGCAATATTTTGTGCAATATATGCGGTTTAAAAAATTGCAAAACAATATTTTCTCGAAAAAGGTTAAAAGGTTTTTCTTTAAACTTTTGATTGGGGTTGTGCTAAATGTACCTAATGAGACGACATAAACGCCATATTGCTACATATTTTTTATTTTTTCAAAAGTGCAAAATAATAATGTTTTTACTTGTCTCTGACGACCCTTCTTCTCTCACGCAAGAGGCTAGAGATCGCGCGCCTAATGGCCACCCACCGACCCACCCCACAGTGCAGATGTATCACTTGCTGTCTTTTGTTGGCACTCGCCTGGGTGCGGCCTTTCACGGCAGTGAGACATACCGGATGTAGAGGCTTAACGGACAGGCCGGCTCCCGACCGCCACCAGCCCTGCCCAAACGCCGCGTGCGAAAATATGAAGAAACATCATAGCCACGCCGTCGCCGCCTCTCTTGCGACTTGCTTTGCGGCCACCGCCCCTTCCGATGGCTCCTTGAGAGGGCGAAAACCTCCCAAGAGGAAGCGACTGCACCCACACAGGGCGCAGAGCTGTTCTCAGGAACACCTCCGTAAAGTTAGAATCGCAAAGTTATGAAAAAAAAATTTGAAATTAATCTCCCAATTTGTCGCTAATTGTTAACTACTGGAACATATTCAACCATGCCAGATATTCAAATACGTTTGTAGAGAGAACCAACGAGCACACTCGAACCAAACCGAGAACACAATTAACACACATAATATACTAATTGTTTACCGCAAACACGAATTAATTGCCGTTGCCATTCATACAAAAATAATTGTTAAAAACTGAAAGATTATTCAACCAAACCAGAAATTCAAATATGTTTGTAGAGAGAACCAACGAGCACACTCGAACCAAACCAAGAACATAATTAATACACATAATATACTAATTGTTTACCACAAACACGAATTAATTGCCATTGTTGTTTATGGAAAAATAATTGTTAAAAACTGAAACATATTTAACCATGCCAGATATTCAAATACGTTTGTAGAGAGAACCAACGAGCACACTCGAACCAAACCAAGAACATGATTAATACACATTATATACTAATTGTTTACCACAAACACGAATTAATTGCCATTGTTGTTTATGGAAAAATAATTGTTAAAAACTGAAACATATTTAACCATGCCAGATATTCAAATACGTTTGTAGAGAGAACCAACGAGCACACTCGAACCAAACGAAGAACATAATTAATACACAATATATACTAATTGTTTACCACAAACACGAATTAATTGCCATTGTTGTTTATGGAAAAATAATTGTTAAAAACTGAAACATATTCAACCATGCCAGATATTCAAATACGTTTGTAGAGAGAACCAACGAGCACACTCGAACTAAACCAAGAACATAATTAATACACATTATATACTAATTGTTTACCACAAACACGAATTAATTGCCATTGTTGTTTATGGAAAAATAATTGTTAAAACTGAAACATATTCAACCATGCCAGATATTCAAATACGTTTGTAGAGAGAACCAACGAGCACACTCGAACCAAACCAAGAACATGATTAATACACATTATATACTAATTGTTTACCACAAACACGAATTAATTGCCATTGTTGTTTATGGAAAAATAATTGTTAAAAACTGAAACATATTTAACCATGCCAGATATTCAAATACGTTTGTAGAGAGAACCAACGAGCACACTCGAACCAAACGAAGAACATCATTAATACACAATATATACTAATTGTTTACCACAAACACGAATTAATTGCCATTGTTGTTTATGGAAAAATAATTGTTAAAAACTGAAACATTTTTAACCATGCCAGATATTCAAATACGTTTGTAGAGAGAACCAACGAGCACACTCGAACCAAACCAAGAACATAATTAATACACAATATATACTAATTGTTTACCACAAACACGAATTAATTGCCATTGTTGTTTATGGAAAAATAATTGTTAAAAACTGAAACATATTTAACCATGCCAGATATTCAAATACGTTTGTAGAGAGAACCAACGAGCACACTCGAACTAAACCAAGAACATAATTAATACACATTATATACTAATTTTTTATAATAAACACAAATTAATTGCCGTTGCTGTTTATGAGAAAAAATTGTTAAAAACTGAAACATTCTCGTCAAGCCAGCTCACACCCGTTTTCGCCCTGAAGATACGTGGCAATTAATTCGAAAATGTGGCAATTAATTGGCAATTAATTAGCAATAAATTATCTGAGTGTTTCCGTGGACCTGCGACCCGAATTTCACTGATGTGTGTGCTGGCGTCGCGTCAAGCCAGCTCACACCCTTTTTTCGCCCTGAAGATACGGGGCAATTAATTCGAAAATGTGGCAATTAATTGGCAATTAATTAGCAATAAATTATCTGAGCGTTTCCGTGGACCTGCGACCCGAATTTCACTGATGTGTGTGCTGGCGTCGCGTCAAGCCAGCTCACACCCCTTTTTCGTCCTGAAGATACGTGGCAATTAATTCGAAAATGTGGCAATTCATTGGCAATTAATTAGCAATAAATTATCTGAGTGTTTCCGTGGACCTGCGACCCGAATTTCACTGATGTGTGTGCTGGCGTCGCGTCAAGCCAGCTCACACCCTTTTTTCGCCCTGAAGATACGTGGCAATTAATTCGAAAATGTGGCAATTAATTGGCAATTAATTAGCAATAAATTATTAGACATGTTTCATTCCGGTGAGCTGACATGGCTGTTCCAGCTTGACGGAGCTGCAACAGTGCTCTTTTCATCACACCCGCCGGCCTGCCCCGCGCGCCGCCCGAGCCCCCGCTGCTGAAGGAGGCACACTTGCTAATGCATTCTGAAAAGCCACCCTTTCCTTTTTAGATTTCTTCTGCGTGGATTTGTCATGGAAAGCAACGCCGAGGAGTGGCTGCAGACACTTGAGCCTTATCCGCAAAAGTGGATGATTTCGTCACTAGATTATTAAATCGTTACTGGGGCAAAGAGCGACAAATGAATTTTAGAATCTCTCTCGTGAGTAGCTACTACAGAATGTCTTGCGGATCGATGCGTGATTACGCGGCGCACAAAATTGCGGCCTTAAAAATGTGCTCACCGCCAGTTTCGGATGAGGAAATAATATGCATTTTAACGCGACATTTCCCACTAAGCATTCAAAATCTGCTGAGAAGCGTAGAGGTTCAAACAGAACGTTTTCAAAATTATTGGGGCATTACGATCTCACCGTGGAGAACGTAAGTAAGGCTCAAAAATCTGCAAAAGCGAACATCAACGCCATACAGGTGGAAGAAGACGACAAACCGTCGGGACGAGGGCAACGCCAGGAGGAACCGAGAAGCTCGGAAAACAAGAGGGAACAAGGACGGCCACGAGAAGATAGGCAGAGCGGAAGCGGTCGCCAGGACGCGAGAAGAAACGCGAATTTTAGAGAAAATGGGAACGGTACGCAGCGAGCAAGGTTGCCAGCAGATATAGTATACTCTCTGGTCGCCAGGCCACAGCGGCGGGCGCGGGGCCACGAACGTCGCAATCCAGGGAAACGAGCAGAGTTCGAATTGACGTGGGAATCCCAAATCGGACTCCACACTGAAGAAGACATCGCGATTCGCGTAGTTGCAAATCGAATCAGAGTTGGGCAGTATCGAAAATACTTGTATTTAAAATACGTATTTTCGATACTTTTGTAATTTGTATTTTGTATCGAAAATACATATTGAAACATGTATTTTGTATTTGTATCGAAAATACTTTCTGATAGTATTTTGTATTTCCAAAATACAAAAATACTTTTTCTTTATCCGTCACAAACATTGATTGGACCAGTAAATGGAGAGTGTCCCGCCACGTGGACGAGTGCGACCGGACCTCCGGTTCCTCCGATTACGTTTCCTCCCTCCGTCGGTTCAACCGGAGATAACCGGAGGAGCACTGTAATCACTGTGTAAGATATATTTCTTACACCGTAGCTGTAATCGCGAGCTCAGATTCAATTTCTCGGAGAGCAGGCTCCGCGTGCCAGAACGAGTGCTGCCCATGTGTGTGCCTCGTGGCCCTGTGGTTTCGCGCAGTGATTAAAAACGTGTGCTTGCGGTGTTTTTAAGAGCTGATATTTCGTTATGGTATATTTAGGTAAAAATCTTTTTTTTTCTGGGTACCTTGTACTAAATGAATCTTTTTATATACATTTTAAGTTTCTTTGCACTAAAACCCGTCAATTTTATAGCATCTAAAAGAGCCTATTTCAATATTAATAACTATTTGTGCCTATTTTACGTTTAAAAACCTAAAATGAAACTAATATGCCTAATTTCTTTTGTCTATGACTTCTTTTATCTTTTTTCTTCTGTGTCGGCACAACAGACACGGATGATATTAATTTTAAGTTACTTTAACAACCTAAATTGTATTTGTCCTCGCACCTTTTTATCCTCTTCTCTCACTTTGTCGCCTGTAAGAGAGCAAGAAATGAATATACCGGACAAGGATCTAGCGATAAACGTCTCCACGCCACTACTTCCTGACTTCGTGGAGTAGCTGCCTCCGTTTCTAAGATAAAGCGATTGAATTTCCCCGAAAGCAAAGTGATCTTGACCGATAAGAAACATTCATTTTCTCTTGAAAACTTGGAGAATGTATTAGTAATTTATTGTGAGGCGAAATACGGTAGGAATAATTCTAACTATAAACAAACATGTTCATAAATAGTATTATCGCAAAATGTTCAATACTGATTCTACGTAATATTGATTTATGTTTTTATTTTTGAGAAATATAATAAATGGTCAAAAAGTGAGTTTTCTTCTAAGTTTCGAATTTTATTAGTGCCTATTCTACCAGTTAGAAAGCCTAAAAGATGCTGAAAGAACCTATTTTAGGCACCTAAAGTGCATATTTTAAAACCTAAAAATCCGCAATATTCATCAGATATCCATATCATTTGTGATGTATGTTCATACTTTAAGTCTGAAAGGCATCTTGATTAATTGTCTATAACCTGCAATATTTGTCCCAAGCTATCACCTCGCAAGAACTCATGGTGAGATCTTTAAACTCCAAGTATTCTTTCGGCTCTTAGCACGGACAAGATGCCTTTCAGACTTAAAATATTAACATACATCACAAATGATAGGAGCCGTCCATAAATTACGTAACGCAAATTTCGAGTATTTTCAATACCCTCTCCCCCCTTGTAACGCACGTCCCTATCTCTATGTAATGCAGCGTAACGCTGCCTCAGACCCCCTCCCTCCCCCTTTAGCGTTATGTAATTTATGGATGACCCCATACGGATACCTGAAATGGGTCGAAAATTTAATTTGAAACATTTTTGTATAAAGAATGTTATACATTTTTAATAAAAAATTTAAATCTGATGTGATATTTTATTGAACGTGAATGATTGTTTAAAAGAGAAAAAATAGGATAGAAGATATTGGTTGATTGTATTTTGTATTTTCAAAAGTATTTTAAAATACTATTTTGTATTTTGTATCTAAAATACTTTTATGAAAGTATTTTGTATTTGGTATCTAAAATACTTTCGGCAAAGTATTTTGTATCGAAAATACATTTTTCAAGTATTTTGCCCAACCCTGAATCGAATGCAAGAAACAACGGAAGAGAATTTTTGGGGAAGAAGGCGGGCGAAAATGCAAGAGCAATGTCCGATTATTCCAAACTATTGCGGAACGGTGCAAAGTCACGCGTTGGTCCATACCGGATCCGTTGCTTTAGTAGTCGCCGAGGAGTTGTATGAAGAGTTGGTACGAACAGGAATCAAAGTAGCAGTATTGCCGACGAATATACTGCGATTTTTCTAAGAGCGACCCTCAAAGCCACTGAAATCCCATCTTCGCGATGGAATATGTCACGGCATTTCGCGTCTTTTCTCGGTCTTGCCGGTAGAAGTCGCATGATCGCACGCACTGCTTCATACCGTCGCGATCGTGCGAAATCTAGCGGAACGACTGAGAAAGACGCGAAATGCCGTGACATATTCCATCGCGACGATGGGATTTGATTGGCCTTGAGGGTCGCTCTTAGAAAAATCGCAGTATAATACGAGGGTTATCGATGCATGTGAATGTCACGTGTGGTAACGAAGCAAATAATGTTAGAAATTGAAATTGAGGGAATGAAGTATGAAGTCATCTATCTAATCAGACATTTTATACATCCACTAATCTTGGGCGTAAATTTTTTCGCGGAAAACCACGTAGTGATTAATGTTAAAGTAATAAGTATATGTGTTAAAAGAAAATTTAATACAATTAGGTTGGCAGACCCCTTGTATAAAGCATCTCGCTGCAACCTGTATGTATGATTATTTTGCTCCAAATAAAAGTGTTCAAATGAATCTATAAATTCTTTTCAAGTTGTGAAATCTATCAATTAACATGGAAAGGCACATTGTAATGATCAACGGAACAAATGTAAAAATATATTGAAGGGCGGAAACGAAGTAGTGGAGAAAGATGAAGAGAATTTAGAAGAAATGGAGGAAATGGAAGTATGTTTTCTTAAAGAAGAAAGCGAAGTTGGAGAAGTAATGAGGAAGAAAGTGGGAGAGAATACAAATTTAATCCTTGATCAACAACCAGAATTGTTAGAAATGTTAATGCGCGTGAAAGATGTGTTTGAGAAAAGAAGCGAACCGGTAAAGGGATATCAGTTTCGAATTGAATTAACAGATCGTACGCCATTTAAGGGAAGAAATTACGCAATTCCTGTCGCGTATCGTGAAAAGGTCAAAGCTCTAATAGAAGAAATGCAGCGGGAGGGAAATATATGCAAGGCGACCACGGCCTACAAAAATCCGATATTGATTGTCGAAAAGAAAGACGGATCGATTCGCTTGTGCTTGGATGCCCGTAAGCAAATACTATAAAGACAATACAGGACACTTCGCGATATATCGAGAAACACTGAGCCATAGACTAAGGATGTATTCTATATACATCTTTACTCTATGACTGAGCTTAGGGTGTACCAGGTTCTGCCACCAGATGGAGCGTGCATCAGAGCTCTGTTCATGGAGGAATATAGAACAGGAGTGGAAACTCGTGTGGCACCATCTACAACAAGGTACAGGAGTTAAATCGACAACACTGCACTCTGTGGCCAGAATGGATTTTATTTTTTTTATTTTATTTTATTTACGTCAAAAACAGTTAAAAACTGCGTATGACGAGCTATGGGGAGAAGTGAATTTTGTGCACGTTTTCATAATTCTGTGGTCTCTATCCTAAACCATATTCTAGTCGAATTTTGAATACAGAAAAGAGAATTTTTTTTCGAGTTTTGTTGACAAAATATTCGCTCCTATATAATAAAATATATTTTCAAAGGTAAATTAGCTATAAATATTCCTGCCCTGAACCATGTTCCTCATATTCTTCATGAAAGAATAATACTTTTTGCCGAGATAATATGAGAAACGATAATTTGAATAACTATATTTCCCACTGAAATTCAGAAGACGTGCACAAATAATGAAGTTACATTTATGTCCAGAAGCAAAACAAGGGACCATCTCAGCATTTGCTCAAGGATCAGGGAAACTGGACGAAAAACCTGATCGAGATGGGGGCCATCAACCCAGAAACTGTGGTACAATACTTGTTACAGGTTCTTTAGAATTATACAGTCCACACGATAAATAATTACATTAACTATCATTGTTAAAATTAATTCTACTTTCCTTTTTGATGCTCGGTATAGTCTCGAATTGTATAGAAACAGTAATGCAGCAGAAAAGATTTTACTTGGGACTTAAACTTTTCTATCGAATTTAATCGTTTAATGTCTTCTGGCAAAGTGTTGTAGAGTAATGTACATGAATTGTATGTGAATTTTTTGTAGTGAGCTGTTGATACTGCCACCTGGTGAATATGATTACTACGTCGTGTGTTATACTTATAGACATCGGCGTTAACTGAAAATATATTCCCGCCCTTAAGTAAGTCATTTTTGACAAAAACTACTGATTCGTAAATCAGGAGACAAGGTAATGGTAAAATTCCTAGATTAATAAAGAGTGACTTACAAGAATCACGTGGGTTGGATTTGCTTATTATTCGTACAATTCGTTTTTGTAATCTGAAAGTCTGTGAACTATAAGATGTGTTTCCCCAAAATATTATGCCATATCTCAGGCGGGAGTGAACGTTGGCAAAATATACACAACGAGCTGTATGAAGACTGACGGAATTTGAAAGAATTCTGAACGCGTAGCATAATGAGCTTAATTTTGTGTTCAATTCATTTAAGTGGGCATTCCATTTGAGGTTTGACTGAATTAATAGACCTAAAAATTTTGTTACATTAACATCAGTCAATGGCACACCGTTCATTTTCAATGGAGTACAGAATTTTTTATTTGATATGGAAAACTGCATTGAAACTGTTTTATTTTCATTTACTTTTAATTTGTTATTACGGAACCAATTTGAAACGTCTGATATTGTACTATTTACGGTTTCTTTGTTGCAAAGAATATTTGTATCATCCGCAAAGAGAACTGTTCTTCCGTTTCGAATCGCTAAGGGCATGTCATTTACGTATAATAGGAAGAGAATAGGGCCTAAAATCGATCCTTGCGGGACTCCACGTACAATTGGCAAAGAACCGGAAAGGTGTGTACATAAAGTTCCATCATTCCAGTAAGGTATTTCTACTTTCTGAGATCGTTGTTTAAGGTACGAACATAGCCAATCTAGAGCAATACCACGGATTCCATACGAAGGTAATTTTGAAAGTAAAATGTTATGATCAATGACATCAAAAGCTTTTGAAAGATCTAAAAATATTCCAATAGTTGCTTCGTTTTGATCCAATGATGAGGCAACATCCTTAAGAAAAGAAAAAATGGCTGTTTCCGTAGATTTTGATTTCCGGAATCCATGTTGGCAATTTGAAAACGCGTCGTGTTTATTGAGAAAGGTTTCCATTCGCACATAAAAAAGTCTCTCCAATATTTTTGAAAAAACTGACAAAAGAGAAATTGGCCGATAATTTTGAACTTCATTTTTGTTGCCTTTTTTGAAGAGCGGCTTAATCTTAGCTGTTTTAAAAATATCTGGAAAAATTCCGGTGCATAAGGATGCATTAAATATGTGAGTTAACGGGTGTATAATGGCTGGCGCGCACGTCTTTAACAAACAATCCGGAAATTCATCTAAACCGGCCGAATATTTATTTTTTAATTTACCGATTATTTTGAGAATTTCATAGGAAGAGGTTTCGGAAACGAACATAGTGTCTAAGACTTTTAGGGAAACGTCAGATGTTGAATTTTGTGGCTGAAAACCCTTAGTGAGATCGACAGCAATTCTCGAAAAGTATTGGTTAAAGAGACTAGCCACTGTTGCCGGATCGTTCACATCTCTATCGTTATCTTTTAAAACAACATTCTCTACAAGGTTTCTAGTTGGTTTGGTCGCATTTTTTACTATATCCCACATTGATTTTGTTTTGTTATTTGAGTTCAAAATATCCTGATCGTGTTTCATGATTTTAGCCTGCCTTATGACTTTTCTTAACAATGATTTGTATTTTTTAAAGTACAGGAGGAAATATTGAGATACGTTATGATGCTTAGAAATGAAAGAAAGAACTCGTTTGTTTTTACATGATGTTCTAATCCCTTGTGTTATCCAAGAATTGTTTTTGCGTGAAATATTTAATTTTCTTTTCTGAAGAGGAAAGCAAGTGTTAAAATGAAATGAAAGCGTTGAAAAAAAAGAATAATATTTATCGTTTGTATCAATAGTATTATAAACCGCGTCCCATGACTCCTGCAGCAAGTAATCAATGAATAATTTTATTTTACTTTTAGAAAACACTCTACTCATACGTGTATTATTTATTGTGTCATTGTTCGCATTTCGTATAATGGTAAGAATTTGTGCATCGTGGTCACTGTATCCTAAATCTTTTGTTTCAATTTCATGTCGAGTAATGGTTTTGTTAATTATAATTTGATCGATTGCCTTCTTTGAATTTACTGTGATCCGTGTAGGTACTTTTATTGTAATATCTAAATTGAAGGAATTAATTAAGTTAAGAAACTGCTCTTTCTCGCAAGATTCGACCAGAAAATCGATGTTAAAATCTCCACATACAACAATGGATTCAAAAGAGCGATTGATGACTTTGATTAGTGTTATCTCTAGTTTTTCTAAGAACAAAATGTAATCTGCAGCTCTCTTTGTTGGAGGCCTGTAGATGCAAAGCAATATCATTTTTAGCACAGGAAGATGTACAACAGAAATTTCAAAAACATTTTCAACGGCATACTCATTGAATTCCGTCAAGGAGATAGAATCAATATTATTTTTAACGTAAATACAAGATCCTCCATATGCCGGACTTTTATGAGATTCTCTTTTTCTACAATAATAGCCTGCGAGGTAAAAGTTTGGAATTTGGAAAATGCTAAGTTCATTAGGAGATAACCAATGTTCTGTAAAGCAAAGAACATCCATTTGATTTAAATCGCTCTGTAGAGCTGCCTCGATAAACTCAGTTTTATTTGAAAGGGATTGAACATTATGGTGCAATATCTTTATTTTTTGCAAGTACCTACACGAATGTTTTTTTGCTGCATCTGACTGTAGTTGCTATATATTTACTCCATTTTTACCTCGAGTGCGTGGTCGAAGGTTGTAATGTGTCCCAGCAGTCACAGGTTGTGAGGAAATAGAGGCGTCATTGGTAGTGGGAATGGAAGAAACGGGAGTAGGTTCACAGGAGGGGGTAAGAGGGTTCAGAATAAGGGTGGGGGGTGGGGAACGTAAGGAAGGTGAAAGGGATGGATTTTTGGCAGGAGGCTGCGTAGGACTGGAGTTGATGATGTATTGTGCAAGCTTTTCACCGACTGCATGTTTTCCAGCAAGGTTCATGTGGAGACCGTGCCGGGTGAAGTGTTTTACTGAGAGGAAATTCATTTCAAAAAGTGTTACATCTGTTTCTCTCAGTTGCAGTTTTAGTTGTTGGTTTGCGTGCTTAATCTCGCTGCAGAGTGTTGGCCTGTTGTACCAGAAGGGCAGAGTCGAGACTACAATGTTAGTATTTTGGGCGGCACATTGTAATTTGTTTACATGTTGTTCAGGTGTAAAGTTACTGCCCAAATTAATGTCATTCTGCCCTCCGATGATGAAGACTGTGTCCTGATTGGTCATTGTCTTCGTGTGAGTGTCCAACTCTGCAGTCACGTCTGCAAACCTCCCGTTAGGTTTAAAAATAGACGAGACTGAGTAGTTGGGGGGTAACTTCCTACTGAGAATGGAGGAAAGATGGCGACCATGGCTGTCAGCTAAAATAAGTACCTGTTTTTTAGGCTCAGTAGGAATGGCTTTGTTTTCAAGTGGGCTAGGATGCGAAGCTTTACGTGTTTTGGTTTTGACACGCTTCCTAGCCTGTTTGCGTTGGTTTGTGCATGTATTTGTCGATGGAAGGGAAGGGTTGTGAGGATCAGGAAGGCGAGGAAAATCTGTTTCATAATCTAAAACACTAAATCTGTTTTGAATTGCGACTGGATGGGGTGTCTGTGTCTTATGTGCAGTCACGGGTGCACGGTTGGGAAAATTCGCAGTGTTGCCTACTTGTGCCCAACCGTCATTGTAGAGAACGACCTCTTCCAGCCTTCGGATATGTTTATCTAAATTACTGTTTACGTGTGTGAAGGCTTTCAGAAGGTCGGCTTTGAGGGTGTAGAGAGTAAAAAGAGTAGAACGAACAGTAACCATGTCACGAATGCGTGTTAAAGTACGTGATAAAATTGGAATAAATACAAGAAAACTCAGATAAAAGCAACAGTCACCTAGCTTAATATTTTAAAAGTGTAAGATTTATGTGTATTCGATAAATTAAAAATTAAGATTCGATACGAGAAAGAGAAGGTATGCTAACTACAAAATCTATTGAAAACTAGTACTTACGAAATTTGGCAATGCGGTTACGTATTTTCGTTGACATAAGCTGCAACTGTTTAATACAATGTCGACTATACTTTACCGTAAATAGATAAAGATATTAGATGAAATTTGTCTTCAAAATATTGAATAAGATTTGAAACAAATTCAAAACAACTCGATACACCGTCCTCGTAACGTTCAAATTAACTGAATAATCACTCGCCACAAAAATAAAATAAACTGAATAGTCACTCGTCACAAAAAAAAAGAATAAATATTTCAGTAATTAAGTTAAAACAGTGATATAAAATCGAAAATAAACTGATCTGTTTATAGATTTTGACACTTGATCACCAACTCGTAATTCTGAAGTTCGTTAAGTTTCAGTAATATTTAAAATTCGTTAGCTGTTGGTTCGTCTTGGTTAGAGCAAAAAACCAGCCAAAATTATATTTCCAGCTAACCTGCAACAAGTAATGAAAGCACTTAAACACACAAAATGCAGTCAGATCGCTAAAAATAGTAAATAAATCTCAAAAAATCAAGAGCACAACCAGATGCGTCAGTCTCAAAAGATGGCGTCAACCAGTCAGATACTTCTTGATCGCTGAACCAGCTAGCTCAGGTGCACGGTACTCGATCTACTTTTTGGGCATACAATGTAAATAATAACCTCCATAACTGCACGTACTACGATATTGGCGCGCTGTATAAAAAATACAAAATTTGAGCAAGGGAAGAATAAATTTGCAACTAATAAAAACAAACTTTTTTTCTGTATAGTATTCATAAAATTTATTCTGAAAACAATCTTACATCACATAAGTACAATACAAATACAAAAGAAGAAGAATCTGGTATTGTAGACACTATCAAATTACTATTTAAATAGATTTTGACCTACATATATAGTATGTGTGTTAATAAAATTATAATTGTATCTCCACCATCTTTTCATATTATAACACAAAACAAATCAATTTTATGTGGTAAAATTGGCAGAAATGATGTCATATCAACATAAACTTATTTACATCTTGGATCAGATGTAGTTTGTTTTAGTATCAATTTATGTCATGACTAAGAAACTGTTAATACACCACATAATCATAGAAATAAATTGTCACAAAGGAAATATTTGGTATCTCTTGGATCCTAGTTCAGGACTAACGTTATGCAGACATCTCTATCAATTGAGCTAAGAATCAAACACTGCATTCATGACACTTTTCTTGCAAGGAAAATACAATCTACCTGCATATTTGCGTGTATTACCTGTATTTTTGTGATAATCGCATGTTCAATAATTAAAAATATTTTAATTAAACTTAACATTCACGTAAGAACATTAAAACAATTACATTAGAAATTCGTATAAATTCTGTAACAGCAACAGTAACATATTTATACATTTTATTAATCCTGATTAAATGGCGATTGTTAAATGTGAAGTTATTGAATTATTTTGACACCATTAAAATCACAGTCAATTATTTTGACACCATTAAAAATTATTACAAACCTAGAGAAATTCTTTCCACTAGATTGTAGATAGGAGAAGATATTCTTATATACATAGTTATACATCCAGAAACATGTCATTCAGACCTCCTGATCTTTTAACCTCTTCCAGATCTGCAGTATAGTTTGAAGAAGCTACATATCCTAATATGAATATTATTAGTTTAAAACACATGGTCTTTCTTGAAATTCATCACATTTTCATTCAAACCATGTAATTGGAGGATAATAAACTGGTAAGATTTAAAAGCTTAAATTCAACACAAAGGTCTGCAAAGGAGTATCCATTTGTTGTGCAAAGCTAGTGAAAAAATTTGTATAAATAAAAACTTATTTATTGAGGTTGGAATACTACCGTTGCTTTGCCTATTTATTTATGAATCAGTGGTATTCAAGTGAATTACTCAAGGATATTTTCATGCAATTCAGATCTCTTCTTCTCTTACTTCTCCCGCTGATCGGATTCTATACTTCAGGTTACAGACTTGGTGCCTCTGAGTGACCTGTAATGAAAGCATATATTTGAAATACGTAATGCAGGAACACCACACCCGAAATTCTCAAGCATCAAGGTGGTACACTATTAAAATTTAGGCCTATAAAATAATGACATCAAACGCTTAAGGTATCTGAAATGTTCGGAACGATACATGAAATAGCACAACACTAGACGGAAATACCGTTCAATTACAGTAACTCATCATAACTCAAAATATTTCACTCACCTTCCCATTTCGGAGGAAAACCTGAAGAAACTTTATTTCCTTTATCCTGCCGAACAACATTGGTACATCCTTGGGCCCAACATTTAGTCATTGTCATCTGCAACACTTGACGTACACCACCAAAAAAGCTCGCAAACGAAATGTCACAAACAAACACGTTGCCATCGCCGTTTCTTCAGCAAAAAAATAAATTAGTGGATGAAATGAATGGTAGAAGGTTCATAAGCTCGCACCGCTACCTGACGAGCAAATAACCGAAGCAGTGTTTGAAATTACGCATGTACCTTAAAATAGATGTCGCCACATGGAAACGACGCTAGCGAATCCTCTAGTCCATACTCTCAGCGAGAGTTTCCCCTCCTGTTATATATTCCTCCATGGTATTTGCCGTAAGTTCAACGCGATGACTGTTGCATACCGTGTTGTCCCACCGAAAATAAATGAAATGTTTATGAATTTCGGAGGTCATGGAATGGTATTACAAGTACGAGATTTCAAACGCGCGTATTTCAACCTACGCTGAGCTTAAGATTTTCCGAAGAAAAATCTTCGAAACGGAGAGAGGGGACAATGTGACGAACGCGAGTGCCCACGTTTGTCCCACACGCCCACACATGCGAGACGAGCAGCGAACGAACGCGGCGCCATTCAAAAAGGGCGCGGCTGTGTATTGTATCGTCACCTTAAAGAGAGGGCTAAAATTCAACTTCTGAAAAATGTTACTGTCGCATGGACATATTAAGTATGTACTGCAAAGCTTCATTTCTTTTCGTGTTGGCAATTGTTGTTGCCAACATTACCAGCACTACCCCATATATATCGTAATAATGCGAATAGTGACATGTTTTTGATTTACGTTTGCAATAAAAAATGACTTCCGGAGATACCGCCAACATTTCAACCGTGTATCAACATTGCAATCGTTTGTCATTATTTCGAGTGACTTGCGCTATTATTTCCATAATTTTATATTTGTTTTATTTTAGTTCTTTCACGACTTGTAATCCTTTCAGTGAAAATCCTTATTATAACATTACTTTTCTCAGCTACTGTTTAGACTGTTGATCAGTTATTTGGATTTGGTATTTCAGTTTAAGGTTCGATCAATTCATTTTTTTATTTTATACAATATTAATTTATTTCTTGCTGCGTTTCAATATTTTGAGTTATTTAAAGTTATAAATGGCTCAACTCAGGGCATATAGACCTGCTCTTGGGTAAAAATCACATAAATTCAAAATTAGTTTCAGTGTAAATAATGCCGATTATGGAAAAAGTTAATGGATGAAAGAACTCGTTTCACTGACATATTTGTTACATGATGGGTTGCAACATTATTGGAGGTAAGTGAATTCCATTTGTGCAACTAGATCCATATTTTTAAACTGTTTATAAGAGAACTCTCCATAATTAAAGATTAATTGTTACTAATCATCAGTAACAAAGTTGTAATAAATATAATCATATTTTATAGTTATTATGTATATATAGGTGAATGTGATCTCAGTTACAGTATCATAAGCATGTGCAAAAAATAAAACAAAAACATCTCAGCTCACCTGAAAAGAAAGTTCTCTGTCACTGGAATTAACACATTTTCTAAGAATGCTACTGCAATAAAAAACTGGAAAAGTTTAAGATCAGGTTATCCATAGAAGAAATGTCTAATAATTTATTAATTGTTTATACTATTTGATACTTTATGAAACCAGTATCTATAATTTGTAATGTAATTATTATAATCTTCGTCTCTGTCAATTGAAATGAAATGTCAAATTACTAATTGAAAATTCCATAATAATAAGTCTACAA
The DNA here is from genome assembly GCA_031308135.1 of Acheta domesticus. Classification (NCBI taxonomy): domain Eukaryota; kingdom Metazoa; phylum Arthropoda; class Insecta; order Orthoptera; family Gryllidae; genus Acheta; species Acheta domesticus. The sequence continues at coordinate 236,760,546 of JAHLJT010000631.1, forward strand.
AATTTCCTCGCTTACCTGCTATAAATATACAATTCTTATCAGTTGCATGATACTGAGTTAAAGTGATTTAATAAGTAATCTGTACGGCTTGTTTGTCTTTTAGAACTTACTTCAAATACATGCCTAATGGAAAAGAGTTGAAGTTGATCTTCAGAGTTCAAATTACTTAAATCAATGTATTTACTATATGATTGCATGTAACCACCATAGTGGAAAGCAATGTTACTATAAAAGCATTATTAAACAACCTTTTTATGAGGATAGTATTTTTCTGGTTTCAATTGATTTAATTAACTATTTTTTAAGTATAGTACATGTCACTATAAGTCTTTAAATGACACATCGATACATTTATGTTAGAAGAAATAAGACCACCAGAGGAAGTGTCTGTCAGGAAGAATGAACTACGTAATTAATTACATCTCGTTGCTAATATTACTCATTTTATTAAAATCCTTCCATTATTTTGTTTCTGATACTTTCAAACGTTATTAACACGAGGAATACTTATACAGTGATAGGATTAACATTTTAAATGTGTAATTTACACATATTTTGCAAACGATCACTTTTAAGGTTATATTTTTATTCGCACAAAACACTTGTCAATTCCATTACTCGAAAACGAAGCCTTATTTCAATTAGAAGTGCACGGATGTGTCAAGACCATGAATTGTTGTACTTACGCCTCTATCCTTCACGGCCACCCTCTCACACTGTCTCCACGAAAAAGTCTCGACGCCGCGAAGGCCCCTTTCCCCGAAGGCGAGAGTTGCAACGGCTGCTACACGAGATATTGTCCGTTTGATTCAAAATCACATTTCAGAAAATCTAGTTTTATACTCAAATTACTATCAAAATACTAACATATGATACATCATTTTATTCCTTTTTTCATGCTCTATCCACTGCTGGTGAAAAAACACATAGTTTCATTTAAAAAATCAAGATGATTAAATTTGTCAAAAACTAAAAATATTATAGACAATTTCTCTACGGTATGTTACTTGCCTCATGATTCCGCATTGTTAGGCGAAAACTGCATTTCGATATCCCGAACCGTTTAGAAGTTATGGGGGTGGTCCATAGTTGGTGGGACATTCTGCAATTTCTTTTAGGATATCTAGATCTATTGAAGAAATAAAATTCGCAAATTACAGCACAGACATTGAAACGACGCCCCTGCGCCGTAACCGTTTCCAGATGGACACGCTGGGCACTAATGGGTTAATACGTTAAATTATATAAAATTCTGGTTAACTTGGTATTCATCGTTCCTCCTGTCCGTGAAAAATTACCAACATTTTTGGGAATGTTTATGAATTTTCGGGTTTTGTTTTCCGAACTGTTATTAAAGTTTAATCTAGGTGTTATCTCTCTCAGTGATAATAATTATGTTCGGGCCCATAGCAAAGCAGATGAAATATTTCATATGCAGCAAGGCAGAATCGCTAATCCACAACCGTCACAACGCACGACCGTTGCAGCCGATTGTTGCGACTGTGCGACTGGTCCTAACGACGCCACAGCCTTTAGAACACGAAATCAGTTACTGACTGGGAGTGATGCGGCAAGCACGTGTCCGCATGCAGTCAGCTCCGTGTGAGGACAACACATGTAACAAGGATTTGTTCAAATTGTGTAGTAGGGATGTTCCCAGTTCGCACGGCATTTAACTAGTTTTCTTGCCAGGCGGCATGCAGCACGTACGTCTGTGAGCTCCGTGTAAAGACTACACAGGTAACAATTGTTTGTTCAATCGTGCAACGCAGGACTGCTTCCGGTTAGCACGCGTAAGGTATTTACCATCTGTAGTGTGCATCAGACTGCTTGGACAAGGTTCTAGCTAATAGTACGCTCCAAGTGTGATATACCAATATATCATATATTTGGACAGTAACATTTGCTGTAAATGGGTTGGATTCAAAGGTCGTTCAAAGGGTAAAGGGGTTGGATTCAAATGGGAATATACAGCCTTAGCAACGCCGGCGTAGCGGTTGGCAAGGTCAATAAACTGCATTCAGGCCTTGAATAGGTTGGGGCGCTGGCTAGACAGAAATATAAGATAATTTGGGATTGGTTTAGAAAGGAATGACTATCGAGAGCGTGGCAACGTAATTTGGTAAGAAATGGATGGATTGGCTAAGGGAGAATAGACTGTCGACTCCTGACGGAAGTTTGTCGTTTTGTTTAAAAAAATAAGAATGAAGGGTGGATACCGAGGCTTGGAGGGCTAAAAACGGGGGAGTAAATTGATTCTGATAGAGGCCGTCGAGTGGTACGGATCGCTCGCGAGTTTAATATTAGGGGAGTGGGACTTGTAAGTTTGTCTTCAGAGTCAATGGTTTTCGGACTCTGAAAGTTGATGTGCAGCATTTAAATTCGCTTGGGACTTTGAAAGTTTTTATATTGCGGTGTGTTTATTCTGAACTTTGAACTTTAATGTTTTACCACGTAGTTGGGGAGAACAAGGAACTGTGAATATTAATTAAGAACCGGTAGATATTCGAGGCAGTGAGGGCTGAATTCGTCGGCTGCGTCGCAAGATTACAAGAGAGAAGCTGGACTTGGAATTATCATCACCCAAGTGAGAAGATACTGCGGGGCGCCGTCGGTCAAGATTACATTTAGATAAGTACTGCAGTACAAAGGTTTTCTTTTAAACGAGGTCATGACCTAAAGGCAGAATAATTGTCCATACAAGTCAATAAATTGTTAAATTTTCTTTTGGAAATGAAAAGATGATTTTCATTTAGTCAATCACAACTGATAAGTTGTTAGAGATATTTAATTATTTCCTTTCAGATTCCTCGCCATACTGTATAGTTGGCAGATCAAATAATCGGCTATCTAGGCGATAGCGATTATCCATTACGTCACCCATTGACCCAACTAGCCGGACATTTATCCATTCGTTAAGATGAACATGTGGAGGCATTGGTTGTAGTTATCAATTATCGTAACCTGTTCCTGGCGCCCATAGTTTTCCATAAATTCGGAACGGGTCAAGAATATAACAGTCCTTAGGTAAATGATGTAAATTAAAATGGCACGATCTCTTAAGAATTTATGACGAGACATTGTTGGTACATTTCACAAGTGTATTTTACTGTAATCTACGTACTATGCTCATGTAAGCAAGAACTTAAGTAATGCGATAATTAAATTTAGTTTGTGCAAGAACTTTTCTGTAAACCCAGAAAACTCCTGCACTAATTGTCCATCTAAGCTATCAATGGGTTTCAGGAATGCTGTGCTCCACTGTTACTCCATTTATACAGTCCACTAAAATATTCTGAAATGAGTATAGCACCCCGAACAAATGAATACAATTTTCTAAAATAAATATTTAAAAAGCTGACAGTTTTTAAAAATATACGAAGGAGCTACATCTACTCAAATAGCATTTTATTGCATTGGCACTTTTAGTTTCCAATGAAAGAGCACGTGAATCCAAATATTTCATACATTTTTATTACAAATTAACACGTTGGCATTATCGCTCAGGTAGTGATAATATTTACTTTGAACGATTTTCAAAATGAAATGATAGTGACTTGATGTACGTCTGATAGAATAATGCTCCATTAAATTAATGAAAAAGAAGTGCAGCTAGAAACTAAACAAACCGAAAGAATATACAAATTATTGTAAATAACAAATGTTATATGAAACGCAAACATCGGCAACCTCATGATGCAGCCAAAAACGTACAAATTCACTAAGGTCCGATTAAATTAAGAAGGTTATTGACATTTGTGAGTGGAGGGGAGCAACGTTGCCAGGTCGCAAACCACTGAGCACGTGTTACCGGGACACGAAAACAAACACTTCAAAAAATACGTGTAAAAGTGTAAAAAATACGACAAAAGTCTAACCTCAATGCAACTCATCACAACACAGTACACATTGCGCGCGCAGCACAGGCAGAAACGCGGGCACGGCGGCGTGGCGGCAGGGAAGTCGCTTGCGATGCTCAAATGTTCCCCGTGTTCGGCAGAGGCAACTGAGCGACCTGACACGTCACGTATTGTCTCTCTAGTTGGCAGCTGCCATGGAAACGGGAAAGGCGTCCTGACGTCACACAGAACTGTCAATCACCTTCTTAATTTAATCGGACCTTAGGAATCGCTTACGCGCACAGCAGAGGTTGCCACCCAACACTGGGACGACAGCAGCGGCGGCGGCTGCGGCGGCGACGGAGTTCTGACACCGTGTCATCATCGAGAAGGCTTCTGATGTCATATGCACTTCATACGGTTCTCACGTGTGCCTCTCTCTCACACATCTGCTACTGTCTGCTTTTTTTTCTTTCCTTTTTTCCAGTTTTCCCCCTCCAGTTATCCTGGAGGGGCGGGAATTTATTCAATTTTCGGGGGCACAGCTGAGCTGCAGCCGATTAGGCTTATGCAGCGGAATTTAGGGCCTGTCTTAAATAAACTATTCGCTTAAAACTATCTTAAAATTAGTACTACATCAATTGCCGCTTTGAGCATTGGCTAGCATTTATGCATAGGTTTTGATGGTGCATTCTGAAAAGTTATTTATATTGTTCATTTTTTCTTCTTTTTTCATATAATTATGCACGCTTACATTCATTCTTTTTAACTATAACTACTGTCTGCTAGATCCGTCGGCCCCATTTATATTGGGCTCTCGCTTGCACTCGGTAGCGCTTTTGGAGGTCGCCGCCGAAATGTTTGCGTGCAGGTGCACGCCGCGCCGCTTGCCTTGGGAATCACCCCCGGCATGGTGTAGTATCGATAGTGCGGTTCGCCACACTGTCGATACCATTACCGATAAATTCAATAATCCGAACAATACGCTCTGTGAGTTTTTGTACGTCTTAGCAACCAATCAGAATTGATGAACACGGACCAACTTTGTAATGAGTAAAGGTGCAAACGAAACAAATGAGTTCCTTTTTTATGTGCACGTGTCCCGTTTTTTAGTCAAGATCCACATGTCCCGTTTTTCGATTTTTAAGATCTGGGGCCCGTTTCACAAAGGTTACAAGTTACATGTTACATGTTACTAGTACTAGTAATCACAAGTACTCGTATGTTCTGTTTCACAACGATTTTGCAACACTTGTGGAAACTAGTGAATGCCCTGTGGAATGCCTACAAGTAAATTACCCACAATGCAATTCTATTCCCTGTTCCTTTGAGAAAATGTTGAGATGATACCGTGTTTTGCTTCTGGACAGTAAATGTTACTTGACTCTCTGCACTCAAGAAAATATGCGCCAATGTACTCTCTCCACATGCATCATATTCGACTCGTCATACACGATTGTAATTGTATGTAACTCAATAAAGTATTATTATTAATTATTATTATTATTTGAAATAAAATGCCCGTTTTCGCGTTCTTTGGAATTGAGTCGACTGTTTGCCTTGTATTTTTGTGTCTGTTTCGCGTCTTTGTATTTTGGTTTGCGTGCGTATGTTTTTTTTTGTCTCTGGTGTTGTGTTAGCCTTTATTTTTACTATCATTTCTATTACCTTTTACTTTCCGCCCTTTCTTTTTCCTTCAGTTTCAAACTTCTCTTTACTTTTCATTTTAAAATTACTCCATTTTCCAGCAATTTCTCTTGAACTTTCTTTTACATCTTACATTTTATTCTTACGTTTCTATTATATTCTTACATTTCTTCGCAATGGCATCAAGGTAACAAAATGTACGCATTTCTTCGCAGATGCAACAAAATGTACGTTTTGGAGAAAATTCGAGAGCATAAGGCACTTAACATTACCTAATATAAATTCACTGGCATCACTAATAGGATAAAACGTCTATTTCAAAATCCTTAATACCTATGGACGTACAAACATAATAATATCGTTACTTGTAATCGTAAATCATTCAACCCTACACGTATCTTGTAACATAATACTGCTCATTTACAATTGTACTAGACTACTAGTAAGTTCTGAGAAACAGAAACACGTGTTCCATGTACAATTTCACTTGTGAACTACGGGGCATTCACTTGTAACTATAAGTGAATACTAATATGATTGTGAAACGCGATTGCCGCGGTTCTCACAAGTTAACAGTGAATTCACTTGTAACTTGTGGACTTGTAACTTCTGTGAAACGGGACCCTGGTTCTTTTATGTAAACACAATGCAGACATCGTTTCTAATAGGGTAGAACTAGTAAATATGTGTAACGACACAGCGGGAATGATTTTGAAATATTTAACATGGAGAAATACAAACCGAGTAGAATGCCGATTTTTGTTGCAATACACACTATTTAATAAATCCAGAAATGGTGCAAATGAGGTAATTAAAATATTATTAGTAGTTTATGAAATTAGTTTATAATGTTAAGATTTATTACATGAGTACATGTTTTGAAAACGAGTGACGTTAAGAACGAGTTTTCAAATTCGTGCGAATGCAAGAAACCAACATTGTAACCAAGTTGCATGCCCTATTTTTATTTTACCGTATACTATACGTACGTACGGGGCGTATTACAGGGGCCTGGTAACGAAAAAGTGGGTAAATCCAGTTGCTAAATTAAGAAAAAATCTCCTAACACGTGGTGCAGCCAGAATCCCTATTTTGTGGATCCTTGATACCGAAAATACAATTGAAAGCAAAACATCTGTCCGTCCGTCCGTCCGTCTGTGAACAACACTAGTGACTAAACCGTTCAGCCGATTTTCTCCAAAATTAATACACCCTGATCGCTCTGAATATTCTCCCAGTCTCTTGAATTTGAAACTGATATTTTAATTTTGGAAGTTACTTTACATGAAACCCTTGGGACATTTTCAAAATTTTCAAAAAAATGGTGCCAACAATTTTGACTAAATTTCGTTGTTCGATAGTCTAAAAGTCATTTAACGGAATGGCGTAGGTCTTATGTTGGTTGAAAACTCTGATTTTCGAAAATTGAAAATATTGAAAAATTTTTTCGGCATGTTCATACATCTACAATTATGAAGATACAATTTTTGTTCTTAATGAAATGTGTTCATAAAAACAGGTCTTCAAAAAAAGTGATGTTCAATTTTTCAAAAACATAAGTAGTTTTTTCGAAAAATTGTGTCAAACATAGCCATTTTTTTCTTTTCTTTAAACCATTTTTTCTTAAAAACCACACGTTTTTTTATTAAATTGGGACCTGAGATAGGATAAAGAAAGCTTAAGAGAATGGTGCAGGTTTCATGTTCGTTGAAATGCCTGATTTTGCAAAAATTTTTTAAAATTAAAAAAATTTCGGCGCTTTCTACAACTACAATTGTGAAGACTCTATTGTTTTTCTTAATGAAATATGCTCATCAAAAACAGATCTTCAAATAAGGTCATGTTGATTTTTTTGAAAATATGAGTAGTTTTTCTATAATTTCCTGACAAACATAATAGCCGGCTCGGAATTGACTCGTCGTTTTCTTACAACTACAATTTTAAAAATACAATATTTTCTAAATTAAATGTATTTATCAAAACTACATCTTCAAATAAGGTCATGCTTAGTTTTTTTCAAAATACGAGTAGTTTTTCTGTAATTTTGTGACAAACATAATAGTCCGCTGTAAATTTGATGCGCTTCGGACAGCTGGATGCGTAAATTTGAATTTGTAATTTTGTATATTATTTCTTTGTTCGTTTCTTACATTCGACCTTTTGTAATACATTCACACATTAATATTTTAGAAATTGTTAATTTCGAAATATTTGAATTAAAAAGTTAAAAAAAGCTCTGAATAGTGACAATGCAGAGTGTGCAACAACGGAATTCACTTTGCACTGGCGAATATCTGTGACTTACGTGTGATTGTTGTGACCTGATGGAGCTGTATGAAAATGAGTTATAAAAATTATAACAAATATTGTCTAATTGCATGAAAATATTTAGTTTTCGCACCAAATGCTGTACCATTTGTAGTGAGTAGAGTATTTATTGCATGGTTTTAGAATACTCTTCTCTAATCATGGCCCTATGGAATGCATTTCTATGTTGTATATTCCTCCAGGGTCCATGGTATCAGTCTTCTTTTTTCAATACTGGTTTACATAGCTTTTGTATTCTATTTTTGTGCAGTCGTAGAATTCACATAGTTCTGACAACACTGCGATGGAAACAGTGAGTTGTACGCTTATTGGTTGAATTGGACGTTTTCAAATATTAGCTAAGATGTTAGTAGCACATAAAGTACAATAATTCAGTACTACGTAGCTTTTTCCTCTAATACGGGAAAATTAGTGCTGTTGTAGCGCCACTAGTTTTTATATGACAGCATTAAAAGTGTATAAGAGAATCAAACTTAATTTTGCGAAACAACGTTCCTCTGATGTCTCGTGTATACTACTGCGTGTAATACTCTTGTGTAATATTTGACGTCCGTGCGAGAAAACGGTGGTCGGGGCTGTTCCGTTTTCCTCTACCTCCCCCCGATTCTCTCGCTGCGATTGGATGAATGTGTGATGACGCAATCATTCGTGCCTAAAATGTAATATATCATCATTTGTTCCGTAAAACGCCCGATACTATCAAGGGATTCTAGCCAGCACCCTCTCTACAGGAGAGGGTGCTGTTCTAGCCCGATTATGAACGATTTCTTGCAACAGGAAAGGTCGTTTATAATACCGGAATACAAAAAATTATATTAAGAAGTGAATAGGGAAAATCAGACAAAGAAAAATGAAACGTAATTGCGTGACAGGTTGAGGGTCAGAACAGGATGCAGAAAGGAAATTTTGGGAGTTCTTGAAATATACTCTAGGAACATTTTAGTACGTTAATATAATATCCTTAAAACTCCATTTCCGAAATAATATTTTCGAAAAATGCTTCCTGTAGTCGAAATAAATGAGAACCACAAATTTTAATAATGCATCTCGCATTTTCTGCGAAAGTAACGGGCAATATTTGAATTATCGCGCTTTCTTGCCACCCTAATGGCGGATTTCTGGGGCTTAAATTTGGGAGTACGTTTCGCTGCCGGCAGCTAGGGGTGGTGGGGCCCTGCACTCTAACGTATTCTCCAAGCCATAGATCTCCAATTTCTCCAAGCCATAGGTCTCCATTTTCTCTAAACCATTGGTCATGAGCAAAGAATATGAGCGCAAGTCGCGCGGCTATTATCTAGCGGAAAGGATGGCTGCAAGGAATTCTGTATACTCTGTTCAAGGCTGGTTCAAGGAACTTGCAAGAGATATGGAACATGCTTGTTGTGGTGCACGTTGGTTAATAGTTGTATAGGTTAGGGTTCCAAGTAACATATTAACTAATAATATTATTGTTCGTGCTTTTAAAGACACGCTCATTTTTACTTGAACAATGGCGAAGTTGAGCGTTGCGTATGGATTGTGCCCGTTAATAGACAATAACAGTTTGTTGGGAGTTGGTGTTGATGCTGTTCCAGATTGTGCTATTGTAACTATTGGAAAAAACATTGTTATTAGATACAAAGTATGTATATTATTAATTATTGGATTGTGCAATTTAACGTATTTAATTGAAAATGAAAATAACATTTGGTTATAAACACCTCTAGGGATTATTATTGTAGATACAAGCTTTTTCTTTTTTAAATATTTTATTTTGCTTACCAATCTGTCTAGTTATAAAGGTCAGATTGTGATTATAGTGGATGATTATATAATGTTTTAAAAATTGGTTTTTTAATGTATTCTCTAATTCCCAATCTCTTTGTTTACATGTATTTGGATCGGTTTCTGTGAAATCTTTTCTCTTTTAGTATTACTGTGTGGGAAGGGAGAAATTCAAATGTAGATTGATTGAACTAATGTAATTATGGTTGTTTTATTTTTACTTTGTTTCTGTAAGTAGTCTTGATCACTATTACTTACCAATTTTATCCAAATTTTATACTTGGGTTTTAAAAATGTGTGTATTTGTTTTGCATTTTAAGTTATTTTTTGATGGTAATATCTAGGTATCACCTTCATTCAGAGGCGTATCTAGGTATTCAAGCGCCCATGGCAAGCATAGAATTTACGCCCCTGTCAGGATACTTCAAATTAGGGATGTTGTTATTTGTTTTAACGGGTATACTCTAAATAGCGCCCCATGCGTGTGGCGCCCATGGCACAAGCCATGTCTGCCATACCGTAGATACGCCACTGCCTTCATTGCAGCCTTTGCATTGGACATGATAAACATTTATTCTTATTCCAGTTATTTCTTGTATTTTTGTATTAATTTTATATTAGTCTCCTATTAAAAGTGATCGATAATGCCTTTATTTAAAGACTCTGTAGGCCACTTCTTCATTTGCCTTTTCACTTGATATTGACTGTCTTGAAAATAGGTTGTGTGTAATTACAAAAATACGAAATTACAATCTTTGATGACAGTGGGGTAATGATTGTTAAAGGTATAGGGGTAATGATTCTTAAAGACCAACATGAAAATATTGCTCTTTAATATATCTTTGTTCCATTTTATTGTATGACAGTATTGTAAAATGGCAATTTTCAGTTTCAGGATCAAAAGCAAGTTAGTAGTTGGAGTTCCAAAGACAAACTTACTTCTCCGGTAGTGTACAATGTTAACAATTGTCAGTATTCTGCTGTTTTTAATCACGATCAGTTAAGAATGTGGAATGAAGAAGATCAATTAGACAAAGTGAAAAAGTACAAGGTAATTTTGAGTAAATCTTCTGTCTGTAAAACTAACAGTAATTTTTTAAGAAGGGTATTTCAGTATTAAGATTCACAAATAATTGGTAAATTTTAGTTTCAGGAGCCTTTGCATTGTGTGATACCAGATCTAGATGGAGATACTGCTTTCATTTTGTATCGATGTGGATATGTGACCACCTTGACTCAAGCATTGGAGTCTCGCAAAAGTACTTTGAGCAATTCTGTTTTGAAGAATTCAGATTATATTAAAGAACATGCATTAGTATCATGCAATGGAGTAAAATTGGTTGCATTTACATCCTCCAATGAAAAGGTGATAATTTTGCACTAATTGTAAAAGAGATATAGAGAAAATTGTGTAATTGCTGCTAAAAATGTATCCTGAGATTTTTTTGAAATAAGTATTTTCTTGATATTTTTTTGAAATAGGCAAGGTCTCTTATGTTTTTTATTATTATTGTTTAATTATAAATTATTCTATTAATTCTCTCATCTTCCTTTTAAAAGTAAGAGGTAGCCTTTCTTCCATGACCAGCATAGGCTGCACAGAGCTATTTCTGTACTCCAGGTTAATCTTCAGGTCTTGAAAAACTTATCAAGAGTTGCAATATTCATAAAAACCAAATTCTGGCCAGACCAACAGTTGTGGGGGTTTTTGTTTCAGAAGGATAGATTTAATCTCATTTAGTAATTGAATTTCTAATTTCTAAAATGCAAATGATCTGATTTCATGTAGGATGAAATTACATTGCATGTAGTACCTGTTATTTCTGGAGCCCCTTCAGCCCAATATCCTGTGTTGTGGAACAATGTCAGTCTTATTGGTCATGCATTGATGGCAAAAGAGAGTTCATGCTTCTTATTTACGCTTTGTAAGTATGAGCATATTTTTATGAAATTATTTCATTTATTAATGAAATGTTTTTAATATGATATGATTTTTCTTTCAGGGTCAGATGGTTCTCTCTTTTCATTCAAGTTTTTGCCTACTGTAGATATTAATTTTCCTGGAACATTCCTTCAGAAAGTAACTTCTGTTAATTCGAAGCATCCTGTTGCAATTACTCCTATTAGTAACAGCCATCTTGCCTTCTTTGGGGCAGATTCAAGTGAAGAAGGTATGAAAATTAAATAGTATGTGAAACTCAGTTTCCGTAACTACTACTTCAGAGTTTCAAAAAGTTTCTTTGCAATGGTTCCTTCAGTGTTGCTATCGACACTTCATGGACTTCATGGAAATGGTGTCATTTGAAGGTTGTAATTGAATGGGATTTTGTTCCACTAGGTTTGTCATTTGTAAATTGGTATCATGGGGATTTAAAATCATGTTGTGTTCAGTGTAATCTAGTTCAGTTGTAATATATGTTTCAAATAATTTAGCAGATAAAGTCATGTAATTAATTGTATTAATGGGACCAAAGAAAAGTTTGAGCCAAATACATTTTTTTGCAAGCATGAGAAAGTGAGAAACAGAGTCCAGAAAATATTACCTTAAAGAATTTTTTTTCTTAAACATTTCATCTTTGTTTGGTTTGTCTATGTAGACAATGAGTTGGGGAAAATATACAAGTTTTTAACTGTGAAGTGAAATTTTAAAATAGAAAATATTAAATAGATCCATTATCTTTATTCTTAAAACACTTAAGTGTTTTCTTTTAGAAAGAAACTTGAGCTTAATACTCCACCAAATTTTGTATTTTTTTCTTTAAATGGATGCTAGTGGGCCCTAGATGTGTTATTATTTGCTCGTACTAAATGAATTTTTAGTGAAAATACAAAATTTTAATAATACATTAATGGGTATGAATTGGCAGCGGAGGGTGACAATGTTGCTAAGTGATGCTAAGCATGGTTGAGAGGATCCAAAGGGAACGGGAGATGAGCAGGAGAGCAAAAATAGAGGTCGGAACAGAAAAGGAAGTCAAGGAGAGAGAAAGGGCATAATGAAACGAAGTGGAAAAAGCCAGCAGACCGTGTGATTGGGATGAACACTATGGTATGAATGGATGGAGGAGTGTGACAGTGTTTCTAAGTGATGATGGACATGGCTGAGTGGGACCGGAGGGAGCTCGGAATGGAAAGAGAATCAAGGAGAGAGAAAGTTCCTAATGGAAAAAGTGCAAGAAGTCAGCAGAGCATGTGATTGGTAGGAACAGACTATGGTATGAATGGGCAAAGGCCATTGGCCAGAGACTGTGGTATGAATGGACAGGCTGACCGCGTAGTGGGCGAAAGGGTAGTTTAGGGATTTCAGCCACAGATTCTTAATAGATAATTGATAAATAAATATCAGTGCAATGCCAAGTAGCCTGCTAGTTCCATTCAGTCATCATCATTGTTTACTACCATTTTCACATGTTCACATTTTTGTTTCTCTCTTTCTGGCCCTCCTCCCGATCTAGGTCAGGAGATCTTTGACTTTTTAGTCCTCACCCCCTCCTTCCCCAACCACGGAAGTTTGCAAAATGCGGATTTATATTCGCTAGGCATCGAGTTGAATCTTCACAGCCTCGTTTTATATAGAGCCCCAAAAAATTCAAACTTTTGCAATTTTCGAAAACTTGGAGATAACCAAGAAATTGGGACCTATGCCGTACACTTATAAAGATTGACTTTCTGTGTAAACAAATGTGTTGATGATAATTTTTTTGTTTCCAGGTGCAACATTAATCCTTCTTAATTTAGAATTTCAATTAGTTCAGTCAAGATTGCATTTCAAGTTGTATACAAAACCACCAAGACTTTGGAATGTGAGCAGCCATTTACTAGTTGCTGTGGGAAATAATCTTATTGCTGTTCCATATCATTTAGAAGTGGAGCAACTTTCTACACTTGTTGGAACACATTCTTCATCAGTTCCTGTAACAGAGTCCACGTGGATGAACTCGAACATAAAAAAATTAGAACCCATTGACAAGCATGCACCAAAAAACCTTTGTCAGAAGATAAAACTGTTGAGACAGGAAGGCTTTCCACAAGCGTCGTAAGTTTATTTTCTAGTTGATCTTATTTAAAGCAAAACCTTGTAAATAAGCTAGGAGTGCTCTTGTAGATATTAGGAAATTTTTTGATACTAGGTGATACTTGCAACCATTCCACATTTTATAATTCATTGGTTTAGAAGTGAAAACAATTTAAATCTGAAATGAATCATCAAAATACCACCCCTGAAGTGAAATGTATCTTATACATTGACCCTGCATGGTGCATGGATAAACATTGATAAGCATTTATTATCAAATATAAATACTTAATCTGTGCAATTTAATTGCAAGGAATCACTCAAGTAGTCATTGTAATATGACATAGATTTAAGTTTCTGCACGTTTCTCACCTCCCATGCTGTGGAGTGAGAGTACCCATTAGAGTTAAAACCTCCCAAAATGTCTTATTTTGTATATTATGCCTTGAAATACATAATTCAGGTCCCTGAGATTCTCACCACACACAAGCACACACACACACACACAACAAAACAAACAAACAAACAAATAGAAATCAATTAATTAATTTCCTAAGTGCCTAGAAAGCACTTTCTCTAAATTAAATGTAGTGACTTCTGAAGGTCCAGGGCCTATAAGGCTCTGGTATGTCTCAGACATTATCCAAGTGTGGATAACCTCATTGAATATAAAAGATGCAGGGCCAAGGCTAGGAGAACAATTTTAGAGAGCAAAAATGCATCATGGAGAATGTACTTCTCTCTCAATTTCCACATGCCACCACACCTGGTATGGAGAAGGATTCGCCAGATAAAAAGACACTTAACCAAATATGGTGCCAGGTCTATTTAAAAATGAAGAAATTACTTCTCCAAATATGATTGTAGAGGAACTCGCCGTGCACTATGAACATATGTCAAGTTTGGCGAACTACGCTCCTGACTTTCTTTTGATCAAAGAGAGGATGGAGAGTCATCCGTGGGAATTTTCTTGCAGAGCATCTGTCGATTATAATCATCCCTTTCTCCATGTCGGAATTGCGCTCTGCTCTTGCATTGTCGAAAAGAACTGCCCCCAGTCCTAATGAAATACATAACCTAATGCTACATCTTCCTAATGTGGCGATTCAATTTCTCCTCCACCTTTATATTGCATCTGGGAAGAGCCCACCATTCCTCCTCTATGGCGAGAAGCCATAGTTATCCCAACTCTGAAGGATGGAAACGATGGGTCATTGCCACTGACCTACTGACCTCTCGCTCTCACCAGCTGCATTTACAAAGTGCTGAAATGGATGGTAAACCAGCATTTGGTCTGGACTTTAGAGTGTAGAAACCTGCTCACGCCAATCCAGTGCGGATTCAGGGAACACCGGTCAACCCTGGACCATCTCGACGCTGTGGCAAATGAAATTTCAATCTCGTTCATCCTGAGACAACACCTTGTGGCTGTACTATTTGATATAGAAAAGATCTACGACACCACTTGGAGGTATGGCACTCGCAGGGATTGAAGGGGAATCTCCCCTTGTTCCTCCAAAATTTCTTATCTAATGGATCTCTCAGAGTTCACATTGGTGACAAACTGTCTAGCAGTCACCCTCTTGAAAACAGCATCCCCCAAGGGTCGGTGCTGAGTGTCACTCTGCCATTGCCATGAGTAGTAGAGTGTCGGTCGTGTGACAACTGGTAAAGGCATCGCTGTTTGTGGATGATTTTATCATTCTTTTGTTCATCCAGCAACATGAGTGTGATCCAGAGGCAACTCCAACTGGTGCGCAATAAGCTCCATGAATGGAGCATGTCAACAGGTTTTAAGTTCTCATCTACTAAATCTACTGGTGTGCTCTTCTGCAGAATATATCACTTGCATAGCGATCCGATCCTTTACTTGGGAGGAAATCGGCTTCCATTCGCCGACTCCGCAAGGTTCCTGGGGCTCACTTTTGACAAGTCCCTCATGTGGCATGCTCATATCCACACATTACAAACCAGATGAATTACCCCCTCAATGTTCTTTGAATTCTTAGTGGCATGTCATGGGGAACGGACCGCCCTGTTGCGGGTATATAGATCACCCATTCGCTCAGCATTGTAGTGAAGTGTGTGGTTCTGCAGCCTCTTCCACTCTTCAACCCATCAATAGCATACACCACGGTGGTATCCGCGTCTCAGCAGGTGCGTATCGCACCAGCTGAATCGAGTGCTTTCTTGCTGACGATGGGGAGTTAGCTTTAAAAAGATTGTGAGATATTTTATTAGCATCTTAGGGTGCTAAAGTGTCAGGACTCTTTAACCATTCTTGTTGCCGAATAATCACTCACCCAAAATATGAGTCCTCATGTATTCTTCGAACATCGCTACCCCAGCCCCCAGGTATTCGATTGCGAAATCTTTTGTGAGACCTTAATGTCGATCTTCCCACTCCTGTTATACCCCCAAGTGACCCGATTCCCCCTTGGAATGTTCTCCTCCCCAGAATTGACCTCAGACTCTGCAATCTTTCCAAACAAACTACTAAGTCCGTTGGTTTACCAGGTGCATTTTCAGGGTATGAGGGAAGGCAGATGGTTCATAGTACAATGACACAGTGGGATGTAGTTTTTATTGTGTCAGGGCCACCAAAGCAAATCGGCTTCATTCTCAGTGCAGTTTATTCACTACTGAAATGTATGCAATTCTCGAAGCCCTAAAATACATCGAGTCAATGACCTGGACTTTCCTCCAAACCTACTTTCTCCGTCGCATCTTCCGGCCCCTTTGTGATGCATTCTGCATGTGTTTATTTATTTATTTGTTCAAAAAACAGTAAAAAATGTATATGACTTATTGGGGAGGAGATTATCTGCGCACTGCAAGTGTCCACAACACCCGCTGTGCACCACGTACCGCTGTGTTTCAGTAGCGGACGCTACAATGTACTATTCAAGAAAAGAGCAAGAAAATTCACTTTTTCAGTATCGGGCCTACATGTTTTTTTCCATTAAAAAAGTGACATTGAACACAGTAGCATTATATAACTTTCTCTACAAAGATGGTAAGAGAAATGAATTTCACAAAATATTTTTGTCTTTCCTACTGAGTCAACAATGCTACAGTGCTGGCAAGAATGCTCAAATACACAGTAATTATAATTTGTAGTGAAGTATTTTTTAAAAAAGACTTAATAATTAGAAATAAATAAATTCACAATGCAAATAAATCTCAAAGATTTTATTACAAGAATTTGCCAATTCTCTGATTTGTGAAATTTCAGAAATATTGCCAAAAAAGTAATAAATCTTTTAGAACTGATCCTTGCAATGAAGTTGCTTTATAGGGGTTTACGAAAAAGTAGATCTTTGGATTAACATGGATGTATACTTTATTTTAGGATACTGCAGAATATCTTGCCTGACATTCTTGAAGAGAAAGATGTAAAAAGTCTTCTTTGGTGTTTGAAGACATTTTCTGATGTTCCTGAAGGGTGTGTCGTGCAAATTTTAAAATTCTGTTTTTCTGAATCTGATGCCTTTTTAAATAAAAAATCAGAGACTATTGTCAAGCAAACAACAGAAAAAGAAAATCTGAAGAATGTTAGCAAACGAACGACTGATCAATCTTTGAATTGTCATGAGAATGAGGAGCGGTTGTTAGTTAATGCAATTTTAAATGTATCTTTCAGTGATGTTTGCATAATGCCTCATTTAAGAGGCGTTCCATTTACAACAATATTAAGTTTATTAAATTATTTGAGTGATCTTCTGGAACATGGAAGTACAGTCCCTCCTCTGAGAGTGATAGAATGGCTGTGTTTAGTTCTTGATAGTCATTATCAAAAGTACCTTTTGAGTCACAATAAGGAGGTCCTATCATTATTGACAAAGTTAAGCGAGGAAGTGAATTCTCAGGTAAGTAGTTTTATGCAGTAAATATTTAGTTAATACATGTAGATAATTTAGCATAGTCAACATTCTGTTTTTTTGTTAACAGATAGAAGGTTTAGAAGAACTGAAGAAATTGACTCCTCTTCTCCACAAGCTTCAGAATGGGAAAATTCCATCTAAGCTCCCTGAAATGAGTGATCGAAAATATTCTATTGAAACTCTGCAGTTGTATTAAATGATAGAATGACGTTTTAAACTGAAAGAGTAAATTGCGTAAATTGTTTGGACTCTTATCCCATATCATGCCTAATGTGAAGGGATCAATTTGCTCCTGTGAGGACATTGGCAACAGCAAGGGGTATAAAAAAGCATCTTATAACCTACAATACTTTAAGGCCAATGTAGATGCTTTGTCACATGTATCCTAGTTGGTGACAATGGTTTGATCTTTGTGATGATTGGAGCTACATTGAGTCAACAACCTTGAGTCATTGACGAACATGAAATTAAGCAAATCAACCACACATTCAAAATTTGGAACAAGAATGCCCTTGTTCCAGTCTGTTTTTCTTTGTCGAGAGTCGAGAGTTTTTCTGTATCGAGAGTCGATTCATGAATGGAGATGTTTCATTTGAAAAGCAAAGTTTTGTTTTGCACACTTCATCTCCCAACCTTCACCTGAAATTTTTTTATTGACTCAAGTTTTCTTCGTATATTTATTCTGTAAATAGAGTTTAAAACTTATATTAATGCTAAGAGGGCAAATGGACATTGGACAAATGGGTATTTTTGTGTTGCCTTATTTGCAAAAACCATGGATGTGTATTATTTTTACTCATTACTTAAATGTTTTGTTGTAAATATATTATATTAAACTGTTATTACATTTTTGCCAAAACAAATATGTTTGTCAAGTGTTGAAAGCAGTGATTAGATATTTACTAGGTATTTACAATAATTTTGTAACAGTATCAGGAAATATAATTGCCAAAAATATTTGAAGATATTTTCTCTTCTCCAATTTTTCATAATTTCATTACACTGGTCAGCAGCCAAAGTTGTTTCAAACATGGAATGAAATTTCTAATTGTTCTTCTGTTTTCTTAACACTAGGAAGACGGCACCTGTCATTTTGACGGGTGACCTACGTTTTATCTTTAATTCACAACAAAATATGTTGTAAATTCAGCGCTTTGTGGCTTTTAGTATTTAATCATATTCTACTCATTTAAAGAAAGATAGTGATGTACCCTGAACTTTATCAATGATATTTACAAATACTACTAATAGGACGAAGACACATCATTTTGACGGGTGTTGGGTTTTTTTCTAAACCTTTGACACTCTGTCAGGGAAATGTAAATAAAAACGGGATTGTTAGTACATTACATCAAACTGTATCTACAATGAAAACAGCGCCAAGAAACTTCCAGAAGCTGTACGTTTTATAAACTTAACAAAATGTGACTTGACATACTCGATCAAATGGCGCGCTGTAAAAGTTAGGTAACTGGTGGTCTATGCATGTATTCTTCAATGTATTGGATGTAGTGACTATCAGTGCATGTATATTATACACAGAGATGAGGAGAGGGAAAAAATATTGCCGAGATTATATCTTCAAATTGTCAGAGTGCTGATTGCTTGGGCCTACGTACACCCAAGGAAAGGGCACTCTTCAGAGTAGCAATATTTGCAAGTCCTACCAGATAGGAGAATGTAAAGGCAAGAACAAGTCCAGGATCTGCATGAAATGCTACAAATGTGTATGTGTGTTGTGTTCTGGAAACACCCTTTACATATGTGCCCGCTGCTTTGAAGCTTTTGAGAGTTTGATTAATGAAAGTTTACTGACAACCAAGAACTTCACAAAATAAAAATGAAAACCTTTTTATTTATGTTAAATATTAATCTTATCTATTGTTACAGGCATCCATTGTTACATATGTGAGAAAAATCTTAGCACAGCAATAATATTCTTTAATAATAGAGAAGTTGGCGTGGACATTCGAACGATTGTATTGATGATTACTCTAAAAAAATTTGTACCCATCAAAATGATGGGTTCGTCTTGGTGAATATTTCATTAAAAATTATTACAATGGTCTCATTTTTAAAATATTAGTTGTGATATTTAGATCCTTTGAAGACCATTTTTCCGTAGGAATAACTCCCCTAAATGTATAGGGTCCCATTTATAGTGATCAGCTCCAGGACCGGATTACCAGTCTGCAGGGCTCTGAACATTAAATATTTTGGGGCCTCATTGATCAATTTTTTATCCAAATCTATACATTAAACTCCAATTTTTAATTTAAAATCGGTCTAAATAGAATTTTTACATTTTTTTATTAATGTATGACAAATTGTAATATAACTTAACTAAAAAATGAATACAATATTTATGCATTTCATTTATCAATTTTATCAATCAATAAATATACATTCATTAATACTTTTAGTTTACACTTAACTATTCATATGTGTAGTTGATATATAAAATATAACTCATTTAAAACATCTTCCATCTTCCCTTTTGCCGAATAAATTCTTTTATTAAATCATCAAAATTTAAGCAACGCATAACATCAGATTCAATTGATAGGAAAGCCAATGAACGCAATCTATCCTGTTGCACTGTAACGAAAAACCCCTCTCACTGCTACTGATATCGATCACGCCCACGAAATAGGCGCCAATGCAACGAAAACCCCCCTTTCCTATTTACTAAAACGTCCTAGAACTGGGCACTAATGTAATGAAAATCTCCCCTCTCAACTCCTATTATTGATCACGAAAACTTCCTTGCTGATCACCTGTAATATCAACAATGCACACCACTGTGCCCCCCCCTTTTACTACCCGGAGTTTCCTGTTTACATAAATTTATCAGGGCGGGCCGTGATTTGTTCTCTACAGAACACAAGCGCCACGCCAATGCAGGGACCAGGATCAGCTAGCTATGTGATAAAAACACCTATTACGTAACATCAAAACGAGAACTCAAAATCTCGTTTGTTTATTTTCTTTTTAACCAACAGAAACATTAATACCCTCATAAAAGAATCAATACCACACAACATCAACAAAACACGATGTCATAAAAATCACAAAAATCAATAAACATTATACCCAAACGTTATTACGAAATAATGAGCTCAATACTGTGGCCACACCCATTACATTGCAATCCCCCCAAAATGTTTACAGTTTTGGCTTTGCAAATCATTTAATCTTCCCAAGAGCAAAGAAATCAAAGTCATTGACTTCACTGGAGTGTTGCAAAACAAAAAAAATATTCCACTTCCCTTTCGTTGTTAACGTAGCAGCGACCGGGTCCACACACAGGATCTCACGCCGTCATGCGTAAGAACTCTGCTCCACTGCTGCCTGCTAGCGCCGAATTACCAGTGCCCCCCAAATTGGCACTGACCACGGCGCCGATATGCAAAGACGCGCTCGAGTCTGCTGCACCTCGGCACACCTCGTTCGGCGACACCCGCTTCGATTTTTCAATGGTCGAAGTAACACCGGTTCCAAACATTAGTAGAAAAACTTTCAAAATTCACAAAACTCAAAATTATGATCGCGCGTGGCATAGCTTTATATATTACTACTAAAATAGTTCACATCACACGGCATACAGTTCCGCCACCTTGCGAATACAAGTCCGAAGGAGCAACACCTTCTCGAAATTTTATAAGTTCGCGTGTTAAAATACTATCACGAGTGACGCAGAGTACAACTGGCCACTAAGTTATTCACTCCTCTCACAGTTTATAATAGTTCACTAGTACGAGTCCAGAAGAGAACACTTCATCAAAAAATTACAAATCCAAATTTAAAATTATTCTTGCAATAAGCGACGCGGATTCTGCCTCTCGCTACCAAGCTATTCACCCGTCTGACCCCCATTGTTGTCCTAAAGTATTTATAGTTTTTTCCGAACAAAACAATAGCGCCTCTACTGTCTTCTGCTTTATAACTTATAAAATAGTTTATTATTAATTTCTAACACTTCCTGGATTGTCTTATTATATTGTAAAATTCCCAATTAAAATTTCGTATCCATTCCGCTTCTTAGACATCACTTCTCGCTTCATTTTGTTAAAAGAATGCCTTTTCGTGCGTCTCATGCCTACAAACATCACTCGTTTATTTCTCAATTAACTAATGTAACGTAATGTTTATCTATTAATGTTCGGCGTCCTAAAATTGTGTCACCGCGTTTATAATTTGGCCCGTATTCCACGGAATACTTTGGTATATGCCAAATCTCGGTAGACACACTAGTTTTCGTTTAATTTCTTAATATATCCAAACTTTTCTGATGTGACGTCACGACCATTGTTGTTTTTGTTCTTTAACATGTTAAAATCAATATCGGAATCACAAAACTCGCGATATTATGCGTTTCTGTGACCCGATTTAGCTGAAACAAACTTTATTCTGTTCCTTATAATTTTGCGCGTTGACTAGTAACACGCAACCATTAATTCACAACGGCGTTCACATGCTCGCCTGAAAACATATTAAAAGTCAATATCGTGATCACAAAACTCGCGATATTAGGCGTTTCTGTGATCCGATTTAGTTGAAACAAACTTTATTATGTTCCTTATAATTTCGCGCGTTGATTGGTAACGCGCAACTATTAATTCCCCACTGCGTTCACATGTTCGTCCGAAATACTCGTTTTCTCTTAGATCACCTTCACTTGTTTTTTCTATATTCCACTCTGGAAGTTTCTACATAAAGTTCTATACCACCCGGTTCATAGACCAATGGTCACTTCATGTTATTTACCTATTTCATTTGTAATAGATGGCTAAACTATTACAACTTCATCCCCTAGACGTCGGTCACTCGCTGACGTAGTCACGATGTACCGACTTCTACTACTCTAACTCAGCAAACTCGTCATGTCTTGATCAATTGTTGGCCCCAGTGGCACCTGCTACGCTTCACACTTGCGGTCCTAACCCCTGCCTATCGTACGTGCACCTGTTGCACCACCTTGACCGTAGCACTACCTATTGTACATTCACCTGACACAAATTCGCGAGTTGTCACCTGTCGCACTTTCACTCACTCACTATTCCAATCTTGCTTTCTTGCTTATAAACATGACTTACATACTAAAACTACAACTAAAATACACTTACATACTTAACACAACAAAATATACACTTAACAACTGTTCTTCTATCCCCCTTGACTTCTATCGTTCAACCATTTCTTTATACGATTAATATTAAACCAGTTTGGACCCCACAATCATGTCCTTGGTTCGACAAAACAACACTGTTATTGTCTAGTACCTTTTCAATTACGTATGGGCCTTCAAAGATAGGAAAGAACTTCCGAAACAATTTCTGCTCGGACGATGACGAGTGAGGCGACTTCACCAGAACTTTGTCACCTATGCGATACACCCCCCGATAGAACTGCCCTTGAGCCCCTTTTCTACGACTGGCTGCCTTCTTTAATTGGTCATAGATAATTTGATGGTTTCCCGTGATTGTCGTTATACCGCTGATCTCCGGAGGAACAGCGATCTCGTCAAAGGATCCTTTCTTCTTTTGTCCGAAATGCACCTCCCATGATGTTCGTCCGGTGCTTGAATGTGGTACTGTATTCAGTACTTCGTTTAATATGGGCACTGCTTCAAACCACGCCCGATGGTTCTCCGACGAATAAACTCGGAACAAACGCGACAGCTCCTTCATCACCCTCTCACTGGGGTTGCTTTGGGGATGCCTCACTGCGGTAAAATGAATTTCTATTCCCAAGGTTGTCATTTCCTTGCGCCACCTGTCACTTGTGAATTGACTTCCTCTGTCATGCAGTACTCGTCTAGGCTTTCCGCCTATATCGATAAAAGCCTTCATCTGCCGGACACAGTTCGCAGCATTCGGTTTTCTAATGGGAAAAGTTCTTACTAATTTTGAAAACACGTCAATAGCTACGAATAAATACTGGTTACCGAACTTAGTTTTCGGCAACGGACCGTACAAATCGACGGCGTACAGATCACGTGGACCCTGCGGTATAATGGCTTGCCACTCGCCCTCCTGACGGCGATTAGGCTGTTTCGTCTTCTGGCATACGTCACAGGAGCTTGTTAATTGACGCATTTGCTTCCCCATATTCGGCCAATAACAATAATCCGCCAAAATACGCGTGATCTTTTCTCCCCCGAAATGACCGTAATGCTCGTGTGTAGATATTATCAAGCCCTTCCGTTGCTTCTCCGGTACCCATATACGGAATTGATTATCCGGACCGTTGGTCTTGCGCAATATGATCCCATCGTGACTTTTCCACAAAGCTGCATTCCGTTCTCGTACGCTCTTGAACTTGCTAGAATCGTACTGCTGCCCAGCTACCAATTTCGTTACCTCCCGTGTAAATGGGTCTCCTTGCTGCATGGCAATCACCGCGTGCTTTTTCCATCGTGGATTGATTTCACTCACGCGTATTACTGCTACCAGATTCTGTTCACCCTCTTTCTCCTCCACTCTAATTCGGGATAAATAATCTGGGAGTAAGTTCTTCTTGCCCTCGCAGTATTCGATATCAATCTGAAACTGCTGTAACCACAGAGCCATCGAAGCAATCTCTCATTATGAGTATGACTTCTCATCAGAAAGATCAATGCCTTATGATCAGTAATCACCGTAAAAGGTCGGCCCACTAATAATGCCCGAAACTTACGCGTTGCCCAAACCACGGCAAGCGCTTCCGATTCTATGGTACCGAAATTTGCCTCGCTTCCCTTCAGGGACCGACTATCTAACGCGATAATCTGCTGTTGCCCGTAATCGCCCACTTGAAACAGGACTACGCCCAGCGCCGATCCGCTACTGTCCGTCTGCAAGTACATCCGCCTACGGAAGTCGGGGTAACGTACCACGTACGTCTCTTCAAAGCCCGTAGCAGCTGTTCGTAAGCTTCCTGGCATTGTTGCGTCCAATTCCACCTGTTCCCCTTTCGAAGCAAGTGTAACAGAGGTACTACCTTCTGTGAGTAGTTCTTAACAAATCGAGAGTAATAGTTTAAAATACCGAATAATCGGCGAAGTCCACGGATATTCTTAGGCGGTGGCAACTTTTGAATCATTTCCTTTTTACATTCCTGAATCTCGATCCCCTCACCGGAAATTTCGTGTCCCATAAATTGTACTTTAAGTTGACAAAACTTACATTTTTCTATATTTAATTTCAGGTTGTAGGTTCGAAAAATCTCAAACAATTGCCTTAAATCTCGCAAATGCGCCTGTAAATCTGGTGAAAATAACACGATGTCATCCACATACATTACTAACGTCTCCTTCAACTCAGCCGGGATGACGTCATCCAAGTAGCGGATTAACGCCGCCCCCGAGTTCTTCAATCCGAATGGCAACCGTGTAAATGAATATACAGTTCCCTCGAACCTAAAACTGATATATTTCTGGGATCCGGATTCAACTGCAATTTGCCAATACGCTGACGAAAAATCAAGGGCGCTAAAGATAGCCGCCCCTCCTAACTTCACGATCATATCATTAATGGTAGGTGGTGCTTCGTAGCGGGGAATCGTTACGGCATTCAACTTTCGTGCGTCGAGGCAAATCCTTACACTGCCATTCTTCTTTGCCACGACTACTAATGGACTTACATATGGGGTGATAGCCCTCTTAATGATGCCCTTCTGTTCCATTTCAGCTATCAATTGTCGCACTTGTGCCCGGTGCGCGTATGGGATAGGGTATTGCTTCGTCACAAACGGTGTAGCATCACTGATCTCCAACCGAAATTTATAACCTCTCACTGCCTCTGATGACTCGTGAAACACGTCTACAAACTTCTCCAAGAGTTGCCGAATTTCTTCCGGGCCGTTCTCTTTGTCAACGACACCTTCCACAGCACGTTCCACGCCCTGAAGAACCTCTTCCATCGAAGCCTGCACTTCGTCCCCATCGACCGCCGCCTCATCATCTTCAGCGACCACTAAGCCACCACCAATACAACCTCGTAACCGTAATGTAATTACACCTGTGCTTACGTCTACGACGGCTTGGTAGGCCCTTAATGCGTCCATTCCGATGATAATCTCGCGTACGAGTCCTCGGACCACTATTGCCGCTACCTCGATGGTCAGTCCCTCCACGCAGAATCCCAACCAAACTTGTCTTCCCGTGGTACTTGCTGCCTTCCGGTTCGCCATCACGACCCTTAGCTTCCGCGTTGGTAATTCAACCAGCTCTTGTCCATCCCTCTTCAACTCCTCACACAATTCTTCAGATATTGCACTGATGCTACTTCCCGTATCTACCAACGCATACACCTGTCTCCCATAGCACGTGCCCTTCAACACTAAACACTTGCTCGGCTTCGCACCTTCCATTGTTTCTTCACGAAGCAATTCATCTCCCGCGACCATTACACTTGTTGTTGCTAGTACCGTAACCTGATTCCCTTCCACGTCATTTGGTTCGGGCCACCCTCCCGCACAAAAGCTATCTAGTTTTCCGGCCTTCTGTCTACATTCCTCTTTGCTTCCGGCCTTGGTTCATATCTTGACGACCCCCACCATTTTCCTTTGGTTTTGGTTGCTGTTGTGACGGCCCACCTTGTGGCTTACCTTGTCTTGGCGCTTTCTCTCCCGTGCGCACTTCAACCGCGCATACATTTTCCTGTCGGTACTTCTTGCCGTTATATCCATTCGTACCGCCCCCATTAATACCAAAGCGTGACCTCTCATTTGGGGAATCTTGGTCATTTCCATCATTCGTCTGATCGAACCGACTAACACGCTCGATCAGCTCATCTATTGTTTCCGGCATATTATTCCATAACAAGTTACGGACGTTACCCGGCATCTGTCGTATCAATATTCTAACAATTTCAGCGGGATCGAAATTCTCGCTACAAATCTTGAACGCGCTTACTTTGCGCGTCACGAAATCGTACATGCCTTCTGCACTTCCCTTCCGGTACCTTTCCGACATCAAGCGATATCTAAACTCGACCCGATGATGCTGGTTCCAATAACGCTCTAAGAATTTCCCCCTCCACTCTTATATTACTACTAAAATAGTTCACATCACACGGCATACAGTTCCGCCACCTTGCGAATACAAGTCCGAAGGAGCAACACCTTCTCGAAAGTTTATAAGTTCGCGTGTTAAAATACTATCACGAGTGACGCAGAGTACAACTGGCCACTAAGTTATTCACTCCTCTCACAGTTTATAATAGTTCACTAGTACGAGTCCAGAAGAGAACACTTCATCAAAAAATTACAAATCCAAATTTTAAAATTATTCTTGCAATAAGCGACGCGGATTCTGCCTCTCGCTACCAAGCTATTCACCCGTCTGACCCCCATTGTTGTCCTAAAGTATTTATAGTTTTTTCCGAACAAAACAATAGCGCCTCTACTGTCTTCTGCTTTATAACTTATAAAATAGTTTATTATTAATTTCTAACACTTCCTGGATTGTCTTATTATATTGTAAAATTCCCAATTAAAATTTCGTATCCATTCCGCTTCTTAGACATCACTTCTCGCTTCATTTTGTTAAAAGAATGCCTTTTCGTGCGTCTCATGCCTACAAACATCGCTCGTTTATTTCTCAATTAACTAATGTAACATAATGTTTATCTATTAATGTTCGGCGTCCTAAAATTGTGTCACCGCGTTTATAATTTGGCCCGTATTCCACGGAATACTTTGGTATATGCCAAATCTCGGTAGACACACTAGTTTTCGTTTAATTTCTTAATATATCCAAACTTTTCTGAAGTGACGTCACGACCATTGTTGTTTTTGTTCTTTAACATGTTAAAATCAATATCGGAATCACAAAACTCGCGATATTATGCGTTTCTGTGACCCGATTTAGCCGAAACAAACTTTATTCTGTTCCTTATAATTTTGCGCGTTGACTAGTAACACGCAACCATTAATTCACCACGGCGTTCACATGCTCGCCTGAAAACATATTAAAAGTCAATATCGTGATCACAAAACTCGCGATATTAGGCGTTTCTGTGATCCGATTTAGTTGAAACAAACTTTATTATGTTCCTTATAATTTCGCGCGTTGATTGGTAACGCGCAACTATTAATTCCCCACTGCGTTCACATGTTCGTCCGAAATACTCGTTTTCTCTTAGATCACCTTCACTTGTTTTTTCTATATTCCGCTCTGGAAGTTTCTACATAAAGTTCTATACCCGGTTCATAAACCAATGGTCACTTCATGTTATTTACCTATTTCATTTGTAATAGATGACTAAACTATTACAGCACTATTGGCCTCAGAGGATTTTTTTATCCTTTTTAACTGTGAAAAAGATCGCTCTCCAGAACACTATGTTATCATGAATGTTAAAAACATTTTAAGGTAGATTTTTAAGTTTGTGAACTGTCTGCAATTTTATCATGTATAATTATTTTATAGATATCAATATGATTAATATGAATAATTTTATCTTCATTTTCAAAAGTATGTAATGATGAAACTTTTTCAATTCTCTGGCAAGATTCAAATCCAGATCCTCAGGATAAGATGCGACAAGCATTTCAATGTTAGATGATAACTCATCATTAGACTAGTCCATGTTTAACAAGAAAGAAAACTTGTCTGACCGCTTTTTATAAACCTGGCCTCTACTTTTTGTCCAAGCTTGCAAAATGTCAATAATCACATAAAAAGTTGAAACCTGATATTTGTATTTTGCACTTAAAACGTATTCCGCTTGACCATCCCATCTTGACCTGTTTTCTCCATAAAAGGATGCACATTTCGTTAAGAAATACATTGTATCTTCACAATTGTAGTTGTAGGAAGACACTGAAATTTTTTAAATTATTTTATATTTTCGAAAAATCATTTCAGCGAACATGAGACCTGCTTCCTAAGATCTCAATTTAATCAAAAAGTTTTGTGGCATTTTTAACAAAAAATGCTTTAAAGAAAATAAAAATTGTCTATGACGCAAAAAATACTCATGTTTTGTAAAAATTGAACATGACATTTTTAGATCTATGTTTCATGAACACATTTCATTAAGAAAAAACATGTTTATCTTCATAATTGTAGTTTTAGAGAGACGAGAAAGTTTTGAATTTTTTCAGTTTTCGAAAAATCAGTTTTCAACGAACATAAGACCTGCGCCATCCTCTTAAATGTCCTTCACACTATCCAATAAGAAAGTTTAATCAAAAACGTTGGAGCCTTTTTTTTAATTTTGAAAATGCCCCAGGGACTTCATGTAAAGTACCCCCAAAATTAATATATCAATTTAAATTATATTAAATGAAAATATCAGTTTCAAATGCGAGGGTCCTCGACATCAACCAGATCGATTGGGGAATATCAATTTTCGAGAAAATTAGCTGGACGGTTTAGCCGCTAGCGTTGTTCAAAGACACAAGACTTTTTGCCGTCAATCGATCTTTCGGTATCATGGACCCACAAAACACGAATTCTGGTTACATCACGTGTTAGACGATTTTTTTTAAATTTAGCATATGGATTTATCCACTTTTTAGTTGCTGGAAAACGGAAAAAGACTTGAATTCCAAAAGGCCAGATTGCTGGTCACTGTAACTAACTACTTGGTAGTATATTTCAATAATAAAAAATGGTCTTTATCTATGATGAAAAGCTCTACGATATATAATTAGGTATATGAATACCTACTTTAACAGAGACAGTTATATAATAAAAACAAACAGCGACTTAAAGCACTACACCTTCAGTTTGGTTTTTTATATGCTATTGCTTCGTCAAGTTTAAACATGAAATTCGGAGAATACCGATAGCATCGTAAGCCAATATGAACGTGAACTTAAACAAAAGGCCGGTTGGTTTGAATAATCGTACTTTTGAGTAGGAAACTTTGATCCCCCAAAGTTTGAAAGATTGATATTTTTGAACTCAGAAATATTAATAATAATATTATTATAATTGTATATAACTAACCTTATATGTACTATTTTCAAATTTAATTAGATAATATTGCTAATTTTTTTAAATGCTACCAAGCATCAATCTCGTCTTTTGAAGGGGCCCCAATTTGACGGGGGCCCTAAGCAATTGCTTAATCTGCTTATGCGATAATCCGATACTGGACAACTCTCTTTGGAAGAAAAAAAAACTGTGGGGGTGAAGAGTGTTACAGCACTTATTGACTGAAGTTAATAACATTTTGCTTCCCTAGTTACATATTGAACATGTGGTGCTACAGAATGGCACAGACTTTCCCGTATTAGTTTTCTATTTCCTTGGGTCTTCGTTAGCTATTCGGAATTGGCACAAACCAGTGGCGTAGCGTCAGGGGACGCTGAGATGCTGAGCATCCCCGTATATAAGAACCTTAAATACTGTATTGATAATCTTACAAGTGGTCTGTTGAGCGAAACACGTTTTGTATTAATTTAAAATTGATTTCCTATGATTGAATTCGGCGGGCTGTTGAAGCTGGCCTCTGATTGGTTGGAAGCTAAAATACTTCAGCGTCTGCCGCCAGATTGCGACGAGCAATGACGCATGCGCAGATGGCGAGGTCCCCCTCTCCCCTCTTCACCCCTGGCCCTAAGAAACCCGACTGCTTTACGCTAGCGTCTACTGCGGAAAGACACTCGTTTGTGCACGAGAGCGCAGCACACTTCAGGCGTTCAGTAAATTATCTTTCTCTCTCTCACTCGGGAGTCCCCGCTTGGTCATGGGTACAAACTGTAGAAATAGTGCCTGACTACTATTTCTTAATTAATATCCAAGAAATTGTATTATCTCTTAAATAGATTACATATTATTTAAGTCTGCAATGTATAAATTAACAAATGGTCTTATTGCCATTCGCGTATAAGAATTAAAGCTGAGCCATTGTATAATTTGCTTTCAAGACATCGGCAGCCCTGACTGCTGTGAGGATTTTGTGGGAAGCGCCTACACCGTCGTAAGCAATCGAGATCGTGGAAGTAGTCCCAGTGTATCTGCCTTGTGTTGCGTTCGCCTGTTAGATGAAGTAGTTGATAGTGACATTTTGTGTGTTATTGTTGAGCATCCCCAAACGTGTGAGTCACGCTACGCCACTGGCACAAACTCTTTCTGGCCAGCTGTCATCTGTCACCGCCAAAAGTACATTTTTTTGTCATTTTCTTAATTTTTCGGTTTCCTATTGGTAAAACGGAAACATTAAATTTAGAATAGTAAAAAACACAAAAACCTAGTCATAAATGGCAATTTTCTTTTAAAAATTATGTGCCGTTTAAGAGAAAATGGCGTTTTAGCGCTACTAAAAATGCGAAATTTGAAGCTCATTTTCACAGAAAAGTTTTGAGTTTTCAAAATACTTTATTTGAAGTTATTTGAAGCACTTACACACACAAATATAATAATGTTTATAAATTGCTGGTAATGTGCACATTAAAGATGTGAGAGATCTTTCAAAAAATTTACATTTATATAATTTTTGAAAAAACAAAAAAATTACTCAAAATAAATTTTACGTCATATTAAACAGTGTAATTATCATTATCTGTTACAAATGTCTCAAGAAAAAATTTGCAGCCATATATGAGAAAATGGCGTTTGAGCGTTTCTCAAAATGCCGAAATTTGAGCTACTTTTCACAGAAAATGGTAGTGTTTTCGTGAAACTTTACTTGACATTATTTAAAGCACATGTACTCGTAAATATAATAATGTGAAAAAATCGCCGCTAATGTAAATATTGTCGACGTGAGAAATATGTGAAAAAATTTTAATATTTTTAATTTTTGAAAAAACCAACCGATAGACCAGTATGGCTTTAAGTCATCTGATAGAGTAAATTTACCACTATCTATACCAAAAGTTTAAAGAAAAATTTGGAGCCGTTTTTGAGAAAATCTTGTTTTTGTAAATTTTTAATGTTGCACATATTGCACGAAAACTACTAAAATTTTGAGAAACATTTACATGACCTTTATGAAAGAACTCAATATGCAGAACAAATTTTATTTGAAGAAAAAGTCTCTATCTTCAATTTTGTAGCTGGAGAAAGACGCCGAAAAAAATTCAAACTTTCAAAATTTTCGAAAATTCAGAGTTATCCGTGAAAATCGGACCTATGCCATGTTAATAAGTGTATTTTACTCTATTCATACAAGAAATTTAAAGGAAAAATTTGGAGCCGTTTTTGAGAAAATTTTGAAAATCCCCGGGGGGCTTTACTTTATATGAAGTACCCCCAAATTTTGAAGAATCTTTTTCAAAATCTCAAAGCTTTGACTAGAATCAGATCGACCGAGGAATATTCATTTTGGAAGAAATCGTACGTATGGTTTAGGCGCTAGCAGTGTTCACGGACAGACGGACGTTTTCCTTTCAATTGGGTTTTCGGTATCAAGGACATAGAAAACAGGGTTTCTGGCTACACCACGTGTTAGGGGATTTTTTTTCTTAATTTAGCAACTGGTTTTATCCACTTATTCGTTTTCACGGCCCGGCAATTAATTTTTTTCCGCCGAAAATTGGCCATTTTTTCGCGCAGCATTACATAACTTTCCCTATACTACGTATATCACTCCGTGTATACGTACGTATACGGGAAAGTAAAATTTCAAGGCCAAGTACAGTTAAAACAAAAGAAGAGAGATAACCCAAATTAAAGAGATTTCTGATAAACAATTGTAAGGAAAATGTTTAGAAAAATGTGTTTATTCAAAACTACGTCTAATAGGATGGTCTAAAAACATACTTACCTTGCTTAAATTTAGATCATTTTCAGGAAAATTGTGATTCAGTTTCTGATGAACATCACACTCTATCAGTATTTGAAAGATGAAACCTGAAGTACATCAATGCTATTTGTGAATTTCGAGTGTTATTCAAAGTAAACAAGTTCAGTCAATAATTGACGGTATTCAATGCATTGTTTATGATATTTGTAGAATTTGTTATTCGATATTAGGTTTGGTGATTCAAAACGTACATTTCTTGAGTTCTTTGTGTAAAGTAAAAAAGAGGACGTCAAGCAGTCTCAACAGTTCTCCAGGAATATGATGCAAAGATTAAAGAGGGAATATTTGTTGGACCACAGATAAGTAAGTTGAAAAATCAAAGACACAATGACACACCGTAAAACAAGCATGGTCGGCTTTCAAGGAAGTCATTAAAAACGTCCTAGAAAATCACAAGGATCCAAATTATAAGAATATTGTAAAAAAATATGCTTGAAATATTTAGACAGCAAGGGTGTAATATGAGTGTTGAGGTACATTTCCTAAACTCTCACTTGGATTGTTTTCCAGAAAATCTTCGTTGTGCCAGTGAGGAACTAGGGGAAAGATTTCACCAAGACATCAAGGAGATGAAATCAGGGAAGGTGGAATGTGAGTATGTTTGCAAACTATGTCCTGTCACGGGCCCGAGATAGAAAGAAAAAAGAAAAGAAAAAAACTAGTGGTGCTACAACAGCACTTACTTTCCCGTATTAGAGGAAACAGCTAAGTAGTACTGTAATATTGCACTTTATGCGCTACTAACATCTTCGCTTGGAACTCACTATTTCCATTGCAGTGTTGTCAGAACTATGTGAATTCTACAACTTCACAAAAATAGAATGCAAAAGTTTTGTAACCCTGTATTGGAAAAAGAAGCCTGATACCCTGGAAATATAGAAATGCCTTCCATTGGGCCATGATTAGGGAAGAGTATTTTAAAACCATGCAACAAATTCTCTACTTACTACAAATGGTACAGCATTTGGTGCAAAACTAAATATTTGCCTGCAAATATCAACACAAATTAGACAATTATAACTCCTTTTCATACAGCTCCATTAGGTCACAACAATGACACTAATTCACAGATATTCGCGAGCGCAAAGTGAATTCCATTGTCGCAGACCCTGCATTGTCGCTATTCTGAGAGCTATTAATTCTTTTTACTTATTTCAAATATTTCAAAATAAACAATTTCTAAAATATTAATGTGTAAGTCTATAACAAAGTTCGAATGTAAGAAACGAAGAAAGAAATAATATACAAAATTGCACATTCTAATTTACGACGCATCCAGCTGTCCAAAGCGCAGTAAATTTACAGCGGCCTATTACGTTTGTCACAAAATTAAAGAAAAACTACTCGTATTTTGAAAAAATTAAGCATGACCGTATTTATTTTATTTATTTATTTGTCAAAAAACAGAAACATAATGGCACAGTCTTTCCCGTATTAGTTTTCTATTTTCCTGGGTCTTCGCTAGCTATTCGGAATTGCCACATACTCTTTCTTGCCAGCTACCATCTATCATCGCCAAAAGTACATTTTTTTGTCATTTACTTAATTTTTCGGTTTCCTATTGGTAGAACAGAAACATTAATTTTAGAATATTAAAGAACACAAAAACCTAGCCGTAAATGGCAATTTTCTTTTAAAAATTATGTGCCGTTTAAGAGAAAATGGCGTTTTAGCACTACTAAAAGTGCGAAATTTGAAGCTCATTTTCACAGAAAATTTTTGAGTTTTCAAAATACTTTATTTGAAGTTATTTGAAGCACTTACACTCACAAATATAATCATCTTTACAAATTGCGGATAATGTGCATATTAAAGATGTGAGAGATCTTTCAAAACATTTACATTAATATAATTTTTGAAAAAACAAAAAAATAATTAAAAATAAACTTTACGTCATATTAAGAGTGCAATTATCACTATCCGTTACAAAAGTTTCAAGAAAACATTTGCAGCCATATATGAGAAAATGACGTTTGAGCAGTTCTGAAAATGCCGAAATTTGAGCTACTTTTCACAGAAAACGGTAGTGTTTTCGAGAAACTTTACTTGACATTATTTAAAGCATATATACTCGTAAATATAATAATGTAAAAAAATCGCCGATAATGTAAATATTAACGACGTGAGAGACAAGTAAAAAAATTTACATTTTTGTAATTTTTGAAAAAACCAACCGATAGACCAAAATGGCTTTTATGTCATTGATAGAGTACATTTACCACTATCTCTACCAAAAGTTTAAAGAAAAAATTTGGAGCCGTTTTTGAGAAAATTTTGTTTTTGTAATTTTTTAAAATTGCACATATTGCACGCACTATTGCACGAAAACTACCAAAATTGTGAAAAACATTTACATGACCTTTATTAAAGAACTCAATATGCAGAACAAATTTTATTCGAAGAAAAAATCTCTATCTTCAATTTTGTAGTTGGAGAAAGACGCCGAAAAAAATTCAAACTTTCACAATTTTCGAAAATTCAGAGCTGTACGTGAAAATCGGACCTATGCCATATTAAAAAGTGTATTTTCCTCTATTCATACCAGAAATTTAAAGAAAAAATTTGGAGCCGTTTTTGAGAAAATGTTGAAAATCCCCGGGGGGCTTCATATAAAGTACCCCCAAATTGAAAAGAATCTTTTTCAAAATCACAAAGCTTCGACTAGAATCAGATCGACTGGGGAATATCAATTTTGAAGAAAATCGACCGAACGGTTTAGGCGCTAGCGTTGACCACAGACGGACAGACGGACGGAATGCCGTCAATCGATTTTAAGTATAAAGAAGCAACAAATCATGGATTTTGACCACGCCACGAGATAGAGGATTTTTTTTCTTAATTTAGCAACTGGTTTTATCCACTTATTCGTTTTTACGGCCCGGCAATTAATTTTTTTCCGCCGAAAATTGGCCATTTTTTCGCGCAGCATTACATAACTTTCCCTATACTACGTATATCACTCCGTGTATACGTACGTATACGGGAAAGTAAAAAGCGTTGTTTGGAATTAGAGAATGTTACGAATGTTCAAATAAATGAGATTACATGATTACAGTGCTCAAACATTGTTTCTATTAAATGTTTTTGTTTATATATTGTATTTAAAAAACTAGTGGCGCTACAGAATGGCACAGACTTTACCGTATTAGTTTTCTGTTTCGTTTGGTCTCGGCTAGCAATTCAGACTTGCCAATACTCTTGACAGTTGCCATCTATCGCCGCCCAAACTACATTTTTTGACATTTTATGAATTTTTCGGGTTATCATTAGAACAAAACTATTATTTTAAGAATATAAACAAAACAGTTAAACCTTGCCCTAAATGACAATTTTCGTTGAAAATTTTCGAGCAGTTTTCAAGAAAATGGCGTTTAAGCGCTACTGTAAATGCGAAATTTGAAGCTCTTTTTTACAGACAATTTTTGAGTTTTCGAAAAAGTTAATTTGAAGTCATTTGAAGCACTTACCCTCACATATTCAATAGTGTTTACAAATTGCTGGAAATGTGCATTTTAACCGTATGAGAGAACTTTCAATTTTTTTTAATTTTTGAAAAAACAAAAAATACCCCAAAATTAACTTTACGCCATATTAAAGAGTACAGTTAGTACAAGAATACAATTAAAGAATACAACAAAAAATTGAAACCATTTTTTGGAAAATGGCGTTTGAGCGTTTCTGAAAATGCGCAATTTTGAGCTAGTTTTCACAGATAACCGTTGTGTCTTCGAGAAACTTTACTGGATATTATTTAATGTACTCGTAAATATAATAATGTGAAAAAATCGCCGCTAATTAACAACGTGAGAGACAAGTAAAAAAACATTTTTGCAAATTTTTAAAAAACAAAAGAATAGTATAATATGGTGTTAATGTCATCTAATAGAGCACATTTAGCACTATCCATACAAACAGTTTAAAGAAAAAATTGGAGCCGTTTTTGAGATAATCTACTTTCTGTAATTTTTTAAAATTTCAAATATTGCGTGCAATATTGCGCCAAAACTACTAAATTTTTCAAAAAAGTGGACATGACCTTAATGAATGAACTCACTTTGGACAACAAATTTTATTTGAAGGAAAACTCTATCTTCAATTTTGTAGTTCTAGGAATACGCCGAAAAATTTCAAACTTCGGCAATTTTCGAAAATTCAGAGTTAACCGTGAAAACGGGATCTATGCCACCTTAATAAGTGTATTTTACTCTATTCTTACAAGAAATTTAAAGAAAAAATTTGGAGCCGTTTTTGAAAAAATTTTGAAAATGTCCGGGAGCTTCATGTAAAGTACCCTCAAATTTTGAAGAAAGTTTTTCAAAATCGCGGCGCATGGAGTGGACGATGATCGAGTGGGGAATATCCATTCTGGAAGAAATCGCACGTATGGTTTAGGCGCTAGTGTTATTCACAGACGGATGGACGTTTTGAAAAGACCCACTTTTTCGGTATCAGGGGACCCCAAAACGTGTATTTCCGTTGAAATCTCGAAATCGATTTTCCGCAGCATTACATAACTTTCCCTATACTACGTATACTATATACTTTCCCTATACTACCTATACTACGTATCCCTATACCCGTACATGTACGGGAAAGTAATAAATGTATTTGAGTCGAAAGTAAAGCTATACTTTTATTATTTCTTATACTGTGTTAAACTGACTCGTGATGGAGAAAAATGGATTTCAAATTTATATTCAGCATGGTCACGTTAAAGTTATTCACATATTAAAATAAGAACACCAGCCAAAAAGTTATAATTTGCTGACCAGTGTTATCTGGCAGGTGTGACAACAATTTTAATTTTTAAGAGCCGGTTAAACATAACAACTTTCTAGAGTACATTTTGGAGGAAAATTACGTTTTTTAGGTAAGTTATTCGCGAATTACTGAAAAACGAACCATCTGTTGAAAATATGCTTGTCACTAGTGTATTCGCCATTACATTTCAACCTAGGGAACTGGTTTCGAGAAAAATCAGGCTCATGTCAAAAATCGCCAAATTAAGCAGGTAGAAGGTCGTTTAATGTTTGATATTTTAGTTACCTAAAATAATTGACAGAAAATGCATGCTATGGAAAAACTATGGCCAAAACTATGGAAAATACGAGTATTTCGATACAGGAAGCAAAATCCTATTTCGAAATTCAATATAGATTTAAAAAATGCCATTATTTGTTTGCTCTTTGTGTGCTTGACGATAAGTGTGCTCTAAGAGTTTTTTTTTAAATCGTGGGTTTCAATGAATTCCAAAATAGAACCGGACAAGAACCGGTTGAACTTGGCGACTCCCACGAATACATTTTTGAGCGAAATTACGTTTTTTACGTGAGTTATTCGCGAATTTCTGAAAAACGAACCACGTGTTGGAAATATGCTTATCACCAATCTATTCGCTATTAAATGTCATGCTAAGGCACTGGCTTTGAGAAAAATCGGCCTCATGAGACTGGAGATTGTATGCACATTACTGTTTATCTGGTTGGTGTGACAAAAATGTTTAATTTATACGAACCGGTTATACGTAGCGACATCCTTGAGTCCATTAAAAAAATTACGTTCTTTGCGGTAGTTATTTACGAATTTCTGAAAAACGAACCATCTGTCGGAATATGCTTATTACCAATGTATTCACTGTTGAATTTCAGAATAAATAACTGGTTTTGAGAAAAATCGGACTCATGTCAAAAATCGCAAGATTCAATTATTTGCCGCATTTGGACTGAGAAGCGCTTTTTCGAAAATCGTGGATTTCAATGAATTCAAAAATATGGTTAAATTGGTCGCCTCTAACTCCTTAACTATTTGATCTACAGCACTGATATTGATACTGGAGGTTATATGTCCAAACATTACTGCTTATGTAGCAGATATAACGAAAATTTTAATTTATAAGAACTGGTTAAACTTGGCGACTTCCTGGAGTAAATTTTTGAGGAAAATTACGTTTTTTACGTAAGTTATTCGCTAACTTTTAAAATGCAAATCATGTGTAGGAATAATGCTTATCACTGGTGTATTCGCCATTAAATTTCAGGCTAGGGCTCTGGTTTTGATAAAACTCGGGCTCTTGTCGAAA
Source organism: Acheta domesticus (assembly GCA_031308135.1). NCBI lineage: Eukaryota > Metazoa > Arthropoda > Insecta > Orthoptera > Gryllidae > Acheta > Acheta domesticus. The sequence goes on from JAHLJT010000631.1 coordinate 236,798,846, forward strand.
ATCGCCATGGTCCAGAGGTCGTTGGGTTTTTGCTATTTTAAAAACCCAAAAGAATTGGCACAAAATGTCCATATCTCCAAAACTATGTAAAATGTTTCGATACAGGAAGCAAAATCCTCTTTCGATATTTAATATAGTTTTAGAAAATTTCCATTATTTGCCGCATTCGGACGATAAATGTGCTCTGAGAGGCGTTTTTTTTCGAAAATCGTGGTTTTGAATCAGTACCAAAATAAGGTAAATTTTGACGCGCTCTAGCTCCTAAACTATTTGATCTATAGCATTGAGTCTACAGCACATTTGTCGTCCGAATGTGGCAAATAATGGCATTTTCTAAATATATAATAGATTTTGAAATTGGATTTAGCTTTCTGAGTCGAATTATTTTCCATAACTTTGGAGATATGTGCATTTTCTCCCAATTATTTGGGTAACTACAATAGCAAAAATTCAACGATTCCCACCTGTTGAATTTTGAGATATTTGACATGAGCCAGATTTGTTTTCAAATGTTCAATCAATACTTTAGCCAGAAAATGCGTATATGGCGAATACACGGGTGATTTCCAACAGATGGTTAGTTATTCAGAAATCCGCGAATAACTTTCGTAAAAACCGTAATTTTCCTAAAAAATGTACTCTTGGAAGTCGCCATGCTTAACCAGTTCTTATAAATTAAATTTTCGCTTACACCTCCGAATTATACAGTAGTGTACATAAAATATCCAGTGGAAATTTCAGTGTTGTAGATCAAATAGTTTAGGAGCTAGAGCTCGTCAAGTTTGACCATACCTTGGAATGGGCTGACTTGCTTGCTTACGTGACTGTGCTCCAATATTTTACTAATTTTCAGCTACTTTTCTACATATTTCAGGTGACTTTTGCTGTTAAACTGTCTTCTTTACTTGTTTACTTGTTACAGATAAGCTGAAAGAGATTTATATTGTCCGAAGCAGTGAAAAAGAAGTAATCCAAATATTTGGTTTAAAAGACAGCGTAACGGACAAACGTTTATTTGAACAGTATAAAGACCATTAATATTAATTTTTCTCTGTAAATTAATTGAAATTTGCGTGAAGTTTTAAACTATTGTGAAAATTGTTGTGAAAATTGTGAAAACATAAGAATTCAAAGTTTCGTCTACCACAGTAACGGAAAGACTTGAACTTTGTATTTAAATTTGTGGAAGTGGTGAATTTCGTGGCCTTTCAATAGGTAAAGTATAGAAATCTAATTGTATTTATTAGTTTGCAGCTTCAATCTATTACATTAAACACTGAACGCATTTTGAATTTAATTAATCACATTTAAATACTAATTAGAAACAGATCACCGTTATTTTTAAATAAACACGTAACGTAATTTAAATAAGTTAATACAATTAAATTTAAAAGATAATTTAGGGAGTAGCTTTTTTGTAGTATTCTGAATTATATATTTACTTATTTTCATATTTACTACGCACTTGACACGCATTCGTGACATGGCTACTAATCGTTATACACTCTCTACTCTCTACGCTCTCAAAGCCGATCTTCTGAAAGCCTTCACACACATCAACAGTAATTTAGATGAACATATCCGAAGGGGTCGTTCAAAACACAGACGGTTGGACAACAATAGGTAACACCGCAAAAACCTCCAACCGTCCATTCGCGGAATCAAAACAGAATCACCACTACCAATCACGACTCAAAACAGATTTTCTGTATTAGACTACTACAATGAGTTTCCTTGCCTTCCCAATCCTCACCACCCCCACCCATCATCGACTCCATTCACAAACCAACGCAAACAGGCTAGCAAGCGCAAAGTAACAAAGACACGTAGAGTTGCGCAAACTGGCTCACAAGAAAACGAGGACATTCCCACTGAGCCCATCAAAAAGGTACTCATTTTAGCAGATAGCCATGGGCGACAAATCTCCTCCCTGCTCAGTGAGAAACTCCCAACCAATTTCTCTGCCATGTGTGTGTTTAAACCTAACGGGAGGTTTGCCGACGTGACCAATGAGTTGGACACGCACACAAAAACCCTCACCAAACGGGATACAGTAATCATCATAGGAGGGCAGAATGACATTAATTTGGGTGGTCACTTTACGCCTGAAGAACATGTTGACAAATTACAACTTGCCGCCCAAAACACGAACATTGTAGTCTCGACTCTGCCCTTCTGGTACAACAAGCCCACACTATGCAAAGAAATTAGTCACGCAAACAACCAATTGAAACTGCATCTGAGATGCACACATGTTAAATTGTTTGAGCTAAACTTTCTCTCAGAAAAACACTTCACCCGACATGGTCTTCACCTGAACCTTGTCGGAAAACATGCACTCGGTAGTGAGCTTGCAAAACACATCATTTCACAAACTTGGCAGTGTCCTGCCCAAGACCCATCCCCACCCACATCTCCTAGTTCTCTTCCATCCTCTGGGACCCCTTTGGACCCAATTACCTTATCCCCTGAACCTAATCCGTGTATTACCTCTCCCACTATTCATTCCTCTACATCTGTCACCCCTCCTTCCTCACCTCTTGTCACTGCTGGGACACGATACTTCCTTCGATCACGCACTCGAGGTAAAAATGAAATAAATAAATAGCAACTACAGTCAGATGCAGCAGAAAATCATCCGTGTAGGTACATGCAAAAGATTCGAATAATGCATCATAATGTGCAATCTCTTTCAAATAAAATTGAATTTATCGAGGCAGCATTACAATGTGATCTAAGACAAATAGATGTCTTTTGCTTTACAGAACATTGGTTGTCTCAAAATGATATAAACACACTCTAAATTCCTAGCTTTACATGCAAATCGCATGTTCCATTGAAAATGAACAATATGCAATTAGCTGATGTTGAGGCAACAAAATTTTTAGGTCTTTCAATTCAATCAAACCTCAAATGGAATGTACATATAACAGAATTAAACACTAAATTAAGTTCATTATGCTAGGCATTCAGAATTCTTTCAAATTCTGTCAGCCTTCATGCAGCTCGTTGCGTTTATTGTGCAAATGTGCATTCCCGCCTGAGATATGGCATAATATTCTGGGGAAGCTCATCCTGTAGTATTCAGACCTTCAGATTGCAAAAGAAAATTATTCGAATAATGAAAAAATGCCTTCCACGTGATTCCTGCAAGCCTCTTTTCATTGAGCTGGGAATCTTACCATTGCCTTGTCTATTTATTCACGAATCTGTAATATTTGTCAAAAATTACCTACTTAACGGAGGGAACATATATTCATGCAATATTGATATTTATAATTACAATACACGCCGTAGAAATCACGTGCATCAAGTGTCAGTATCAACAGCTCAGTATAAGAAATCAACATACATGTACGTTACTTTACAACGCATTGCCAGATGACATGAAACAAAGTCTGTACACAAATTTAAGTTTGAAGTAAAATCTTTTCTGCTGCAAAACTGTTTCTATACAATTAGAGACTATACTGATCGTGAAAAAGAAAAATAATGTTTAATGTAACAAAACAAAGATATATAATGAATTATTTTAGGTTTGCATTGTATACATTTTTAAAAAATATTTAATTGGCCTGTAACAAGTAATGTACTTCAGCTTCCGGGTCAATGACCCCATCTCGATCAGGTTTTTGTTCAGTTTCCCTGATCCATTGAGCAAATGCTGAGATGGCCCCTTATTTTGCTTCTGGACGTAAATGTAGCTTCACTGTGCGCACGTTTTGTTGAGCACTCCTTTTGCTTGTAGTTCATTTACAGTTGAAATTGATTTTCTATAACTCGGGAAAAAACATTTTTCAAATATTTTATTTTTCTAAAATAATTATTTTCTAAATTCATTTTTTCGTTTTTTTTAATTCTGGCCCTCAAGAAAATGTGCGCAGGTAAATTTCTTTCCCCGCACGTCATATACAGTTTTTGACAAATAAATAAATAAATACATTTATTGAAACCCACGATTTTCGGAAAAACAACTCCCAGAAGACATTTGTCTTGCGAATGCGGCAAGGAGTGGTCGAGCCGTGAGAGACGGAACTGCACACACACGCACACGCACACGCGCGCGCGCGCACACACACACACACACACACACACACACACACACACACAAGCCCGATAGAGGAGTTTACTCAAATACTATTTAGAAATATATTGCTCCGTATATACGTATGTATACGGGAAAGTAAAAATCCAACAAAAGCATGATCTAGACCCGTTACAGAATTATCTACAATGCGAGTCAGCTCATTTACTAAATGTATCATTCCTTCACTAGCTAAATTGACTGAATGGTTGTCTGATTCAATACTTCGATTCAAAATATTCAAGTTTTATGTCATCAATGTATAGTATATTTTCAATCATATATACAATAACTAATTCAGTTATTATTGAATCAATATCGTCTGTGAAGTCTGCCCTTAAATCTTTCTAATTCCTAATTCAGCATTAGTACATTTAAGAGACGGCGTTTGATGTAGGAACTCTTATAAATTGCACGAAACGGTTGTCATTGCCTACCACATTCTGTATAGAGGAGTAAGTCAGAACATTGCGCAGAAAGACTTTTGGATTAACTTGCTTTGTGTTTTCAAGCCTCGAAAGTACTTCATGTAACAATATAATATTTGATTTCTTTTTTTTTGGGGGGGGGGCTCCATCGAGACAATTTTATTTGAATTACGATTCAATGGAGAATATTCCTTTCAATTTGCTTTCGAATAACTCTATTCAATGAACGCCTTCTGGTTTATTTTGGTTTAATTTACTTTGTTCAATTAGAGATCATAAGGATTTCTAGTATTGAAGTGAAAATAATTATTTTCGAAATACTAGTAATAATTTGTTTGCAGTTTTGTGATTTTTCTGAGGTTCAAGAAATTGTTTTGTAGAAAGTGTTTGATGCATTGGTTTTAAATGATTATTGTATATGGTAGTTTGCATATTCTTTCCAAACATTGTTTTCGAGTTTCAGAATTTTACCTCTATTATTTTTAATGTTATTGAAAAAATCATGGAGTATTTCATATTTTTTTCTTTTAAATTCGTTTGAAGTAATAGTAGCATCGCTGTGTCTGCAAAAAGAATAATTTTATCAATAAGAGAAAGTAGTACCGCAAAACAAGTACATACTAAACCTAATTTCTACGGCCAAATCTCAAATTCGAGCCTATATAATTCCAGTCTAGATAGTTTGAACCTGAACATTTAATTAAATGCATTTTAGTAAAGTAAGCTTGCCTTAAATTAAATCTGACATTAATTTGCGTCAAAATTTGAGTAAATTTTGTTTCACAACATGGAAATTTGTATTAAAATTCCAACTCTTCTTAAGAAATATGTAGCTCTGTATAATTTGAATTTATTTATGCAGATTAAATGTTTTAAAAAGTTTCAAATGAGCCAGAACCTTGCATCTACTCGTAGTGTCAAAGTTAGAGAAAGAAAAGAAACTATGGCACACTTAGTGCAAACTTTTGTTACTGAGGCAACACTGAAGCCTGTAACAAATCCATATTTAATGTAAATGTGTGATGATTTAATAGGGGCAAATGCACCCATCGAAAAATTAGTAAAGAATTAAAGGATTAAATTAAAATTAATTATTAAAGCATTTCTAGAGAAATATACAAGGCAGGGCATCCCGGATCCACACACATGAAAGGAAAATTATGTTCCTTATCTTAAGAAATTAGAATCAGTAGGTGCATGTTTTGTCCATTTTTATCTTGCATCGTGTATATTTGGCTATTTGATAATGCATGTTTGCATGCATATTTTAGCTTTTGATAGTGCATGGAAATCCTGTCTCTAGTAATAACTTAATGAGTGAAATATAAATATACGTTAAAGATTTAATTAATCGTTCGTGTGTTATTGAATTAAAACTTAAGCAAAATATTAATAATGACTTTCCATTCACAATCGAACCGTACAGATTACGAGAGCTCGTTTAATAACGTTTATAAACATGGTAATCGGGGAAAATATGTTTTTCAAAACCCTTTCAACATACCGCGCACTACCATAATATTCAGTTCAAAGGATCATCTCCTTTGGACGCTCTGAGATAAAAAGGCTCTTCAATTATTTCTTTTGTTACCTCTGTTAGAAAACTATGAGAACGGAAATCAAAAGACACTGCTAGGGTCACACAAAGAGTCGTAAACGGTTTTCATTCTATGGACACTTTAAAGCAAACTGAGTCAAAGACCGCGATCGATATTTCATTTATACCTTATATATCACAGTCTGTGTCGGAGCCACGTAATTTGGTAGTACAGAGAAAACGGAAATTGATATGATTACAAAGTAAGAGTTATGAATTTTTGATTGCATAATACATAGGGTCAAAGGAAATCTACTTGCCAGGCGTTTACAGAGAATAAAAGGATATTATTTTCACCAGAAATCACATTGGGGCTGAAGGACATTCATCAGTAGCTCGTTTGTAAAATGTGTCGTAAAGACTAAAGAGAAGCAATAGTGAAAATTGAAAGTCTATTCTTGAAATATAATTCTTGCCCAACTAATTCTTGCACGATAGTTTGGCGTGTTTTCATAAGCATTAACTTCCATTTAAACAAATGACAATGGCTGTATTCGAAAAGACTTTCTACTTGTAAAGAATGAGTAAGTGAATGAAGTGAGGTTCACGAATGGATGCGGAATTTTTTACACGTAGGCCTACATATTTAACATACAGTAAGTATGGAAGGTGGCAATGAAAGCCATTACGAGACGAAAATGAAAGTTGCAAGTTTTTTTTATGAATTGATCGTTTGTTCAAAGAAATTGCAAAATGCATACAACTTTTCTCGTATGAAAATTGATTTTTGACAGAAAATTTCCATTTACTGTCTTCAGGCACTGAATTATTATACTAAATGAACACCTAAAACGTGCGTGTTTACCTTTACCAATGCAGTTTACCTTTAATCTGTGGGAGGAATGATTGTAAAGGTAGAGAGGCAATGCGAAGAAGGAAAACAAAGTTGATTCTTGAGTGGCCACCGCCATTACAGCCCTTATACGTGAGTGTAATTTTATGTAAAATCAGTTTCATTTGGTGTGAATGAATCGGTCATTTTTAAAATTCCGTCAGTCACTCTCTTTTGCATTTTCGCTTTTTGTGAGAAAATAGAAGATGCAGGATGGATGCATCGTTCCATATGGAAATCTCGTTAATCAGATGAATAGAATGACAGTGAGGACACGGCAAAGTTTTGGTTTGGTTTTGAAACTCTGTAAGTCATTGACTTGCGAGGTATGTATGACTTTGTGTGTATGTATACAATATGTATGACCGGGATATCACTTACAGAGATATTGCGTAAAAGAAATATTCAATAAGGAAATATTCCTATGTGCTCTCACAGAAACACATTTCAAGCAATTGTTTCCGTCCTATGAATGTTTGATGTAAATGCACATTGTCATTTCACGTATAATATTGTAATAAATGTGTCAAATTACAAACTGAAACTGCGATGTGTATTTATTTATATGTTTAGGTAAAATATTCCTGATGAGCTTTTGAAATCCCGTAAGTCATAAACATTTAAATAAGTTCAGTGACTATTGTATTATTGATGCAAATATGTTACATATCTTCATGGCATTCTCAATCAGGATTTATGCATCAGAAATAAAAAAGAAAAACAGAGAAAACTTCTCTGTGTACTTAATTACTCATTACTTTCCCGTATACGTACGTATACACGGAGTGATATACGTAGTATAGGGAAAGTTATGTAATGCTGGGCGAAAAAATGGCCAATTTTCGGCGGAAAAAATTCATTGCCGGGCGGTAATAACGAAAAAGTGGATAAAACCAGTTGCTAAATTAAGGGAAAAGAATCTCCTAACATAGGGCTGTCAAACGGAGCACGTACGTGCTCGGAGCGCGCTTGCGCTTTGCTAGGGCACGCAGTGCCCACCGACAAGGGAAGTCTTCGCTCCGATTTTTCAGGGATGCACAGAAGACGTCATAGGGGAACGCAAGAAGACGTATAACAAGTTTCAGTCAGAGGGGGCTCTTGTTTTTTTGTGCAGTGATCGCAGAGGTGATGCACATTGTTTAATGTGCAGAAAGTATTTAATACCAAATGTTAAAAGTTTACGAATTCTTCCATGGAGAATACAAACAGTTTCGTTAACACACGATCTGATTTACTTACATTTTTTAGGAAATATATGATAAATGCAATTTTGTATTAGGTACATGTGTTTTAAAATTAGTGTATTTTAATATTACATAATATATCCGATTTTACATATTATTACATATTGTCACTGTTTTCATTACATATTTATGAACGTGTTTTGACGTTTCATTCTTCATATTTTTCCGGTCTCTATTCATCATTACTCTATAAATTTGGAAGTGCTTTTATTGCGTGCATTTTCACACGAATGATATGCACATCGTATTTCTTTAAATGTTTATTTTCAATAATAGTGTCAGTATTTTTCTGAAATTATGATATATAATACTTGAATAGTATATATTTTTGTTTATATTATTTTCTAAAAAATATTAATTTGAGTTATTAGTAATGAGTGTTAATAGTTCTCATATATTGCATTCTCTAGCACTAAGTAGAAATGTGCGTTAATATTTCCTTGGTGTAATGATCAATACTTGTATTGCTGCAGTTTATCTTTAGTGTGAATTTCCATTAAAAGTTGGTAAAATTTATTAAATATCTCGATATACCAACCCGTGTGATTGATCCAACTCGCCGTATTCGCACGAAGTTTTCTCGCCCCTGCTTCCCGCCTGTGACACGAGTGACTTCGCTAAGCTGATATCGCCGCGGGCTCCAAACCTTTGCGAAGGCCATTCGCGTACTCGTTCGTCTGACGGCCCTGCCTAACACTTGGCGGAGCCAGAAACCCTGTTTTGTGGGTCCTTGATACCGAAAAACCAATTGAAAGGAAAACGTCCGTCCGTCCGTCTGTGAACACTGCTAGCGTCTAAACCGTACGTACGATTTCTTCCAAAATGGATATTCCCCGGTCGATCTGGTTCTAGTCGAGATTTTGAAAAGGATTCTGTAAAATTTGGGTGTACTTTACATGTAGCCCCCGGATATTTTCAAAATTTTCTCAAAAACTGCTCCAAATTTTTCTTTAAATTTCTGGTAAGAATAGAGTAAAATACACTTATTAAGGTGGCATAGGTCCGATTTTCGTGGATAACTCTGAATTTTCGAAAATTGCAAAAGTTTAAAATTTTTTCGGCGTCTTTCTGGAACTACAAAATTGAAGATAGATATTTTTGCTTCAAATAAATTTTTTTCTTCATAGTGAGTTCTTTCTTTAAGGTTATGTACATATTTTTGAAAATTTTAGTAGTTTTCGCGCAATATTGTGTGCAATATGTGCAATTTAAAAAAATTATAAAAACATTTTTTTTAAAAAACGGCTCCAAATTTTTTCTTTAAACTTTTGGTGGGTATAGTGCCTAATGTATTTTATTAGATGACAAAAACGCCATATTGCTCAATTCTTTTGTTTTTCAAAAATTGGAAAATGTAATATTTTTGACTTGTCTCTCACGTCGATAATATTTACATTATCGGCGATTTTTTCACATTATTATATTTACGAGTGCATGTGCTTTAAATAATATCAAGTAAAGTTTCTCGAAGACACAATCGTTTTCTGTGAAAAGTAGCTCAAATTTCGGCATTTTCAGAAACGCTCAAACGCCATTTTCTCATATATGGCTGCAAATTTTTTCTTGAAGCTTTTATAACGGATAGTGCTAATTACACTCTTTAATATGAGGTAAAGTTTCTTCTGAGTTTTTTTTTAAATATATTAATGTAATTTTTTTGAAAGATCTCTTACGTCTTTAATATGCACATTACCAGCAATTTGTAAAGATTATTATATTTGTGAGTGTAAGTGCTTCAAATAACTTCAAATAAAGTATTTTGAAAACTCAAAACTCTTCTGTGAAAATGAGCTTCAAGTTTCGCATTTTTAGTAGCGCTAAAACGCCATTTTCTCTTAAACGGCACACAATTTTTAAAAGAAAATTGCCATTTATGACTAGGTTTTTGTGTTTTTTAATGTTCTAAAATTAATGTTTCCGTTCTACCAATAGGAAACCGAAAAATTAAGAAAATGACAAAAAATGTACTTTTGTACTGGCAGCTGGCAAGAAAGAGTATGTGGCAATTCCGAATAGCTAGCGAAGACCATAGGAAATAGAAAACTAATGCAGGAAAGTCTGTGCCATTTTGTAGCACCACTAGTTTTCTTTTGTTTTCCCACAATTTTACAATTTCTGACTGGCGGTGGTTTTAAAAATAACCAATTCCAAAGTGAAAGCCAACTTTTCATCCTGCTGAAGCTGGAGATCTATGTCCATAAAGGGATTTTGTAGGCTCTGTAAATAAATAAAATAAGCGAGGTTTTCGTGTTAACTACTTTGATCGCTAGTCTCATGAGGGTAGTGCATGTGCAGCTGAGAGGTGGCGGTGATCCTCCCCTGCAGGACTGTCAGATCCGGAGCCACATGCCGGCATGCGGCTTTTTCCTCTCCATGAATCTTCCCAGAGGCATCGCCCCAACAGGGATCAATTCTAAGTTCGCGACTGGCCTTGTGTAGTGCATGTAAACGTAAGTGTATGCGTGTAAGGGGAGAGGGAGAGACAAATTATGTTCTTGGCTGTCCGGGATGAGCCGCGTGTCAGTCGGTTTTGTCGCCTGAGACGCGGCTCATCCCGGACAGCCAAGAACATATGACTCCGGCCGCGGAAGCCTACGAATCTACAAGGGAGAGACAAAGATATGGATGAAAATCACGCGCGGTTTGTGGTACGATAGTAGGATAGTGGTACGAAATTGTTTCGGCATTCGCTTGGAATTTATCGAAAAAACACGGAAAACTACCTATCAGGGCAGTTACAACGGCGCATGCACACTAGGGTGGCCCTTATTTTCAACATTTCAAAAGTTTCGAATCAATAAAAGAACGATCTAAGCAAATTTTGAGGTCAATCGGACAACTCTAAGGCGATCCCCATCGGTCATTAAGTTTTGAATGTTTGCCATGTGAATTTTGTTATGCGGTTTTTAATTTTTGTTTTATTATTAACTATACTTACGTTTAGATTAACTAATTTTATAACCACATGATTTGTATATAACTGATAATGCTAAAAGTGATAATTGTAATAATAATAATAATAATAATAATAATAATAATAATATTAGTAATATATTACGATAGAGTAAAACCTCTTCAAACTTTGTACCCTGTATTGAAATGCATCACAATACATTGCTCTTCATAATGCTTTATTGCTTCACAATACAATGGTTCATCATGCTTTATTGCTTTTATTACAGTTTAATGATTAAAAAATACACGAACGGATCACAATACAATGATTTACACTACATTATTGTTAAAAGATGTCATAGGCTTCCGCGGCCAGCCTTGATCTCGTACATCATTGTTTTCCCCATTAAAGCTCCATTTATCCAACTTCTTTGTGTCGCGCTGTATGAATTAACTCCAAATGCTCTTTCTGAAATTTCTGATAGGTGCAAAATAACTGTTAGAAATGGAGTTTTCAAATTAACCCTCGATAAATATTAATGAGCCCCAGTGTGTTCTGGGTTATACGTTCGTGTGGTCCCGAGATGCGTGCCTCCTCCTCCTCCAAATAATAATAATAATAATAATAATAATAATAATAATAATAATAATAATAATAGGACTATTGTTCTGTAAATTGTAATATAATTAACAAGATGTTATATACTAAAGAAGAATTAAAAACTATTAATCCACCGGAGCACAATCTTATCCTATAAAAAAGATTGTGCTCCCCTACATGGATTGATAGTTTTTAATTCTCTTTTAACATCAGTAATAAAAATAATTTATACTCAAACTTCTGAACCAATACATAAGAAATTACTATTAAAGTCAAAATGAAATGCCTGAATAAAGGGTTATCTTGATAGGATAAATCATGTAAATTACAAGATGGTAGCACACAATAGGCCAGACATTACGCTAATTGATAAAATTAACAGAATCACTTACCTAATTGATATCGCAATCCCAAACACACACAACCTTCAGTCTAGAGCTCTTGGCGTTATACGGGTACCCGTATAATACGGGTACCCGTATAATACGGGTACCCGCATGAATGCGAGTGGGTTCGACCCGCACTTTTCTGAGACGGGCGGGCGGGCGGGTTGACGGGTCTGCGGGTATTGAGAGCTCTCAGTCCTCTCACACAGAAAAGGTGTACAAATACTCTGATTTAGCAATAGAAATAAAAGAACAGTGGAAAATGGAGAAAGTTTACACAGTACCCATCATTGTGTCCACAACTGGTGTCATCCCAACAACTTTGCATAACAGCCTACAACAGTTGAAAATGTCAAAGACATTGTACATGGAGTTACAGAAAGTTGCCATCCTCAACACTTGCGCAATAGTCAGGAAGTTCCTCAACAATAGTATTACTCATGCCTAATATATGTAATCCTGCTTCGACATCGAAAAGGGCCGTTACTTGGCAAGAGCCCGTACGGTTACCTCAATCCTGAGATGTTATCCAGGGACAGAACTGTATGATAATAATAATAATAATAATAATAATAATAATAATAATAATAATAATAATAATAGCTGGCTCATGCAATCGCGCCATCTCCGATGCGCAGCGATGGCGTACAGCGGCCATCTTGGCCCCATCGTGCGGCTGCTGGAGCGGATGACGGTGCTGCCCCCGGCGGCCTCCGCGCGCTCCTCGGCGCTGCTTGCCTTCCTGCTGGTGGCGCTGCTGGGCCAGTTGTACGACCTGTACATGCACCACGACACCATTGTGGACGTGACGCGCCGCCTCAGCACCCTCAACCAGACCGGCCTCTGCACCGTCAAGGTGAGACGAACGCACGCGCATGCAGCGAGTGGACGTATGTGCGAGAATAGAGCGAGACAGAGGCAGAGAGAGAGACAGAGGGCGAGACAATGAGAGGGAGAGGAGAGACGGAAAGAGACTTAGAGAGACAGAGACAAAGAGAGACAGAGACAGAGGGACAGGCAGACCGAGAGAGACAGATATATTAATTTGGATTCTTTATTACTCTAAAATGATTATAACCAAGCCAAAAGAGAATAAACCGTAATTCACAACGTATTCGAGTTGCAAATTCTCCTTTACAACACAGCATTTAGCATTTATTACACCAAGCAACTGATGGAGCCAAGAAAGAAAAATTAATGCAGAAAGTTTTAAAGCAGTTGAAATTACTTGGTCTACAGATAGTCTAAAAGGTAAAATAATTAGTGGTGCTACAACATCACATACTTTCCCGCGTTATTGGAAACAGTTACGTAGTATTGAAATGTTGCACTTCTGCGCTACAAACAGCTTACCTATTATTTGAAAACGCCCAATTCAACCAAGAGGCGAACAACTCACTGTTTCCATCGCAATGTTGTCAGAGCTATGTGAATTCTACAACGGATGTTGGCGAGCCTACCTTGCAGCTGTACCTGGCGACACTAGTGCCTCCTGTAGTAACCCCCTCGAGCTTTGTTCCCGGTTTTGATGGAGAGTTGCAAAACCCTAGTGGTCCTCTTGGAGACGTACTGCGTGCTCTGACGACCAAGCCTCTTCCCCTACCCTGGCGTTTTCTATACAGCGTCGAAAGTTCCAATTATCCCCTCCTCGGTTGAGATTATCCAGAATACTATAGAGAAATTTCCGTCTTCCAATCAGTAATCAACCTGTCGGGGCAGAACAGACCGATTTCTCGGGCAGTTCGTAGATACAGAGAGTAGCGCATTCCTTCGCGCCGCTGACTCCGCCATTTTATAACCATTTATCACGGTCATTTGAAATGTGAGATATAGTGTGTGTTGAGAGCCACCAATTTATATTCTAAATACGTTTGAATATGCTAGAAAACCTTCATCATCGTTATAAGTTCTCCTCAACTATTGAATTCTCGCTTGCGGAGCTAACTGATGATAGAGCATTAAATGGCCACGGATACGCTACTCTAGGGATGTTACTACTTTCCCGGGTGCCAGCTCAGACCCACGTAAATTTTCTGATAATTTGTGACCTGTCCCAGTGAAATCAGATGATTCAAACGAATTAATACAACCGTGAGATCAAACTAGAAATAAGAAATATGACTGTAAAGAAGAATTCAACATTAGAACGATCATTCCACATGTGCTTTTACATGCAGAAAATCTCTAGAAAAAACTTCGTAATTCAAGCTAATATCTTCATGAAATGAAATTTGTAGGCGAATATGTATCCCACTTGATGAGCCTAAGCAGGTGTAATTCGATTCATCCGTTGCAATGTAGTACACGTAGAATCCTGCGCCTTCACGGCTTCCGCGGCCAGCCTCGAAAACTTCTCAGTCCAGTTCAGTATACTTATTGAAGAATGCAATATTGTACGTTGCTTACCGGCAGAGCACGACCCGGTCTATGTCTCTGCCTTTCGATCTATTTTGCCCCTGATGTCTAGAGTGGGCAATCTTACCACAAATTTGAGTGAGCGGCTACATCAAAGATTGAACTGCTGAATGGATGGGGAATGGAAAGAACATTGCTGGGGTGATGAAATTTGAAAAGTTCTGTTGTCCAAGTAAAGGAGAAAGACTTGCGATTGTGGGCAATTGTTATTTGAGGTTAGGTTAAAATTTACAATTGACTTTACGTAATGAGGAGTTGGAAATTTTGATGAAGTAAGAAAAAAATATTCGTTCTAGAGCAGGTGTATTAAGATTGCGGGCAAGACAACTAGCTCACTAGATTTCGCAGACACTGCATCCTGAGAAACAGGTGCAATTTGAAAGTAGGTGTTGAATAAATGGCTCCACGATGGAGGTACGTCACTGAATAGCAGGTCCATGATAGTATTTTGGAGAAGTCAGTTGACAAATATGGGAATTGATATCACTAAATTTGGTGACATTAATTTCCACTTCATTTATTAATCCAAAGAAATTGTCCATTAAAATTAAGTAATACATCAGCCAGATTAAATTTACATATTTTGAATAAAACGGATCTTTATTTCGTAATCGCTTTTACTTAAGAGTGCAATAATTGCGTTAACTTCATTCATCAAGGCTATGAGGATTAGACTTAACAGGAGATTCTTATCTGTTAAAAGAACTGTCTGCCCTTAAGAGACACTTGTTTTTCCATAAATAAGAAGTAAGAATGATTTAATGAAACATAACACAGAAATACAAGTAATAAGTAGTAAAGCAGATCCGCTCAACTAGACTTAGCAGATGGGCGCTCGCGGCGGCCCGCCTCCGGGCTCCGAGCTGCGAAGGGAGTCGCCGGGTGGGGAGGGGGCGCTTGTGGCGGGGAGGGAAAAGGGAAGTGCAGTCGAGTGAACTACACTCGACTTTGAGTACGTACGGAGACGATCCTGTGAATTGGGCTCAAACGCGTTGGTATTTCATGGTTTCATTTATTACATTACCCAATTTAATGCCAATTTACTTGTTAACAAAAAACTACAAATTTCGTATAATAATAGTTGTTCATCAAAAGAAAAGATCTTAGCCGGGAAAGAGTAAAAAATCGAAATAAAGGACAATGTCTGAACAACGGTTTTGATCCGAAACAAAATTACAGTTGGGTTCTACTCGACTCCACTATAAAAACCCGGAGGTTGTACATGGTTACGCGCGCTTTCACAACTCCGGCTTTTTGATGACTTCTAGAGGCGGCAGCTCTGATTGGTATTTTCCGTGGTTCCTCCGATCATACCGGGCGAATGCCGGAGCTCTAACAAACGGGCCACGGACCGCGCGCGATCGTTCCTCCTCTTCCTTGTCCTATCACCTCTTACTTACACACATTTACTTACATGTATTACACTACCATATGCCAGGAGACCGGTCGGAAGCGTAGAGATTGTCCCGTCTGGGGCGGTGCTCTGCTGGTGCTCAGTTGTCAACACCTGGATAGTCAAATCCCATCAAACCGACGGTAGGTCGGCGCCGGATCCCGCCATCCAGTGGGGGAAGATCACCGCCACCTCCCGCGATAAAGACATATTGTACACTTACGGGACTAATGACCATAGCAGTTGACGCGCCCGGAACCACCGATCAATAATCGATGACGTCAAGAGGACAGTCAGTGGGTGACTGTTTAGCCGGCGTGCGGCGAGCCACCAGACCTCACGCAAACGGCAAGGCGCTTCACGACAAGGTCGACGCTCTTCAATGGGGCTTGCAGAAGGACATGCCGCAGCTCGTCTCTCCCACTGAAGCAACGCTGTTTGTTGCAGGTGTTTGTGATCTTCGCCAACAGACATCGCATCCGCGAGTTGCTCTCCTCCGTCAACGGCAACTTCGGGGCGGAGGGCCACCGCTACTCGGGCGCCCACGCGCGGCTGCTGCGGCTGTGCGACCGCCGCGCGCTCACGCTCACGCTCGTCTACATGGCCGTGGTCTCCGTGTCGCTGTCGCTGCCCGTGCTCAGCGTGGCCATGCACCCGCACGAGTTCGTGGTACGCAAGGATACACGCAGCACAAGGATTAGCTGTGCCTGTTGGCTGGGGTGGCAGTGACGCCGAGAAATTGCCGGGTAGTTGTGAAAAGAAAGAAAAAAAATGAAAAGAAAAAATAACATTTCTTTAAAATCCATCCCCCTACTTATAACTTGACCGCGGGGCTTTGGGTAAAAACCTATTTGTTTCCTGGGCGTCTTGTACTAAATGAAGTTTTGTATATACATTTTAGGATTATTTGAACTAAAACCCGTCAATTTTAGAGGGCCTAAAATAGCTTATTTCAACATTAATGCCTATTTTACTTTTAAAAACCTAAAATGAGACTAATATGCCTAATTTATTTTGTATGTGGCTACTTTTTAATTCTTTCTTGTGTTGGCAGAACGAAGATATTAATGAAGGTTGCGTTAATCTGTAAGATAGCGAGAAGTGATTATACAGAACACGGACGTTTCAATAAATGTCTCCATGAAACTACTTCCTGACTTCGTGGAAGTGCCTGCCTCCGCTTCTAAGATAAACGATTGAATTTCCGTGAAAGTAAAGCGTTCTTGACCGATAAGAGACATTCATTTTCTCTTGTAATCTTTGAGAAAGTATTAGTAATTTATTGTCAGGCAGAACACGGTACGAATAATTTGAACTAGAAGACAAACAATTAAACTTGTTCATAAACCGAATTATCGCAAAATATACAATAACAATTGTATATAATATTGATTTACGTTTTTGCCTTTTATTATACCTTTTAAGTTGTAAACATGTGTGTTTTTTGTAAGTTTCCAGTTTTATTTGAACCTATTTTTTCTTTGAAAAACCTACTTGAGATGCTGAAAGAACCCATTTCAGGCACCTAAAACGCATATTTTAAAATCTACAAATCCGCAGTCCACTTATAGCCATGCAGTTGCATAGCGATCTAAAACACTTAAGGTATACCCCAACACGCAAAAATTTGAAATATTGCTTAGTAATTTTTTGTCGTCTATTTATTGAATAAATAGATCTACAATGAAAACAAAAATATCAAGAAAAAAAATTTTGAAATTTTTTTGAGAGAGATAACGGAATTTTTTGTACAGAAATAAGCCTTGAGTATAAACATAATGACTTTAGAACTACTATCTCTCTTACTTAAATTAATTTTTGTGATAAAAAATGATTTGAACTAATGCCTGAACCAAAATAATATTTGTGTGATTAGTATTTAATTTTTAAATCATTTTTCTGTATCAGAAAGTTAAAAAATAAAAAGTAACATTTTTAAAATTAAATTTTCTGTATGAAATAATTGGTTCAAATGTTTAGTTTTGGTTCATGCACTAGCTACATGTTTCTCAATTATAAAAAAAAATAATTATAGTGATATTATACATAGAACCGGAGATATGATGTTTGAGGTTTCCAAAGGCAGCCAAAAATTCTACTTTCAGGGAAATGGCTCTAAAGTTCGTAATGCTATAGAAAGATTACATGTTATGCCTTATTTATGTCTAAATTTTCTCTTATTTTTTATCTTCTTATGAAATATCTTCTTCTATTCTTATTTTCTGGCGTTGTCTGTTTCTGGGTTTGCTCTTTTTTTAGGAAAACCACACCCCCTTCCAAAAAGGGGGTTTGGTTTCTCTAACGCAAGTGTAAATATTCAAATAACATCAAAACGAATTATCGTAGAATAAAACGGGTTTCGCTGTTTTAAAGAGAATACATCAAAGGTTTTGATTCTGTTAAAAGACAAAAAAAAGATTTTTTTTGCGATTTTTTCCTATTTTTGGGGTATAATATTCCTTGTACACGTAAGCTTCCGCGGCTCGAGTCCAACTTCTCGGCTGTCCGGGTGACGCCGCGGCCGCGTCGTTGACTGAGAGGCCGACGTTGACGAGAGGCATACAATGTCATGTCGCACTGCCCTGAGGAAGCCTGCGACATGGTAGGCGAAAGGTCGGCCTCTCAGCCAACGACGCGGCGTCACCCGGGCAGCCGAGAAGGTATAGTATACGTTAATATCAGATATCTAAGTGGGTGGTGGAAAGGTGGCGCCTGAAGTGTGTTTGCCGCAGGCGAGTGAGTCGGAGGCGGGCGCGAACGCGACGGTCGCCGGGGAGTGGCGGCGGCGGCTGCCGTTCCGCATCTCGTACCCGCTGGACACGCAGCGCAGCGCCGCCCTCTACGCGCTGGTGCTGGCGCTGCACCTGGGCGTGGCCGCGTGCTTCACGCTGCTGCCGCCCACCTGCGACGGCCTCTTCGTGGGGCTCATGGGCCACGCCGCCGCGCAGCTGCGCGTGCTGCAGGACTGGCTGCTGGAGGTGGGACGGGAAGAAGGCCCCGACGAGGCGGAGGAGCGCGCCCGCATGCGGCGCTGCTTGCGACTCCATCGCGCCGTCCTCCGGTGCGGCCACTCGTCCTTCGTTACGCTGCGGTTTTGTCTAATTTTGCCCCTCGAGGTCTCGTCGTTCGTTATACTGCGGGTTTTCTGACTTTGCCCCTCGAGGTCCGACTTCGCGATGGAATATGTCACGGTATTTCGCGACGGTCTTAGTCGTGCCGCCAGGTATCGCATGACCGCGACCGTGTCAAGCAGTGCTTGCGATCATGCGACATCTAGCGGCACGGCGGAGAAAGACGCGAAATACCGTCTGATATTCCGTCGTGGCCATAGCTTGTCGGCTGTCCGGGTGACGCCACGTCGTAGGCTGAGAGGGCGACGTTGACGAGAGGCATACAATGTCATGTCGCACTGCCCTGAGGAAGGCTTGAGGGGAAGAGTTAGAGAAAAATTGCACTACAGAGAGGTTTTGTTTTAGGAACGGAGCGAAAAGCAACCACGTGACCAATAGTGGGTGAAACCTAAAGAGAGTTGCTTTCGTTTACATTGATTAGTGATTCCGGAAGCGTCAACTGCTAGGGTCACTGGGTTGAACTGCTAAGGTTCCGTAAGTGTAGTGCATGTTTTATCGCGCGGTATGGCGACGGACTTCCCCGCTGGATGGAGAGATCCGGCGCCGACCTGCACGGTGGCAAGCGGGTTTCCCTAACCAGGTATTTCCCCCCGCAAAGCTCCGCCGAGACAACCTCTAAACTCCTGACAGCTCTTCCGACGAGTGTGTTGCATGTAAGGGTAGGTGTAGCTAAGTGAGGGGTGAGAATAGGACAAGGAAGAGAAAGAAAAGATCCCGCTTGACCAGATTGTTACGGTTCTGCTTCCGCATTCGTCTGACGTTGATCAGACAAACCTCAGAAAACTATCGATCACAGCAGCAGACCGCTAGAATTCTTCTCCAGGCAGAGGCTTATTTCGATCCAGCTATGTAGCTAGTCGAAAATCCTGCCATTATCGGGACTTAGTCCCTAGGACCTCTCGGCCAGACGCACTGCAGTGACATCAATTGATGCCCTGAGCCACCTAGTCCGGTCATTTAGATCGAAATGGAAGAATTTGAATTCAATGATACCTTACTTCGAGTGGAAGGATTTCCTATCTGTCGCGACAGAGTGTTCTAAAGATTCGTAATGCCATGCCCTCTTGATTCGTATTTGTTCGACTACAACTGCTCATCAGCCCCTTCTAATTTTCATTGCACAGTTATTTCGTTATTAACTGAATATAACTATTATCGTATACGTATGTTCAGATTAAAGCTTTCAATACAACCTTGCGGAATATATATTTAATTGCAAATTCTGCCGTCAGCATCAAATTCTGCAGTTTGGACCCCGCAATCCCGTCGAGTTCGAGAGGACGTGTTTGCAGTCGTACACACCAAAGTGTTTCACGCTGAGCAAAAACTTTTTAGTGATTGGTTGGGGTTTCCAGGTGCGTCAACTGCTGCGGTCATCAATTCCGTACGTGGTAGGAAAATGTTACTTTTATATCGCGGGAGGTGTCGGTGTTTCCCTCCGTTGGTACCAGAGATCCGGCACTGACCTAAGGCTTGCTTTTCGGTCGTTTTCCATAGTTTCTCCCATCAATACCAGGCGAATGCCGGAGCGTTACTCTGACAAACGGGCCATGGACTGCGTGATCATTCTTCTTTATCCTTTCCTCACCCGTTACTTACACACTTTACACTTACATGCACTGCACTACCACACTTGTGGGGAGACCAGCTGGGTGCTTAGAACTTGTCCCGGCTGGGGTGGTACCCCGCTGGTGGGAGATACCTGGTTGGGAAAAACCAGTGTACGTCGGCGCCGGATCTCGCCTTCCAGTGGGGGAAGGTCGTCGCCACCATCCGCGATAAAAATATGCACTACACTTACGATACTAATGACCTTAGTAGTTGACGCGCCCGGATCACTAATCAATCAATCGACTTAATACGATACCATAACAAAAATCAGGATGTATTAAGGCCATCCACTCGTTTTGGAACAATAACGTGGGATGTTTACCATCCACATGGCGTATAACAACTACGAAAGAAAGTGTCTGTTCAACATTTCAACCTTCAGTTACTGTACATTAAATCATTCATAAAAGTACACTAAGTGAGACTAAGAATTAAATATCAGTTGAACTAATTAGAATATTTGAATCTTACTGCTTTCATTATCGTAATTACAGCCGATTTCTCCTTTAGGTTCATCAAAGAACTTGATGCCCTGATGCAGCCAATTTTATTTCTGCAGTTTGCAGCTAGTGTTGGTTGTTATGGCACAGGAGTAGTGTATATTGTTGCGGTAAGTGAAGTCAAATTTATTTCTTGTAATATTGCTTCTTTACCTTAAAAACAAAATCTGATACTTTCACCAGTGGCTACCAAGATTTTTCTCTGAAGAGGTATAAGTGTAATGTCCATATTATTTGATGATTTGTGATGAATAATGTCAGCTTTATGCTTTATGGGCCTCCTTTCGGTGCGCCACTGGCCTTAAGTATTTGTATGGCTTGTACATTTCTTCCAGAAAAAAAAATATTTATATATATTATATTTATACTGAAGTGTGTTTGCCGCGCCGCGCCGCAGGCGAGTGAGTCGGAGGCGGGCGCGAACGCGACGGTCGCCGGGGAGTGGCGGCGGCGGCTGCCGTTCCGCATCTCCTACCCGCTGGACACGCAGCGCGGTTATTGGCAATAATATATATATATATATATATATATATATATATATATATATATATATATATATTAGGGTGTCCCTTATTTTTCGACTTTCAAATTTTTGACCGCTCACCCTCCAATTTTGTTCCAATGTACTTAAACCATGCCTATACAAAATTTTTTGAGATCGGAGTATTCTAACCCGTGCCGACTTGAGCGCGAATTCGCATGACGGACATGTCCAGAGCATAAATTTTAATCGATCGTATTACTCGTGTTCACAGGTTGCTAATCTAACAGTGTCATATGTTAGTGTCATATGCAGTGCCGAAGAACGTGTGTTTTTATTAGGAGATAATATTAACTATTAATATAAAACACCAAATAAACGGACACAATTGACCATCAGTCAAGTGCTTGATGTTTTATTTCACAACACATGGAAAGTAAAATGAACAGTTAGGGCAAGCGCTAAACTTGTGGTTGGTGAGAGAATGATATTTTGCGAGAAAGCAAGAATTTCAACAAGAGCTAATCAGCATTGTTCGCAAAAACTTATTAACTTGTACTATTCGGAGTGAAGAAAATTACAGAAAACGCAAACAAGTGTGAAGATATTTTTAAGCATCGTGAAGATGAGTTTAGAAATAAATTGAACAATGTATTTGATATTGCACATCCGAATGCTTTACAAATGATTATGTTGGAAGAAGAAAGGATGTTTTTATTTCGGCAGAGAGAGAGCCAGGACGTAAAAGTTATCTTGAGGACTGGACGAACATCTTGCGGATAAAGAAGAAAGGGCGAGACAAAGAACATTACAAGAATAAAAAAGATTACAAATTCTTTGATGTGATACAACTGCATCAAACACTTGACGTCTTGAAGGAGTCTTTCTTGAAGAAAATTTCGACAGAGCATTATTCTTTCCGTGCCGTCATTACATATATAAAAACCTATTTTATAATGTGTATTTGAATGTAAAATACATAATGTAGTAAGCAATCCTGACCCCACTTTTTAGCATTTTAAAAAATGTTAAAAAAGATTTAACGCCATTAATTTTCAAAGTCGCAATGAGAAAATGGGAATATTCTTTAATGAGTCCGATTTTAAAGAAATGTTGAACTTTTATGAAAGTAACAAACTAAAGATACATCTTCCCGGGCATTGCATCGAACTCAACATAGATGGCAAGAGATATTAAATATTTAAAATGTTTCTGCTGAGATCAGATTCTAAACTATCTTGTGTAGTTAAAAATTCCTTAAATAATGTCTCTCTGTTGTTCGTAACTTTATGTCAAACTGTGGCTTTAGGGCAGTGCAGCTGTAAAAGTTCCTTATCAGGGTACTTTATAAAAATTTCTAAAATTGCATGAAAAGATAGATTCCACAATTTCAAAGCAAGTTTAAAACAATTTAGACACCGTATGTAGTATTTATTGGAAGAATTGTCTGTCGTACTCTCTGATGAAGCAGGCGTACAAATAGAAATGAAAGTGGTAGCAAGTTTAGACTGAGAAAATCTACACATGGAAGTGAATTCCTTTTTGAAAATAATTGGATGAAGAATAACATGGCAAGCGCAATTGTACACTGATGACCGTTCTTTAATTATTAATTCATTAATAAACAATACATCTTATTCAATTTAATCTTCATTTCAATGAAAACAAGCCAATTCTGTATTAATCAAAAGCAGATACCTGTTCTCTTGCCTGAAGATGGGTATTAGTTTTATTCAAAACTGTCCTTTAACCTGGAAAAGCAACTTCATATTTAGAAGCTAAAAGGTTATTTATAAAGATAAAAAGGTGTGAATGACTGCGCGGAAAGACCTGTTGAATCAATGCAAGATTTTCATGGACTACTGAATGTAAATGAGGAGCAAAAGCAATTTTTGTTGAGTTGTTCAAGAACATCGTTCACTGTAATCATATTGCAAGAAACAAACACTGAAAAAAAGTACCCATAATAAAAATTAAAAACCATAACACAGTCTAAAGAGTAAAAATGAATTAAATTATAATATAAAATTATATATTAAAAATTTATCAATAGTTTTCCATTGACTTAATCCAGCAAAACCAATGATCCCTAATATTCAAATTTCGCGCTCAAGTCGGCACGGGTTAATATCAACTTATTGAGATGAAATTTTATTTTTGAGTAAATTGGACCCAATAGAAAATATTTAGGGGGTGAGCCCAAAAAAAATTGCAAAAATATTTTTTTGGGCAATATAAGGGACACCCTAATATATATATATATATATATATATATATATATATATATATATATATAAATTTTCTGTTATTAATTAATTTTCTGTTAAATAATAATATTTCTGTTATAATTATATGTATATTTATATATTTATATATATTATTTCCTCGTACAAGAAATCTTTTCTTTTAATCAATTTTTGCATAGAAATCACGATAAAAGTTCGGTAGTTTACAATATGCAAAACTAAAACTTTATAAGGTATCTTATTATAACTGAAGCAATTCGTGGTTGTCACATTTTACATTTCTTTACTTATCCTTTTCTGTGAGTTTCGGGGAAACAGCACAATGGCCGAACTTCCAAGTCAGGAATCTCAGGATCATCGTGGACGTGTCTCCCCAGTAAGGGGTTTGTGTGTTGTGGTGTAAATATAATGATGAAAACGATGATGAGGTGAATAATGGGTAGATATCGAATTTTCAGGCAAAGGCCTATCTTTGTCTTTTGACGTAGGAATTCTAAAATAATTATTAACATTTTCTGCAGGTACTATTTATTCTGACATAAGACGAAGTATTTTTTTCTGAAAAGTTATTTTCAGCTGAATTTATCCTGCCTATTTAAGAAATTATAATTTTTAAGAACCGAAAATAAAAGTTTGATAGCTTAAAATCTCGAAGTCTAATAATGAGCATGTAGATTAATAAAAGTGGTTGAGTGAGTCATGGAAAGAGGATCACTTCGAAGAAAGCCTACTCTTTCCACCACATTTTCCACTTGGATCGATCGGGGTTGAAGCACCGGCGCGGGCCCGGAATGGCAGGACGTACACTCTGACCAATACACACACAACCGCTTTGAATACATTTTAGAAAAACGAAATCCTATTCATCTAGAGCAGTGTTGTCAAGGTCGATGCCACGAGCGGGAGTCCGTGGCACGAGTGCCACATAAAAATCGCTCCTCCACGCAGTTCATTACCCCGCCACTAGAAACAATGCCATCCCCATTGTAAAACGGCGGGGTTCCTAATATTTTCCTTTCCCGACGCTAATTGCGCACAGAATCTCGTGGCATGCTACAGTACCATGACTTGTGCCACAGACACCAGTAGAAGACCTTGATACCACTGATCTAGAGTGTAAATTGCATGTAATTTTATTCATATCTCCGCCTCGCCTCACCCCACCAACCTTCGCTTTGCCCCTTCCGTCCATCCTGCAATGCATAAATGCAACACGGGTTGCATTCATATCTATCAATTATATTTTACGTTTCTGTGAATAAATGTGACAAACTTCTAAGACATGTAGAGGAGTCCAACATGTTTTTGCCACTTGCTCATGATTGTTTGGCAACTCATTTTACTGAGACGTTCGGCAAGAAAACAAATCTCTTTATACGCGTCAGCCTGCCGATCGTCACTGCATAATGAGTTGCCAACCAATTAGTGGCAAATGTCACATGGCCAACTTAATTGTATGAAATCTCCCATCACATGTTCGTTGGGAAAAGGTGTTAATATTCGATCCCTAAATGTTACAAGCCCAGAAGTTTGTAACATGCACTTTCGGACATTTTGTATCCCCAGTTTCAGCTCCTCAGAAAATGAGCTTTAGGAAATTAAAGTTAATCCCTAAGTAAAGTATATGTGACCCCGATTATTATTTTATTTTTAATCTTCAATATGTAGTATTAAGAAATAATAAATATGAGAATCTCGACATCTCTGTGGTTGCGTATGAACAAAATATCTGGGATTTCCAGGCACCTCCAGAAACAGCCATTTTAGCAGGAATCATGATAGCTGCTTTGCTTCAGTTGGGGATGATCTGTTACTTTGGCGACAACGTTAAGGAACAGGTAGGTGAGGACGCATGATGCGTACGAAAGACGTCCAATGAATACATTTCCTTTGACGACCTCTATATTTCTGTTTACGTATATTGACAATTTTGATTGGGAATACAAATCATCAGTTTCAATTTTGTTTCAAGGTTGGAAAATTGTTAATCATCATTCAGTAGACATTCAATATTAATTTGAATGTTTAAATCTTATATTTTGATTCTTCGAGTAATTACGATTTGATAATGCACAATAAACGTAATATATACCGAATTCTAAATAGTTCCAAATTTTAACTGAAATTTCATTGAAATTTCCCAACTTTTTTCTTTTTCAATTTTCTTCTCATGTGCAGCACATTTTCTCATTTTCAGAGGAATGAATCCGGAAAAATTGCTTGAAGCAACAGTAATGGAATGGATCATTTCATATTTTTGCAGTTATATGGTCCACGAGTAAAGTTATTATCTTACGTCTTACGACATTACAGGAAAGCAGACTAAAATTGCATTTCCTTACCATAATAGAAGTATTTTGAAATGGTTCAGTCACATGATTGCAATGTAAGAACCATTAGTGAATTGAAGTGAATTTTCTACTAGAGGTCTGGCAGAATAAAGGTTCTTATGAGACTTTTAGGACATGTATAAGGCTCGATAATGATTACTTTTGTTAATAAACATGTAAGAGGAAATTCCATATAAAGGAGTCATGTGCATTTATACATATGGCATTTCCCCAGTGGTGGATCCGGAGGGGGGCTGGGGGCCATGCTTCCCCAAAGACCTAGAGCTATTTTATATTTGGCAAAATTGATTTAAATAGTTATTCATATTATAATTATTTAATTATTTAAAAAATAATATTGTATAGTATCATTTATACACTACAATAATAATATAGAATCTATTTAAAAATGTTAATTATTTAACAAAAATCTTTGATGGCCCCCTTCCAATACGATTGGCTGGATCCGCCCTGCATTTACCCCTGATGTTAAACAACGCCGTATGCGCATACGTAACATTTAAGGAAAGAATTTGCTGGAAACGTAGTTTATTTATTTATACATAAACTAAGCATGCGTTTATGCGCATTATATGCATTTATGCATACGCTTAAAGGAGATTTCATATATCTGTCAAACATACGTATATACGGGGGTTGCACAAAATCAGGGGTAAATTCCATATGTCTAAATATATGTGAGTCCGTTACAAGAAATTCCCCTCTACATGTTCAATTCCAAAACGTGATGATTTTCGACCCTTTTGCGTGCTCTAGAAGTATTATAAGCAGGGACGGATTTTGCTAATCTAAAACGTTGTCAAAAATGATCAATAAAGTTCTCTCAAGACGTTTCAAAAGTGCCCTAAAAGCAAAGTAAAAAGTAAATCGTCGACCCACTGAGAAATTTCTTTATCTCAATGGGTCATACATTATCATACATTGGATATTTGTTAACAAACATAACAGTTCGCTTCGGTGTCAGCTACCCACGAAATGTGGATTATGACTTTACAATGTGTTAGAGTAAATAATTTACTATATATAGGAACAGATTTATCTACTTTGTCTTTACCAGGACTCGACAATAAGAATTTTCTGTCGAAAGTCGTTGTCATTTTACAAAGTAAGGCGATAACGTAAAAAGGGTAAAAACATTGTAAAAATACTTTCAAAGGTTTCAGTTACTTTTAAAGTAACTTTCACGTAAATTCTCGAGTAAACACATGTAGTTACAACCTGTCGACGGAGCAGCTGAGTAACCGCTAAAGAGGAACCCTTTCATCAGGGTTGGTGAGAGACCTGGTGAGAGGCCCGGGTGTGGTGCACTGGTTGCACCAGCCTAGCCACCAGCCTGAATGTGAGGGACTTGAGCCCGGGACTTGCGTGCTAGAGTTGCGACCTTGATGTCGATGTTTTCAAAAGATCGAATTTTTAAGAAACATCGATGCTTGAAACATAGATTTATTAAAGGTTTTATTTAACATATATCTTTTGTGGTCGATTTTTTCATGTTTTCGAAGTTTTGTTTGTAAATGAAAAATTCACATCATCACAATTTGTTAAAATAAATATGAAATAATAACTCAGTGTAAGTTTTGTGTTCGAACGAAACGAACGCTGCTTCATCGAGCAGATTATATCTCGTCGGAGATGACATCCTGAATTTGCTGCTTCGCACTGGGGTCAACGCGCGAGTCCTGGACATAGGGCGTCCCCTCTTCTCCGACAAAGTGAGGACCGACGCTTTGAGATGACCCTGCGCGCTCAGGCTTACTTTTGTACATTGTTAACATGTTGTGCTTTGTTATCAATTAAATCTTACTTATAAATCAAGAAATGTGGCCACTGTCAAAATCAATTTTGTTCCACCCGTTTAATGTTATAGATGACTAACATCGAGCTTCAAAACCTAATAAAATATTTTCTGCTGCATACTGTTTCTACGCAATTAGAGACAAGACAGATCATTAAAAACGAAAATAATATTAATTTTAACAATGATTTTGAATGTATTAATGCTCATTTGGGCTATAATTCTAAACATCCTGTAACAAGTATTGTACCTCAACTTCTGGGTCAATGAACGGTGAATCTCAGTCAGATTTTGTCCAGTTTTCGTGATCCTTCGAGCGAATGCTGAGATGGCCCCTTGTTTTGCTTCCGGGCAGAAATGTAGCTTCACTATCTGTGCAAGACTTTTAGAGTTCTGCCAGTAATATAGTTATTCAAATTATCGTTCTCCGTGTTCTCACAGCAGGAAGTCCTTCACAATTCCTTCACGAAGGGGACGGAAAGAGATAATAGCCAAACGCAGCTGATTTGCCTTGGCGATAAATTTCGTATTACACAGGAACGATTTTTTCTTATCAATTCTTATCAAAAGTTCTCATTTCATCTGTATTCAGAATTCAACATGTAAATGGGTTAGAGTAGGGATTCCAGAATTTCAAAAAAACATGCAGAGAATACATTTCTCCCCATAGCACCTCACACACAGGTTTTAATTTGCGATGTTTTGGTCGATGTATTTTTAACGCCGGTGTTTTAATTTTGAACGTGGACGTTTCGTGTGGGCTGTCGCAGAGCCTGGCGGTGGCGCAGGCGGCCTACTGCGGCCGCTGGTACCGCAGCCCACGTGACGTGCAGCGCGCTCTGGGGTTGGTCACCCTGCGGAGCCACAGGCCCACCACGCTGTCCATCGCGGGCGTCCTCGAGGTCTCGCTCGCTACCTACGCAGAGGTGAGCCACGCCGCTCTTCCAGGCTTCGTCACGCAGTGGCCAGGCAACACCGATCGGTTTATCAACGACGGACCCCAGAATAAATTACAAAAGAATTCCTCAATCATTGCGTAATTTATTTTGAGGACAAGAGGTGTTAATTTAAGAACTTATGCAACTTCTATTTAGGAATGTATTACAATTATTTTCTGCAAGTTTGTGTTAAAATATTTTGTTGTTTTTGACGTACTACGACATGGACATATAATATGAATATTTCCTGCAATATCCCCTTCGCGACGACACAGATGGCCAAAAGTTTTTTATGAACTTGGTCAACTTCTCTATTCATCATTCACAATCAATATTGAGCTGCCCACATCCGCAATTAGACCACATTCTAACAACTTCAGACCTCTGACTTTCTACAAAATATAAATAATTCAAACAGCTCTAGATCTACACTACACCCCTCACTTTCTGCCTCCCAATGCAACCAACACACCGGAATCCTTATAATAATAATAATAATAATAATAATAATAATAATAATAAACTAAAACGTAAAGCGAAAACAGCACGTACTTTCTCGTCCGTAATTTCATGCAAAACTACGAAAAAAGTAATCAAATATTCAAAAAATTGTATGGGATCTTATTTCAAAATCTATCTTTAAGGAACCGATTTCATGAAGATAAAAAATCTCTATCTTTAATATTTTAGTTGAAGGAAGTCGCTGAAAAAATTTTGAACTTTTGCAATTTTAAAAAATCAGTGTTTTTAACGAACATGAGAGCTTCACTATTCTCTTATATGTTCTTCACACTATCCAACAACAAAATTTTATCATAAACGATGGAGCGATTTTTTTGAAATTGTAGGAAATGTTCTAGAGCTTTATGTTAAGTTCGCCCTCTAAATGAAAATATCGATTTCAAATTCGAGAGGCCGCGTCATCAGCCAGATCGATTGGGGAATGTCAATTTTGGAGAAAATCGGCTGAACGGAGCCTTTTTTAATATTTGGAAAATGTATCAGGGCCTTAATCTAAAGTACCCGTCAAAATTAAAATATCGGTTTCAAATTCAAGGGGACGCAACATAAGCCAGATCAATTGAGGAAAATCACGACGGACGGACGGACGGACGGACGGACGGACGGACGGACGGACGGACGGACGGACGGACGGACGGACGGACGGAGACGGATGGACAGACGATTCGTCGTCATTCGATGTTTCGGTATCAAGGACTCAAAAACATGGATTCTGGCTACACGTAATAGAGGACTTTTTCTAAATTTAGGAACTGGATTTATCCACTTGTTCGTTCCCAGGGCTCTAAAATACGAGTTTTTTTCCGAAAATTCCCGAGAGAGGAAAATCATTATGCAGTTTGGAATACCCAACCGATATCTACGTCGACGAATATTTAAATAAGATTGTAACTTGTCTGTGGGTGGGTCTGGCCGTAAGAACACGTCCGATGTTCTTTGTGTCCTTTTACTAGTGTCTGATGCCATTACGCGAGGCGACGGTTTCAAATTTATTCGTAATCATCTGATAAGCGTTGAAAGACGAAATTATCAAGAAATATCATTACTAAGAAAGTTTCTAACCTTACAAGTTCTAAAAAATGTTTCACTTAATCAAATGAAATATTGAAAATATTCACTCTTTTTTATACCTGTGTAAATTACTGTGTATTACTTGCAGTAGAATTAATTGCCAGGGTATTAGTCTTAAAAAAAGTATTGACAAAACCCTCCCCAAAATAGTTATACGAGTGGTAAAACTATTATTTTATTTTGCGAGTTCGAAAGGTTGCGACATGAGGTCGAAGGGCCGAATGGCGCAATTCTTAATCCTTGGGGGCAAAATAAAATCACTTTTACCACGTGTGCCATACACTATTTTTAGACAGCCTCACTAACTTTCCTTTTATTTTAATTCAAGTGTACAAATCATTTAATGATAATTAACGTCAGTAGTAGCTGATGCGGTCAGAAGAAAGTATTTTGTTTTGTGTGTTGCATTCACAGTTTAATCAGAGCCCTTGAGCACCGTCTCACTTTCCGGACTGGTGCTAAAAAGTTAACTTTTATCACGCTATCCACGCCCTGAAAGAACCTCTTTCACTAGTGGCTGACTGAAACCTAATTTTTCTTCTTCACAGGTACTGCGCCTCTCGTACACCTTCTTCGCTATGATTCGAGAACTGAGTAATTAAGAAGCGGACAAAGGTGTTCTTAAAAAAAGGCGTTCAAAATATAATGTCGTGGCCTGCCCGTTCTGAAGAAATGTGAAAAATGTAATACAATTAAAACAAATATCTTTTTAAATATGAGTCAATATTTATGACTGCGGAAAGCATTACAGCATCATAAGCTATCATCACTTATTTTCATTTGAAATATTACCAGAAAGGTAGTCCACAAAGATTACCTAATACATACCTCCTAAAATTGCTAAATGTTAATCATACCCTGTATGGGTCACCATAAGTTTCTTGTCAGTAAAAAGCTGGTTGTTCTCTTGCAAATGAAGTTCAAGATAGGCGTTTTGGCTCGCTTGTTAGTTTTCTCAATAATTTAAAATTTCGTTCCACATGTATGAGATTCTGACTAATAAAGTTCTATTGTTAAAACATAAAGAAGTCAAAGATGTTTCATGGTTTCATTGCACTAATTCAAGTGAAATGTTGAATTTGTGTTGATAACTTGTAAACTGTGTTGGGAAGAAAGTTCCAAAGTTGGTTTCATTGCAAGTGCGTAGCGGGAATTGCCCCAGAACTATGTCACCACTTGTGTACCTGTATGTATGTCACGTCTTGGTAATGTTACCAAGTTGAAAATGTCAAAATTAGACGGTAACTGACTGAGATGAAGAGTGCAGAAGTGACATTGATCTTCACACTTAAAAACTCAATAAGTTTATTTCCTAACTTCAACTTCAGGCTCGTGCTAGACGACAAAACAACACGCTTACGACAGATCGATTACAACAACAAGAAGTAGTGTGTAAATCTTGTAAAACAGGTTAATAAGAACAAGTAATAACACAGAACAGTTCTTTGACGTTAAGTACAGAAATGAACTAAGAAAGAAAGAAGAAAATTAGGAAAGAAATTTCATCGTCAATAAAGAGGAGTTCCAAATAATATTTAAGTTTTGCAAATTTCGAAAATTGAGAGAACCAAATTGAAAACAAACCTACATCATTTTTATAAATGTATATTCTTCTATAGGAGCAAACGATTTGAAAAAAGTATTGAGTCTTTTTTCGAAAATGTTGCTAGATCTTCACGTAAAGTACCCCTAAAAATTAAATATATCAAAAGGAAAACTCGTAAGTACGATAAAAAAATTATGTGTACGATTTAGGCGCTGATGATGTTTACAGACTGTCAGATTATCGCAAAACACTTTCTCGATTAAACGGATCAACAAAACGTTGATTCTGACTACACTACGCATTCGAGAAAGTAATTTACAACATTCATAGGTTCAAGAAAAAGCTACCTTTTCGATATCAGGGATCCCAAACAGCGTTTTTCCTCTCGAAAAAATTGCACTTTTTTCTTGCAGCATTGCAATACTTTCTTTTTTCTACATGTTATACGAGGAAGTAAAAATATAATATAGGATTTTTTGAAAAGTAATTAAATCTTTCGTTGAAGAAATAAAAAAGTTGTGTTCATTTATTCATAATTATCGTGAGAATTCGACCTTTTCTCTTTTTGGCCGGTAGTCCTTTACGAAACATTATTCCACTGAACGACCAAGAAGGAAACGTGAAGTTCCATTAAAAAAAACAAGAACTGAATTCGAAATGTTTCGAGCTCATGAAAGAGGAAATATAACGTTTTTTGATCTTTGAACTTGTAAAGGAATATTAGATGAAGATGAACGTATGTGTCGGGAGTGCATTCTTAACCATGCGTGTGTTATCAACTCACCTCTAAACATAGTATTGAGAGTCACGGTGTATTTCTCCAGAAGGTATTGGAAATGCTATTCATTTTATAGTAAAGAGGGAAATAATGAAACACCTAAACACGCACCAGTACTTAGAAGGCCCACATGTTTTTGCTCTTATCAATCTGGAAATTAAATTGGAAATTCAAAACAAAAAGTGTGTTTTATTAATAAACTGTTTTATAAAAGAACAAAACATGAAAAGAAAACCTCTATTAAACGGTCACAATAAATAACGTAACTAATACTGAGGTATATTGCTTCCCATGTTCTCCTATTAAGAATACAAAACTTACCAACAAAAACCTTAATTCAGCGGTCATTAAAATTAAGTAAACGTTATGTCAGCTCAATTTCCTTAATTTATTTATCAAGAGAACAAAACACGAAAAGATAAACCTCTATTAAACGGTCATGGCATTTAAAATAACTTATACTCAGCTTTTTTCTTCCTCTGTTTACTTATCAAGAAAATCGAACATGGGAACAAAAAGCTTTATTCAACGGTCAGTTCATTTCAGCTAATCAATTCTCAGCTTAATTTTCTTAATTAGTTATTTTATCGAAAGAACAAAACACGAAAAATTACCTCTATTAAACGGTAATGAATTTTACATAACTAATACTGTTTTTTTCTTCCCATTTTCTCTTATCAAGAAATCAAAAGATGGGATAAAATTCTTTATTCAGCTGTCACTTAATTTCAGCTAAGAAATTCTCAGTATAGTTTTTTTAGTAATTTATTTTTTTAAATAACAAAACACAAAAAGAAAACCTCTCTTAAACGGTCATGATATACCACATCTATCTCTAATACTAACCTTTATCCCTCCCATATCCTCTTATAAAAACAAACAAACATGGGAACGAACACCTTTATTCAGCGGTCATTAAAATTTAGCTTAAAAATTCTCAGCTTTGTTTTTTTATTTAAGTAATTCCATCAAAAGCAAGAACACGAAAAGAAAAACCTCTTTTACAGAGCTTTTAAGCTGTCCTTAAAATTACATAACTAACTTTCAGCTTTTTTGCTTCCCATATTCTCCTACCAAGAAAACAAAACATAGGCACAAAGAGAGAAGGGGGGGGGGGTTCGCGCAGTTCGGGATTTTTCCCCAATCGGCTTAATTAAGGGCCGAATTAGACTATAATTTTTTTGATCAGAGAATTTCTTCTGTTGGTAGCAGCACCCAGAAGCAAATTACTCACGCCCAGAATTGGGCCTGAAGTGTTCTTTTTTGTCGTGCTTGGTTGTGAACGGAGATAGTGAAAATTATCGTTATATATAAATACTCGATCGAGACATTAAGTTGCTGTGACTCGGTGCCGTTCCATTCACGCGGCGTGACCCAGAGAACTGTCGCCGCCCGTCCCGACGGCTGTTCACAAGCAGAACCTCGAGCCGTCGCCCCCAACCCAGCTGGCGTATACCTGCGTGAAAGAAACTCCATTCACGCCGCTCCGCCTTGGACCTCGCGGGACGATCACCAAGTGAAGAGAAGCCAACGACCTCTGAAGGGTGACGTTTTACATTTTCGAGACTGCCTAAGCTCGCAACTGCCCTTCTGGCGAAAAACTAATAAGTTTAAACCAGAATATTAAATTCTGAAAAATCATTAAAAGTTTCTTGATTGTATTATTTCGTGACTGCGCTCAGGCCTACAAGAGAACCAGAGTAACATTTGTCAAACTAGTAATTGGTATATATTTTTTTGGGAAACTCGAGCTCGTGACTGAGGTTTTCTCGAGAAAGATAACGTGTTTTTTTGACAAAGTAACTTTAATTTTGAAATTAAATCTTAATTTTGTTTAACATCAATTAACTTCTTTTATTTCATTCGTACGCAACGTTACGCCCACCATCCATCAGTTTTATTTCAGCCGACTCTGCCATCTGGTCTATCCTGGCAGGTAAGTCCACCGACCACATCGTGTCGGTGAGAGGGTAGCGTCGATATACAGCAAAATTATTACTAACCTTTTTCCTTCCCATATTCTTCTATCAAGAAAACAAAACATTGGAACGGAAACCTTAATTTAGCGGTCATTAAAATTTAGGTTACAAATTTTCAGATTAGTTTTTTTATTAAGTAAATTTATCAAAAGAAAAAAACACGAAAACACTACTAAACGGTCACGATAATTATCGCAACTAATACTGAGGTATTTTGCTTCCTTTTCTCCTATTAAAAAAACAAAACTTACGAACAAAAATCTTTATTCAGCGGTCGTTAGAATAAAGCTAAGATATTATCAGCTCAATTTCCTTAATAGGTTATTTTCAAAGAGAAGAAAACACGAAAAGATAAACTTCTATTAGCCGGTCAATCAAATTCCGTAACTAACAATCGGCTTTTGTTTTTCCCATATTCTCCTACCAGGAAGAAAAAACATAGCAACAAAAATTTGTTTACCGGTCATTAAATTTCAGCTAGCAAATTCTTAGCTTTGTTTTCATAATAAGTTCTTTTATCTAAAGAACAGAACACGAAAAGAAAAACGTCTATTAAGCGGTCACCATACTTAACATAACTAATACAAAGGTATTTTGCTTCTAATGTTCTCTTATCAAAAAAACGAAACTTACGTGCAAAAACCTTTATTCAGCGGTCATTAAATTTCAGCTAACAAATTCTCTGAAAATTATCATAATAGTTATTTTGTCGAAGGAAGAAAAGTATAAAAAGAAAACCTCTATGAAGTGGTCACCATATTGTGACATACCAACATGTCATATTTTTATGCACTAATATCTATCGTAAATGGGGTGAATTATAAGGGTAAACAAATAGGAATATGGCGCCCTAGCAACGGCAGTAGAGTGGTTGTCAAGGTCAATAAACTTCATTCGGGCCTTGAACCCGAGGGGTGCGGCTACCTGATAGTTTAAGCGGTGAAGAGATTGGTTGAAAAAGCAATGACAGTCAAGGGCGTAGCTAGTCGATTTGGTAATCAATTGAGGGATTGGCCAGGGGGAGAGTGACAGTCTATTCATGATGGAAGTGCGTCGTTTTTTTTGCTGGTAAAAAACAGTAGAGGAGATAAGCCGAGTTTTGAAGGGCTGAAGAGAAAGATTTTTTTACATTCGGACATATGCCGTGGTGCTGTGCGGGTGGCTCGCGGATAAGTTAAGTATGAGATTGGGACTTGGAAATTTCTCTTTAGAGTGAACAGTTCTCGGACTCAGAATTTTTGCGAGGTGTGGAAATTAGAACTTGTAAGACTTTGAGAATTCTTGAGCACGACGAATGGAACTTAAACTTTGAACTCGTATGAATTCGTTTGCAACAGGACTCGGAATATTTGTTAATAAGCAATAGTTTGTTGAACTTTAATATTTTGCGTCACGTAGTCGGGAAGAACTGGGAACTTTCGCAGTAAATTGAATTAGAACGGTCAGATATTTGAGGCTGTAAGGCTTGGTGACTCGACGGCAGTTGCGAAGAGCAGAAGAAAAGAAGCTGGTATTTGGACTTGGAATTCTCGTCACCGCATGAAGAGAAACTGGTTCTGCGAGCGTCATCGAACAAGCAAGCGCGAAGACGGGTACTGCAGTACGAGGTTCAGAAAGGTCATGACCAAAAGAACATTCTGTATTGTTATTATTTTTTAAGTAATAATTTTTGCCTGGCAAATTGAATAAATTGTTAAGTTTCTTTTGAAATAGAAAAGATAATTTTCATTCGGCCAGTTCCAGTTAATAAGTAGCTAAATATAATTTTTCAGATTCCTCGCCACTCTGTATAGATGGCAGATCAAAATATCGGCTATCAGAAGATAATAGAAATTATTTCTTATGAAACCCATCGGACCAGCTAGCCGGATATTAATTCTATTTTAGATGGCAGTTAAAGCGTTAATTTCAATAATAATAAACGTAACCTTTTCCTGGCGCCCATATTTAACATAAATTCGGAACGGGTTACGTCCAAATAATCGTCCAATAATTTTTATATAAGCAGTTTGTGTGCAAGGGCAAGACATTTTAAAATTGATGATTGTTCCAATATTTAACATAACTAATACAAAGGTATTTTGCTTCTAATGTTCACCAATAAAAAAACCCGAAAGTGTGAACAAACACCTTCATTCAGCGGTCATTGAATTTCTGCTACCTAATTCTCAACGAAATTTTCATAATAAGTTATTTTGATCAAATGAAGAAAAAACGAAAAGGAAAACTATTGTGCTGTCACCATTTCTAACATATTGATACAAAGTATTTTGCTTCTAACTTTATCTAAAAAAACAAAACTAATGAACAAAAAACTTTATTCAGCGGTCACTTAAAATTCACCTAACAAATCCTCAGGAAAATTTTCATAATAAGTAATTTTATCAAAGAAAGTAAAGACGAAAATGAAAACCTCAGTCACCATATCAAACATACAACACACAAAGGTATTTTGCATCTTATGTTTTCATATAAAAAAACGAAACTTATAAACCAAAACCTATATTCAGCGCACATTAAAATTAACACAACTAATTCTGGGAAAAAATTTCATGATAAGTTATGTGGGAGAAAGGAATTATTGATTGAGAAAAGTGTGAAAAATTTCACAATAACAAATTCTCTGCAAAAGTTTCATTATAAGTTATTTTATCAAACGAACAAAAGACGAAAAGGAAAACTTCTGTAAAGAGGTCACAATATCTAACATACTAATACAAAAGTATTTTGCTTCTAATGTTTTCGTATCAAAAAATTGAAACTTATGAACAAAAATCTTTATTCAGCTGTCATTAAATTTCAGCTAACTAATTCTCGGCAAAAATTTCATAATTAGTAATTTTATCAATGGAAAAAAAGATGAAAAGCAAAACCCTTATTGAGCAGTCACAATATCTAACAAAATACAAAGGTATTTTGCTTCCAACGTTTCTCGTATCAAATAAACGAATCTTATGAACAAAAATCTTTCTTCAGCGGTTTTTAAGCTTCAGCTAATTCTCTGCAAACTTTTCACAATAAGTTATGAAAACAACAATAAGTTAACAAAGAAAAAAGGACGAAAGGAAAACCTCAATTAAGCGGTCACCATATCTAACATACTACTACCATGTTACAGTGCTTAAAATATTCTCTTATCAAAAAATAAAAACTTATAAACAAAAACCTTTATTCAGCGCTCACTAATTTCAGATAACAAATTTTTGACAAAATTTTCATAATACGTTATTTTATC
The DNA here is from genome assembly GCA_031308135.1 of Acheta domesticus. Lineage (NCBI taxonomy): Eukaryota > Metazoa > Arthropoda > Insecta > Orthoptera > Gryllidae > Acheta > Acheta domesticus. The sequence goes on from JAHLJT010000631.1 coordinate 236,836,905, forward strand.
AAAGGAAGAAAGGACGAAAAGCAAAACCTCAAATAGCGGTCACCATATCTAACATAATAGTACAAAGAAATTTTGTTTCTGTTTTTCTCTTAAAAAATGAAACTCTTATTTAGCGGTCATTAAATTTCAGCTAACTAATTCTAGGCAAAATTTTCATAATTAACTCTATTACCTAAGAAAAAAAGACAAAAAGCATAACTTTTATTTAGCAGTCACTGTGTCTAATATAGTAATAAAAAGGTATTTTGTTTCCAATGTTTCTCATATCAAAAAAAACTTATGAAAAATTGTCATAAGTTATTTCATGAAAGGTAGGAAGGACGAAAAGGAAAACCTCTATAATGCGATCACCCTCTCCAATGAATTTTGCTCCAAACTTTCTCTTAGAAACATTGAAACTTATAAACAAAAACTTTTATCCAGCTGTCATTAACTTTCAGCTAACAAATTCTTGGCAAAATTTTCATAAAATTTTATTTTTTCAAAGGCCGAAAAGACGAAAAAAACCTTGCTTTAGCATTCATTAAATTTCAGCAAACTAATCCTCGACATAATTATTATAAGTTATTTTAACAAAGGAAGAAAGGACGAAAGGAAAACCTCTATTAAGCGATCACCATATCTTAAATAATAGTACTAAGGAATTTTGCTTATAATTTTGTCTTAAAAATTTGAAACTTATCAAAAAGCCTTTATTCAGCGGTCATTAAATTTCAACTAATTATTTAATGTTCTCTGTTAAAAAAATCAAAACTTAACAAAAACCTTTCCAAGCAGGCATTAAATTACAGATAACAATTTCTTGGAAGAATTTTCATAATAAGTTATTTTATCAAGGGAAAAATAGACGAAAAGCAAAACCTCTATTAAACAGTCACCATATCTAACCTTATAAAACGGTATTTTGCTTCCAATGTTTCTCATATTTAAAAATAAACAATCTAATGAACAAAAACCTTCATACAGCGGTCATTAAATTTCAACTAACTAATTCTCGGCAAAATTTCATATTAAATTATTTCATGGAAGGAAGAAAGGACGAAAAGAAAAACCTCTATTAAACGGTCACTCTATCTAACATATTACAAATGAAATTTGCTTAAAATTTCTCTTACAGAAATTGAAACTTTTAAAGAAAAACCTTTATGTCCCCAAATTTCAGCTAACAAATTCTAGCAAAATTTTCATCAAATTTTATTTTTTCAAAAAAGAAAGACGAAAAGGAAAACCTCTATTCAGCGGTCACCATATAGAACTTAATAGTACATTGGATTTTTGTTACTAATTTTCTCTTAAAAATTGAAACTTATAAACAAAAACCTTTATTTAGCGGTCATTACATTTCAGCTAAGAAATTTTTGTCAAAATTTTCAGTTATTTTATCGAAGGAAGAAAAGACGAAACGAAAACCTCTATTCCGCGGTCACCATATTTAACATGTTAAAACAATGGTATTTTGCTTCTAATGATTCTCATATACAAAAAACCAAACCTTTGTACAAAAACTTATTTTGCGGTCATTACATTTCAGCTAACTAAATCTCGGAAAAAATATTATAAGTTACTTTAACAAAGGAAGAAATGACGAAAGGAAAACCTAAATTATGCGGTCACAATATCTAACTTACTACTACAAAATTGCAATGCTTCTAATGTTCTCTTATAAAAAAAATCTTATGAACAAAAACCTTTATACAGCGGTCTTTAAATTTAAACTGTCGGCAAAATTTTTTTAATAAGTTATTTCATGGAAGAAAGTTAAGACGAAAAGTAAAACCTCTATTAAGCGGTCACACTATCTAACATATTACAACAGATTTTTGCTTCTAATTTTCTCTTAAAAATTGAAACTTATGAACAAAACCTTTATGCAGCGGTCATTAAATTTCAGCTGACAAATTCTTGGCAAAATTCTCATTAAATGTTATTTTTTCAAAGGAGGAAAAGACGAAAAGAAAAACCTCTATTCCACGGTCACCATATCTAACATACTAATTCAAAAGTATTTTCCGTCTAATGCCTCTCATTAAAAAAAAACAATCCTTATACAAAAACCTTAATTTGGCGGTCATTAAATTTCACCTAACTAATTCAAGGCAAAATTGTTATAAGTTAATTTAACAAAGGAAACCTCTATTAAGCGGTCACCACATCTAACTTAATAGTACAAAGGAATTTTGCTTCTAATTTTCTCTTAAAAATTGTAACAGAAATAAAAACCTTTATTCAGCAATCATTATATTTCTGCTAACTAATTCCGATAAAATGTTCATAATACGTTATTTTAACAAAGGAAAAAAAGGAAAACCTCTATTTAGCGGTCACTATATCTAACATATTAATACAAAGGTATTTTGCTTCTAATGTTTCTCATATAAAAAACAATCTTATGTACAAAAAACTTTATAGAGCGGTCATTAAATTTAAGCTAACAAATTCTCGGGAAAATTTTCATCATAAGTTATTTTATCCAAGAAAAAAAAAGCGAAACCACCATTAAGCAGACACTATATCAAACATACTAATACAAAGGTAATTTACTTCTAATGTTCCTCATATAAAAACACAATTTTATGAACAAAAACCTTTATACAGCGGTCATTAAATTTGAAATAAATATTTCTCGCAAACTTCTGATAATAAGTTATTTTATTGAAGAAAAATCAACAAAAAGGAAAACCTCACTTAAGCGGTCACCCTATCCAACATATTACCAAGGAATTTTGTTTTAATTTCCTCTTAAAAAATTTAAACATATACATCAAAACCTTTATACAGCGGTCATTAAATTTGAAATAACTATTTCTCGCAAACTTTTGCTAATAAGTTATTTTATTGAAGAAAAAATCGACGAAAAGGAAAACCACTATTAAGCGGTTACCCTATCTATTATATTACCAAGGAATTTTGCTTTTAATTTTCTCTTAAAAAATTTAAATATTTTCTCTTAAAAAATTTAAACATATAAATAAAAACTTTTATACAGCGGTCATTAAATTTGAAATAACTATTTCTGGCAAACTTTTGATAATAAGTTATTTTATTGAAGAAAATATCGACGAAAACGAATACCTCAATTAAGCGGTCACCCTATCTAACATATTACCAAGGAATTTTGCTTTTAATTTTCTCTTAAAAAATTTAAACATATAAATAAAAACCTTTATACAGCGGTCATTAAATTTAAAATAATTATTTCTCGCAAACTTTTGATAATAATTTATTTTATTGAAGAAAATTTCGACGAAAAGGAAAACCTCAAATAAGCGGTTACCCTATCTAACATATTACCAAGGAATTTTGCATTTAATTTTCTTTTAAAAAATTTAAACATAAATAAAATTCTTTATACAGTGGTCATTAAATTTGAAATAACTATTTTTGGCAAACCTTTAATAATAAGTTATTTTATTGAAGAAAAAATCGACGAAAAGGAAAACCTCTATGAAGCGATCACCCTATCTAATTTATTACCAAGGAATTTTGCTTTTAATTTTCTCTTAAAAAATTTAAACTTATAAATAAAAACCTTTATACAGCGGTCATTAAATTTGAAATAATTATTTCTGGCAAACTTTTGATAATAAGTTATTTTATTGAAGAAAAAATCGACGAAAAGGAAAACCTCAAATAAGCGGTCACCATATCTAACATATTACCAAGGAATTTTGCTTTTCATTTTCTCTTAAAAAATTTAGACTTATAAATAAAAACCTTTGTACAGCGGTCATTAAATTTGAAATAATTATTTCTGGCAAACTTTTGATAATAAGTTATTTTATTGAAGAAAAAATCGACGAAAAGGAAAACCTCAATTAAGCGGTCACCCTATCTAACATATTGCCAAGGTCTTATGCATTGAATTTTCTCTTAAAAAATTTAAACTTATAAATAAAAACCTTTATGCAGCTGTCATTAAATTTGAATGAATTCTGGCAAACATTTGATAATAAGTTATTTTATTGAAGAAAAAATCGAGGAAAAGGAAAACCTCAATTAAGCGGTCACACTATCTAACATATTACCAAGGAATTTTGCTTTTAATTTTCTCTTAAAAAATTTAAACATATAAATAAAAACCTTTATACAGCGGTCATTAAATTTGAAATAACTATTTCACGCAAACATTTGATAAAATGTGATTTTATTGAAGAAATAATCGACGAAAAGGGAAACCTCAATTATGCGGTCAACCTATCTAACATTGCCAAGGTCTTATGCATTGAATTTTCTCTTAAAAATTTAAACTTATAAATAAAAACCTTTATACAGTGGTCTATAATTTTGAAATAACTATTTCTCGCAAACCTTTAATAATAAGTTATTTTATTGAAGAAAAAATCGACGAGAAGGAAAACCTCAATTAAGCGGTCACCCTACCTGAAATATTACAAAGGAATTTTGCTTTTAAATTTCTCTTAAAAAATTTAAACATATAAATAAAAAGCTTTATACAGCGGTCTTTAAATTAGAAATAACTATTTCTGGCAAACTTTTGATAATAAGTTATATTATTGAAGAAAAAATGGACGAAAAGGAAAACCTCTATTAAGCGGTCACAATATGTAACTTATTATCAAGGAATTTTACTTTTAATTTTCTCTTAAAAAATTTAAACATATCATTTATATATTTCGTGGAAAAACTTTCATATTATGTTATTTTAAGAAAGGAAGAAAGGACGAAAGGAAAATCTCTATTAAACGGCCACCATATCTAATATACTACTACTATTCAGTGCTTCTAATGTTCAGTGCTTCTCATGAAGAAATGAAAACTTATGAACAATAACGTTGATTCAGTGGTTATTGAGTTTCAGCTATCTAATTCTCGGCAAAATTTTCACAATACGTTATATAATAGGAGGAAGAAAGGACGAAAAGGAAAACCTCATTTTGCGGTCACCCTATCCTACGTATTACAAAAATGAAATTTGCTTCTAATTTCTCTTAAAAATATTGAAACTTATAAACATTGACCTGCATATATCGGTCATTAAATTTCAGATTACAAATTCTTGGCAAAATTTTCATAAAATGTTATTTTTTCAAAGGACGAAAAAACGAAAAGAAAAATCTCTTTTAAGAAGTCACTATATATAACACACTAAGACAAATGTATTTTGATTCTAATGCTTCTCATATAACAAAATCTTATGAACAAGCACCTTTATACAGAAGTCATTAATTTAAACTCTCTATTTCTCGGCAAAATGTTCATAAAAAGTTATTTCATTGAAGGAAGAAATGACGAATATTGTGTGGTCATGGCAATTGTATATAACATATTACTAAAATGATTTTGCTTCTAAACTTCTGTTAAACGTATTGAAACTTATAAACAAACCCCATTATTCAGCGGTCATTAAATTTCAGTAAAAAAAATTTTGGTAAAATCTTCATAAAATGTTATTTCTTCAAAGGGAAAAAAAACGAAAAGAAAAGCCTCAATTCTGCGGTCACGGTACCTAACATACTACTACAAAGTTACAGTTACAGTAAAATTGTAATGTTCTCTTATCAAAAAATGAAAACTTATGAACAAAAATCTTATTGAGCGGTCATTAAATTTCAGATAACAAATTCTAGGCAAAAGTATTATAAGTTATTTTAACAAAGGAGGAAACGACGTATCATCATATCATATCGAATCGACGGTCATCATATCTAATATAAGATTACAAATGAATTTTGCTTATAATTTTCTCTTAAAATTTAAAACTTATAAACAAAAACTTTTATTCAGCGGTCATTAAATTTCAGCTAACAAGTTATTGGCAAAAGTTTCATAATATGTTGTTTTATCAAAGGAAGAAAAGACGAAAAAGGAAACCTCTATTCAGGGGTCACCGTATCTAACATACTAATTCAATGGTGTTTTGTGTAAAATATTTCTTATATAAAAAAAACAAACTTGTGTACAAAAACCATTATTTTGCGGTCTTTAAATTTTAGAGGAAGGAAGAAAGGACGAAAGGAAAACTTCAATTAAGCGGTCACTATATCTAACATACTACTACAAAGTTGCAGTGCTTTTAATTTTCTCTGATCAAAAAATCAAACCATATGACCAAATCTTTATTGAGCGGTGATTGAATTTCAGCTAATTAATTCTTGGCAAAATTTTCGTACTATGTTGTTTTATCAGAGGATGAAAAGACGAGAAAGAAAACCTCTATTAAGCAGTCGTTATATATAACATACATAAACGTATAGTGCTTCTAATGTTTCTCATATCAAAAAAACAAATCATATGAACAAAAACCTTTTTTTGCGGTCATTAAATTTCAGCTAACTAGTTGTCGGCAAAATTTTCATAAAATGTTATTTTTGCAAAGAAAGAGATGACGAAAAAGAAAACTTCTATTAAGCAGTCACTATATCTAACATCTTAATACAAAGATATTTTGCTTCCTAAGTTTCTCAAACAAACGAATCATATGAACAAAAACATTTATTCAGCGGTCATTAAATATCAGCTAATTCCCTGCAAAATTTTCATATTAAGATATTTTAACAAAGGAAGAAACGACGAAAGGAAAACCTTTATTAAGCGGTCATCATATCTAACATACTACTACAAAGTTACAGTGCTTCTAATGTTCTCTTATCAAAATATCAAAACTAATGAACATAAATCTTTTTATTCAGCTGTCGCAATATCTAACATACTAAAACAACGATTTTTGCTTCTAATGTTTCTCATATAAAACAAAAACTTATTTACAAAATCTTTATTTAGCGATCATGAAATTTCAGCTAACTAATTTTTGGCAAAATTTTCATAATAAGTAATTTTAACAAAGAACAAAAGACGAAAAAGTAAACCTCAGTTAGGGAGTCACTATACGTTACATACTAAAACAATGGTATTGTGCTTTTTATGTTTCTCATATCAAAAACACGGAACATTTTACAAAAACCTTCATTCAGCCGTCATTAAAATTCAGCTAACCGATTCCAGGCAAAATTTTTATAATATGTTATTTTATCAAAGGATGAAAGGACGAAAAGGAAAACCTCTATTAAGCGTTCACCATATTGAACATAATACAAAGGAATTTTACTTCTAATTTTGTATTTAAAGAAAAGAAACTTACGAACAAAAACAGCGGTCATTAAATTTCAGTTAACAAATTTTTGGCAAAATTTTCATAAGTTATTTTTTGAAAGGAAGAAAAGACGAAAAGAAAACCGTCAATTTAGCGGTCACCATAACAATTCATAGGTATTTTGCGTCTAATGTCTCTCATTAAAGAAAAAGAAACTTATGTAAAAAAACCTTTATTTAGCGGTCATTAAATTTCAGCTAACTAATTATCGGGAAAATTTTCATGATAAGTTGTTTTATCAAAGGAAGAAGAGACGACAAGGAAAACCTCTGTTAAGCAGTCATTTTATTTAACATACTAATACAAAAGTATTTTGCTTCTAAATTTTCTCAAATCAAAAAAACAATCTTATGAACAAAATTCAGCGGTCAATAACTTTCAGCTAACCGATTCTAGGCAAAATTTTCATGTTATTTCAAGAAAGGACGAAGAGGAAAACCTCTATTAAGCGGTCTCCATATCTATCATAATAATACAAAGAAAGTTTGCTTTTAATTTTCTCTTAGAATATTTGAAACATGTAAACAAAAACCTTTGTTGAGCGGTCATTACATTTCAGCTAACAAATTTTTGGCAAAATTAAATTAATATCAAAGGAAGCAATTACGAAAAGGAAATTCAGCGTCACCATATTTAACATACTAAAACAATGGTATTTTGCTTCTATAGTTTGTCATATAAAAAAATAAACTTATGTACAAAAAACTTTATTTAGCGGTCTTTAAATTTTAGCTAACTATTTCTCGGCAACATTTTCATAATAAGTTATTTTAACAAAGGAAGAAAAGAAGAAAAGGAAAACCTCTATTAAGCAGTTACAATATCTAACATACTAATACAAAGTCAATTTGCTTCTATTTTTCTCTTAAAAATAGTGAAACTTATAAACAATAACCTTTAATTAGCGGTCATTAAATTCAGATAACAAATTCTTGGCAAAATTTTCATAATAAAGTATTTTATCAAAGGAAGATAAGACGATAAGGAAAATCTCTATTCAGCGGTCTACAAATCTATCATACTAAAACAAAAGTATTTTGCTTTTAATGTTTCTCATATAAAAAAACAAACTTATATACAGAAACCTGTATTTAGAGGGCATTAAATTTCAACTAACAAATTGTCGGCAAAATTATTTTAAGTTATTTTAACAAAGGAAGAAATGACATAAGGAAAACCTCTATTAAGCGGTCACCATATCTAACGTAGCACTAAAAGGTGACAGTGCTTTTAATCTTCTCTTATCAAAAAATCAAAACTTGTGAACAAAAGTTTTATTCGGCGGTCATTAAATTTCAGCTAACTAATTCTCGGCAAAATTTTCATAATAAGTTATTTTCTCAAAGTAGAAGGGACGAAAAGGAAATCCTCTATTATGCTGTAACCATATCTAACATAATAATACAAAGGAGTTTTGCCTCTAATTTTCTCTTTAAAAATTGTAACAAATAAACAAAAACATTTATTCAGCGGTCGTTAAATTTCAACGAAAAAATTCTCATTTTAATGTTTTGAGAAAGTTATCTGAAAAACAAAACGCGAAAAGATAAACCTTTATTTAACAGTAATAGTTTGTAAAACTATTACTTAGCTTTTTTCAAGAAAATCAAACATGAGAAAAAGAGCTTATTTAGCTGTCAATTCATTTCAGCTAACAAATTTTCAGCTTAATTTTCTTAATTAGTTGTTTTGTCGAAAGAACAAAACACGAAACAATACCTCCCTTAATCCGACAGGAATTTTACATGAGTAATACTCGGTTTTTTTCCTTTCCATTTTCTCTTATCAAGAAAACAAAACATGGGACAAAATTCTTTATTCAGCTTTCATTTAATTTTAGCTAACAAATTCGCTGTATTTTTTAGTAATTTATTTTATTAAAATAACAAAACACGAAAAGAAAACCTTTATTAATTGGTAATGATAAACAATATAAATAATACCTTTTCCCTCGTAACCCTTGTATCACCAAAACAAAACATGGAAACGAAAACTTTATTCAGCGGTCATTAAAATTTTGCTTACTCATTTTCAGCTTATTTTTTATGTAATTATATGAAAAGGAGAAAACATGAAAAGAAAAACCTCTATTAAGAGGCCACGATAATTATCGTAACTAATTCTGAGGTATTTTCTTCTTGTTCTCCTATTAAAAAAGCAAAACTCCTATTAAGAAACAAAAACCATTATCCAGTGGTCATTAAAATAAAGCTAAGGAATTGTCAGCTCAATTCCTATATAAGTTATTTTTCAAGAGAAAAACGAAAAAATAAACCTTAAGGAAACGGTCATTAAAATTATTTAACTAATATTCTGGTTTTTTGCTTCCCCTGTTCTCCTATCAAGAAAACGAAACATAGGAACAAAAACCCTTTTTCAGAGGTCATTAAAGTACTGATAACAAATTTTTAGCTTAGTTTTTTCATAATTTATTTTATCAAAAAAACTATACACGAAAAGGATTCATCTATTAAAAGGTCATAATATACAGCATAACTATCACTTACCTCTTTCCTTCCCATTTTCTCCTATCAAGAAACAAAACATAGGAACAAAATCTTTTATTCAGCTCTCATTAAAATGCAGATAACAAATTTTCTGCTTAGTTTTCTTAATAAATTTCTTTATTTTCTTAAAAGAACAATACACAAAAAGAAATACCTGTATTGAACGGTCATAATATACAGCATAACTAATACTCACCTTTTCCCTTCTCACATTCTCAACTAACTAATTCACGGCAAAATTTTCATAAGTTATGAAACGAATTCTTGAAACATGAAAACATAACATTGAACAAAAACGTTGGTCATTAATGTACAGCTAACAAATTTTCAGTTTAGGTTTCTTAATAATTTATTTTCTCAAAACAGCAATACACGAAAAAGAAAACCTCTGTTAAAAGGTTATAATATACAGTATAATACTTACCTTTTTCCTTCCCATATTCTCCTATCAAAAAACAAACAAACAAAGCATTTGAAGGAAAACCTTTATTCAGCAGTCATTAAAATTTGGCCTACAAATTTCCAGCTTGGTTTTTTTAATAAGTAATTTAATCAACAGAAAAAACATGAAAAGAAAACCCTCTATTAAACGGTCACGATAATTATCGTAAGTAATACTGAGGTATTTTGCTTCCTTTTCTTGTATTAAAAAAACAAAAATTACGAACAAAAAACTTTATTCAGCGGTTGTTAAAATAAAGCTAAGGACTCGTCAGCTCAATTTCCTTGATGAGTTATTTTTAAAGAGAAGAAAACACGAAACGATAATCCTCTATTAAACGGTCATTAAAATTACATAACTAACAATCGGCTTTTTTACGTCCCACATTCTCCTATCAGGAACAAAAAACGTAGGAAAAAAACCTTTGTTGAGCGGTAATTGAATTTCAACTAACAAATCCTCAGCTTTGTTTTCATAATAAGTTATTTAATCAAAAGGACGAAGTACGAAAAGGAAAACAGTAAATGAAGTTTACATAATTAATACTCAGTTTTTTCCCACCTTGTCCCATAAAGAAAACAAACTTTGGAAGAAAAACCTTTATTTAGCGGTCATTAAATTTGAGCTAACAAATTCTCAGTTTAGTAATTTGAGAAAGTTATCAGAAGAAGAAAACACGAAAAGAAAAACCTCTATTAAATGGTCATCGTATATAAAATAAATAATACTCTGATTTTTTCCTCTTTTTATCTATCAAGAAAATCGAACATGGGAACAAAATATTTTATTCAGCGGTGAATTCATTTCAAGTTAACAAATTTTTAGATTAATTTTCTTAATTAGTTATTTTCTTAAAAGAACAAAACACGAAAAAATAACTCTATTAAATGGTCATTATAAACATAAATAATACTTACCTTACCTCTATCACGAAAACAAAACATGGGAACGATAACATTTATTCAGCGGTCATTAAAGTACATATTACAAATTTTCAGCTTAGTTTTCGTAATAATTTATTTTCTCAAAAGAACAATACACGAAAAGGAAAACCTTATTTATACGGTCATAATATACAACATACCTAATACTCACCATTTTCCTTCCCATATTCTTCTATCAAGAAAACAAAAATGGGAACGATAACCTTTATTCAGCGGTCAAGTACAGATTACAAATTTTCAGCTTAGTTTTCTTAATAATTTATTTTCTCAATAGAACAATACACGAAAAGGAAAACCTCTATTAAACAGTCATAATATACAGCATTATTTATACTTTCCTTTTTCCCTTGCATACCTATCAGCAAAACAAAACTTGGAACGAAAACCTTTATTCAGCGGTCATTAAAATTTAGCTTACAAATCTTCAATTTAATTTTTTATTAAGTAATTCTATCAAAAGAACAAAACACGAAAAATATCTTTATTACGCGCTCACGGTAATTATCGTAACTAATACTAAGGTATTTTGATTTTTTCTCCTATTAAATAAAAACTTACGAAAAAAAACTATTTAAGCGGTCGTTAAAATAAAGCTAAGGAATTGTTAGCTCAATTTCCTTAATACGTTATTTTTAAAGAGAAGAAAACACGAAAAGATAAACCTCTTTTAAACCATCATTAAAATTACATAACTAACAATCCGCATTTTTTCTTCCCATATTCTCCTATCAGGAACAAAAAACATAGAAACGGAAACGTTTGTTAATCGGTCATTGAATTTTAGATAAAAACTTTTTAGCTTAATTTTCATTATAAGTTATTTTATCAAGAGGACAAAACACGAAAAGAAAAACCTCTATAAAACAGTCATGAATTTTACATAACTAATACTCAGTTTTTTTCCCCACATTGTCCCGTAAAGAAAACAAAATATGGGAACAAATCTTTTATTCAGCGCTCATTAAATTTCAGCTAACTAATTCTCAGTTTAGTATTTTGAGAAAGTTATCAGAAGAACAAAACAAGAAAAGAAAAACCTCCGTTAATTGGTCATGGTATTTAAAATAACTATTACACAGCTTTTTTCTTTCTCTGTTTACCTATCAAGAAAACCGAACATGGGAACAAAAAGCTTTATTTAACGGTCTATTCATTTCAGATAACAAATTCTTAGTTTATTTTCTTAATTAGTAATTTTATCGAAAGAACAAAACACGAAAAAATACCTCTATTAAATGGCCATGAATTTTACATATCTAATACTCAGTTTTTTCTCCCATTTATCAAGAGCACTCTTATCAAGAAAACAAAACATGGGACAAAATTCTTTATTCAGCTGTCATTTAATTTCAGCTAACAAATTCTCAGTATATTTTTTTAGTAGGATATTTTATTAAAATAACAAGAAACCAAAAGGAAACATCTATTAAACGGTCATGATATACAACATAACTAATACTCACCTTTTTCCCTCCCATATCCTCCTATTAACAAAACAACACATGAGAACGAAAACCCTTATCCAGCAGTCATTAAAATTTAGCTAAGAAATTTTCAGCTTAATTTCATTAACTAATTCTACCATAAGAACAAATACGAAATGAAAAATCTGTATTAAGCGGTCATGATAATTATCGTAACTAATTCTGAGGTATTTTGCTTCCTGTTCCCCTACTAAGACTTAATAATAAAATAAAACAATATAAAAGACAAAAATAAAATAAAACTTATGAACAAAAACCATTATTCAGTGGTCATTAAAATAAAGCTAAGGAATTATCAGCTCAATTCCCATATAAATTATTTTTCAAGAGAACGAAACACGAAAAGATAAACCTCTAGTAAGCGGTCATTAAAATTACATAATTAACATTCAGCTTTTTTGCTTCCCATACTCTATCAAGAAAACAAAACATAGGAACAAAAACCTATATTGAGCGCTCATTGCACTTTAGCTAACGAATTCTCACCTTATTGTATCAAATGAACAAAATACGAAAAGGAAACCTCTATTAACCGGTTGTGATATCTAACATAAGTTATACTTATCTTCTTCTTCCCACATTCTCCTAGAAATAAATCAAAACATGGGAACAAAAACATTTATTCAGCGGTCATTAATGTACAGCTAACAAATTTTCAGATTAGTTTTGTTAATAATTAATTTTCTCAAAAGAACACACGAAAAAGAAAACCTCTATTAAAAGGTTATAATGTACAGAATAATACTTACCTTTTTCCTTCCCATATTCTCCTATCAAAAAAAAACAACTTTGGAAGGAAAACCTTTATTCAGCGGTCATTAAAATTTGGCCAACAAATTTTCAGCTTAGTTCTTTTAATAAGTAATTTTATCAAAGAAAAACCTCTATTAAACGGTCACGATAATTATCGTAACTAATACTGAGGTATTTTGCTTCCCATATTCTCTAATCAAGAAAACAAAACAAAGGAACAAAAACCTTTATTAAGCGTTCCTTGAACTTTAGCTAACAAATTATCAGCTTAGTTTACTTAAGTTATTGTATCAAATGAACAAAACGAGAAAAGAAAAACCTCTATTAATCGGTCATGATATATAACATAACGAATATTTAACTTTTTTATTCTCATATTCTACTATCAAGAAAACAAAACATGGGAACACAACATTTTATTCAGCGGTCGTAAAATTTCAGCTAACAAACTTTCAGCTTAGTTTTCTTTATAAGTAATTTTATCAAAAGAACAAACAACGAAAAGAAAAACGTCTATTAAACGGTCATGATATACAACATAACTAAAACAACTTTTTCATTCCCATTTTCTTATATCAAGAAAACAAAACATGGGAACAAAAACCTTAATTCAGCGGTCAATTAATTTCATCTAACAAATTCTCAGCTTAGTTTTCTTAAAAGCAAATACTTTTATATATGTTACAGAGGCATTTAGTCCAATGCCTTCTCAACCGTATGGTATGACAAGTTCTGAATAGTTAGAATATCGAGAAAAGCCATAACCCCCCAAAAATTATAGAAAGGCGCCAAAGGCTTTTCGCAAAATATTGTAATCATCGAAAAAACAGAACTTTATAAATCACTGTTTTCAATATGATTTTCAGCGATTCTGGCAATCCATGAATGGCGGAACCAAGAAAAATTTAAGAAAACGTCCAAATAGGTCTCATTTTGTAATTGCAGTATAAAAACATTAGTGTCTTGTATGTGGACTACAAAGACCTAGTTTTAAGGCTTCGTTTCTGAGTTGTTCAATTGTAAAGAGTGTTGCAGCATACACCGACTAGGTACGGCGTAACACTGATTGGCTGTCACACAATGGAGGGCGATGCTAGGCCAAAGTGCACGCCATCATTGTGCAAATGTAATCACTTCTTACGGGTGTACTATTCTACATATCCACCGAGTTTTAATTGATTCCGACCATTCCTTCTGGGTGTTGCAATTTTCACAAACAGCAGTGTAAATACGAGTACATACATTGCTGTTATCTAAATAAATCGTTTTAAGATATTAAGTACCGATTCAAATACATAAGTTTACAGTGATTACTAATTCTTATAACTTGTATTTAATAATTATTGAGACATTGAAAACTTACCTCTTCAATTAAAGCCACTTTGGCAGTGAAGCCATTCTTACCAATTTTCACTCTTTTTCATGAATATTTTCTTTCTTGTAGAAACACATATTCATGACCTGGTTTACTTTATGTACTAACAGTTCGCGATGATCTGGATTTGGAAAACAAACAAATCAAAATCAGCAAACGCTTGGTCGAATTCGCCCACTCTTTCTCACTCGCCATAGCTTTTTGCCACGTTTCGCAACTAGGAACGGGTGATATTCGCCACTTTTTTTCTTTAGCAACTAAGCCAATCTTCAGAGAAGAGAAAGTCCTACCTCCATTATATCCTTTGCAAGTAGGATTGAAGTTGGTACAGACCCCTACTGCCTTCAACTTTAATCGCAAGTCATTTGCCTCCATTCTGAAACCTTTTAGGGTAGGTTTCTGATCGGGGTGACGATTCTTTGAACAGTTTGAATTATTAAATAGAAAACAAAAGTCCTTAAGTCAATGTATTGAAACGAGTCGTGGATAGACTCTGCACAAAATTAAAAAGAGAGAAATAAAGATATAAGGGATAGGGATTCTTGTCCGGGAATGGGCTCCGGCTTTAATCATGCGTACACTGGAAATTGTGATTAACAGAATTTTCCTTTTACTACACAAATAATTATTTTACAAATTGGTTGCCTTTAACGTTTATGCTAGCATTCATTCTGTTCCCTCTCCTATGCTTAACTATCTTTGGGGAAAAACCTCGACACAAAATCAACGTTCTCCAAGGGCTAACTACCTTCCCTCCCTACCCTTACCGCCGTTCTACCCGTGACACTCCAACCTGAATAGCGTCTCCATCTGCTCACTCCTCCGCCGGCGAGCCGGCGCCGCACACTGGGGAAAAAGCCCGAAAAGCTGGCCAAAAGTCAAATAAGATGCCAATCGCATATAAAATATTTTATCTAGGGGTTTTTGAGGTCGCTGAATCCGAATCTGAAGCCATATTTGTATTTTTTTAAAAATTGGAATACATAGAGACAATAATGCATCAGAAAATTAATTTATAAATCATTTGACAGATGTATTCTACAAAATATTATTTGTCTGACTACTAATCTCATTCGGATGATAGTAAAAGCCGACAATTGATAGATCAGAATGTATTTTTGCAATATTTTAGAGTATTTGATCTATCAAACATTATCCCTCAATTTATTTATTAATAAGAAGAAAGTAATATTGGTTAAACTGGAGTTGAATAATTATTTTATCATTTCAAATGAAATACATTTTTAAAGTTAAAAGAACTGTAACTTGAAGCTCACCTGAAGGATGAGTGAACTTATTCGTCCTCTGAAAAAGATTCTTCATCGCCAGAAGTGATGTCCGGGCAGATGAGAAGGGATATCGCGTCGGGAGAGAATTGGTTCATTTTTCTTTGAGGGGTCTTTCTTAGACTAGTGATCAGTGGATCAGACGACACAAGAAGCCAAGGAAAAATATCTTCCAAGTTTTTTTGTCTTGAGCATTTCCTGGAAAATCCAGCGCGATATGCTTTAAAATCTTTGTTTCTTACCTCTTGCGCTTCCTCCGAGTATTGACCGATTGGCAGCAAAGCAGAATTTATTATTTGGAGGCCATGAATTAAAAGTTTGTGGAGTGTTGTTGGCATGTAATACCAAGAGTATTTTTCCACATACAACTTTGCCGTCTTAATACAAAAGTAGGCACCCTGCGCGCCTACTGCCGGGTTCATCTATTAATCCCAATGCTTTTTGTTTTGGCATGTTTTAATTTGTTTATATTTCTTGTATCGGGAAACTGATTATGTTTGAAACTGTTACACTTACCCTTTTGTTTCAAATACTCTTGAAAAGAATATCCTTTCAAGTGTAGTTCTTCAATAAAATCTAATAGTTTGAAAAACAAAATATTTAAGATATATATTTTGTTTGGTTATATTATTTGTAAATATTATTTATATTATATTATTTATATTATTTGTTTAGATTAAATTAGTAAAATAAACAATTCTAACAAATGTGTACTAATCATATTAATGTTTTGCAATTTTTTCGAAATTTCTATAAGCTTATTCTCCGATGAACGTCAAATTTGTGATATTATTTGTTGTTCTACAACTGTATTAGCACATATTGTCAGGTAATTGTTACGGATGTTATTTAAAAAATATAATAATTAATTTTTTAAACAGTGTAAAACGTGATAGAAGGCGGTAGCCTTAATTTTTATCCTGTTAGAACATAAAATTGTAATAGAATAGTAAAAATAGTAATAGAATGAAAGCAATTTTAATACCAATTAGCACATTAACAATTTAAACAAATTCAGTAATATTCACTAATTATCGATCAGATCTTTAAGAATAATATAGAGTTTCCAGATATAATTATAGACTCACTGAACAAAGTTACAATGTGCGTCATGTTTTGATACGCCAATGTATATTCCACCGAGCATCTGCTTTGAAATGTTTTTTTTTGCCCTACAACTTTATTAGCAGATATTAGCAGCTAATTGTTATGAATATCAATAAAGGACATAATACTTGATAGTTTAAATATAAAAGACGGTGGTAGTGCGTGGAACTTCTAACTTTTACCCTGTAAAATAAAAAAATATATAAAAAATAAACGAAAAATCGCAATTTTTTCATATAATTTTCTCGTAACCGAAGCAAACAAATGAAATGACAATTACTCACCACATAGATTACACATACAAGAATAACATAGATTTTCCCAAATGTCATTACATGATCATTGAACAAAATTATGCGTCATAGAATGCGCGCTTGCACATAGCCTTCGAGATCAGACCCAAGAGAAGTAAATTTTGTCTAATTTTGAAACAATGTACAAACGCAGTCAGTGAACATACGTTTTCAAAATTTACGACATTTAATGCAGAATTTTGTCCTCTTTTAAATGGTGTATGACACAACTATGTATGTTGAAATTAATGTTTTGGACTTTTGGCCAGCTTTTCGGGCTTTTTTCCCAATGTGCGCCGGGCGCCGCACTGCCGCGTTCTGGCCTCTTCGTGCCGCCGGGGAGCCGGCGAAGGGGAAGGGAGTCCTGCGATGCCGCCCTGGTCGCTTGTTCCATCCGCTGCCTGCCGACGCGTGGTCCGCCGCCTGGCCCTTCGGGGATGTTCGTTGCCTTCGGCCGCGTTCGGAAGACCGGGGGGCTCTCCGCCACCGTGGCCTGCCCTCACCCCACTCTCGGCCGTTGTAGTGCTTCTAACGTTTCTAAAACGTTGCTACTGCATCCGCCTGCGGATTTTAACCTCGGCAGTAATTATCGTCGACTGTTCACTTAATTTACCATTTGTCAGGTCGATTGCGGATATATACTGTTCCGTTTCTTCTCCTAATTCCGTTCACACCACGTGGATATCATTCACTGCAGGCTATACTCCACTACGATCTTATGGCCGCTTCGTCTCGTTTCACTCCTTAAACTGCACTTCCACATTCGTCACTCAATTTCCTTAACCCAACACCTTCCCAGTTCTGTGGCGCAACACTTACGTGCATTCCTCTCTCCGATTAACAGTCCGCATCGCTTCGCCCGTCTTCACCCGATGACTAACTTTCCGCCATCCTTCGCACGTCCGTACTCTATGAACTTTTCTCCGCCACTGTCTCGCGCCTCGTGGCCTTCGGTTGCTCGCCGCGAACCGACTCCGGTTCCTCGCCCCCGACTCCGTGGTGTTCCGGCCGCTGCCGCGCAGTTCAAATTATTAATATGCGTCAGAACGCATTGTTATCACGTGAGTGATAACAATTCGTTTCAGTATGTATGACGGGTGATTTACAAGAGGTTGGTATGTTATGGTTGATAGGTTCTCGGTGAAACAGATCTTACTAGTATAACTTTCCATTGTTGGTCGAATCATATGTACTTGTTTTAAGCCACTCTGCTCAATATCACAGCTATTCAATTATACTCGACCCTGGAACAAATTAATTTTGCTCACGCACGAAGATTACAGAACCCCATGAGCTCTGCGTTGTTTCGAAAACCTTCAAAAGAGCTCTTCCAAAAATTTGCAATTTGCATATGTCTTTCTTCTCACTCACAAAAAAACATCTGTTTTTTTCTCACTGTAAATATTTTTGGATTCTAACTGATTATTATAGTAGAACTACCGAGAAAAAGTTTTAGAAGATTACGACAAGGACTGAATTAAGATAAAAATTTGACGACGATATTCTGACGACACGTCGGTCCCAATACAAAACAACAACCCAACATACATATTTTACAGTTTTACATTGTGTACGATGAATCGATAAGAGTTATGATACACCGCTGGCCTCGATAGCCGGGATCCCTAAAAGGGACGGCCCTTAACAGTCTTTCTTGACTCGAAGGGGTGCAGGTTCGATGCCCGCCTCGGGAGTGGATGTTAGCGTCTGCGTAGAGACATGGTGGGGGCTTTTCCAAGCCGCCGTATATCACTTCAAGAAACAACCGCTCCATCCCCCGGCCTGGGAAGTAGGAAGGCGACGGTTAGCGGATTAGCTGTTAGCGGATTAGCGATTAGCGGATTCGATGGTATATACCGGTCAGCGTATCGGGTTGTTGTACCCATGATTGCGGGTTCAAACCTTATCGAAGCCGTGGATTTTTAAGGGCGAAAAATCCTTCGTACGCCTTCCTTCGGAGGGGAAGTAAAGCCGGCTGTCCCATGTTAGTAGATTTACTGCATGTAACAGATCCTCAAGCCTAAATGAAGCCTCTGAGCTAAATTCAAATCGCCTGTTTCATCGCCCGAGATAATACCTTCTTTCTCCGCTAGGTGGTGAAAGGAGCGTAGTGAAATTTGCGTGGTCAGACGGAAGAGCGGGCCTAATAGCCCGAGTCTCGCCACGTAAAATAAGGCATCAACAAACTAACGATGAGAGTGGCCTGTCTGAGTGTGGACTCGCGACGGTCTTGGACTCAAGGACAGTGGCTCCACGGCAGGGATGCGGCATCGAAGCCAATGTTTTCATAATAACAATGTTTCTATAAAAATAAAAATGCTTTAAACATCAATATATTGAAGCCGATGTTTTTCTAGCATCGATGTTTTATGCCAGATTTTGAAGCTCTATTTGTGAATGAAAAATTCCTATAAAGACAATTATATAGCGTATTCATTAAAACATGAAATAACATCTGATAGTACCACTGTCCGTTTGTCGGTTTGAACCATGCGAACGCTGTTGACACTACCTTCATCGGGAAGTCTATCTCTCGCCCGAAACGACCCCGATGCCCTGGTCTTTCCTACATCTTTTTTCCTATTTCGCACGCGGAACGGCGGTCAACGCAAATTTTGTTTTCAGTTAATTCTAAATTATTAAACACAGCCACTGCCAATTACTAAATTATTAAACACAGACAAATATGAATCATTACGAATTTAATGTTGGAGATTCTAAATAATCCGTGTTTAAAACCATCGATGGGCTTTATTAACATTATGTTTTCATTTGCAATGTCGATGCTTTGTAATCGATATCGAATCACGTACTGTGACGTGCGCACCACCTTTCGCTACAAATTCTACGAATTCTAAGTGTCGCTACAGCCTCGGCGCATCACAGGCGGTTGTGTATACTGTAATGCAACCGCCCACGTCGGGTGCCGATTCTTTGGAATGGAATCGGAGGGGGTCACATCACAGGATGGAAGCGCCGTCACACTGAACGTCGTTCCCAGATAGCAGGGGGGGACACGCGCTAAATTTATTTAAGGGGCGCCAAGCGCATGCCCACTTACCTGCTATTTTACTGCCGGCGTTGAGCGTCTCAGGGGTGAGTGCCCTGGGTCGAAGGATTGCATTGGTTTCTTTGTTTGCGGTAATAATGAACACTTTTCTCAGAAGTTAAGCTTTTTCACCCAGCCAAAATGACGACACATTTATTAGAAAGAACTGTTCTTTGGAGACATGAAAATACTGTTTGTGGCTACCAAACAAGTGATGGTGATGAGCACTTACAGGATGTTGATGGCGTGATGGCTACGTCACCGCGACGGGATTGCTCACCGATCGATGGACTGACGCGGCCGGACCCTCAGGGGCGACGCTGGAGCGTTGGAACGCAGGCCTCACAATGGCCCCAGGGATGAATGCTCCGGCGCGCGGGATGTCGGCGTTGGCTGTCCGCGCAGCAATGACGTAGTGCAGGCGCGCGTCTCAGGTCGTCAAACGTCGCCTGGACCGCGTGTGACGTTGTAAGCCAAAATCTGGCTGTGTGGAATAAATTCCGCGGCTGGATGAAGGCCGGGCAGGTCTCGTGGTGGTCGGCACTATGCTTGCCTCTCACCAACCGCTACTGTTGTCTTTCGCCGCTGCTCTCACTCGTAATTTTGTTAAGAGCCGACATTCGGCCGCTCTCTAACTATAACTTTTATGCTGATGACAATTTCGACCGTCCTCTGCTATGTCTCTGCCCTCTCTCTGATCGACCACCCTCTGTCGTGTTTTTCACCCGTCTCAAATTCAAGCCTCTCGCTGTGATTCTCCCCTTCTCTTTTCTTTCGCACCATGCAAGGGTTGTCACGTGCTTCCTGCCAGGCGTTTTCATAGGTCGGTTTGTTGAATTCCAGAATTTTCTATTGTAACGAAAAACCCCTCTCACTGCTACTGATATCGATCACGCCCACGAAACGGGCGTCAATGCAACGAACCCCCCCTTTCCTATTTACTAAAACGCCCTACGAACTGGGCACTAATGTAATGAAAATCTCCCCTCTCAACTCCTATTGTTGATCACGAAAAAACTTCCTTGCTGATCACCTGTAATATCTACAATGCACACCACTTTGCCCCCCCTTTTACTATCCGGAGTTTTCCTGTTTACATACATTTATCAGGGCGGGCCGTGATTTGTTCTCTACAGAACACAAGCGCCACGCCAATGCAGGGACCAGGATCAGCTAGCTATGTGATAAAAACACCGGTTACGTAACATCAAAACGAGAACTCAAAATCTCGTTTGTTTATTTTCTTTTTAACCAACAGAAACATTAATACCCTCATAAAAGAATCAATACCACACAACATCAACAAAACACGATGTCATAAAAATCACAAAAATCAATAAACATATTATACCCAAACGTTATTACGAAATAATGAGCTCAATACTGTGGCCACACCCATTACATTGCAATCCCCCCAAAATGTTTCCAGTTTTGGCTTTGCAAACCATTTATTCTTCCCAAGAGCAAAGAAATCAAAGTCATTGACTTCACTGGAGTGTTGCAAAACAAAAAAATATTCCACTTCCCTTTCGTTGTTAACGAAGCAGCGACCGGGTCCACACACACAAGATCTCACGCCGTCATGCGTAAGAACTCTGCTCCACTGCTGCCTGCTAGCGCCGAATTACCAGTGCCCCCCAAATTGGCACTGACCACGGCGACGATATGCAAAGACGCGCTCGAGTCTGCTGCACCTCGGCACACCTCGTTCGGCGACACCCGCTTCGATTTTTCAATGGTCGAAGTAACACCAGTTCCAAACATTAGTAGAAAAACTTTCAAAATTCACAAAACTCAAAATTATGATCGCGCGTGGCATAGCTTTATATATTACTACTAAAATAGTTCACATCACACGGCATACAGTTCCGCCACCTTGCGAATACAAGTCCGAAGGAGCAACACCTTCTCTAAATTTTATAAGTTCGCATGTTAAAATAATATCACGAGTGACGCGGAGTACAACTCGCCACGAAGTTATTCACTCCTCTCACAGTTTATAATAGTTCACTAGTACGAGTCCAGAAGAGAACACTTCATCAAAAAATTACAAATCCAAATTCTTGCAACAAGCGACGCGGATTCTGCCTCTCGCTACCAAGCTATTCACCCGTCTGACCCCCATTGTTGCGCCGATTGGGTGATTTACCCAATCATTACCGAAATAATAAATTTCTCACTAATGAGCGGACAATACCCTTCATCTTGGAAGACTGCACTCGTGCATCCTATTCCCAAAACAACATCAAACAAAAACACTATTGAATACCGCCCAATAAGCATACTCCCAACTATCTCTAAAGTACTCGAAAAAGTCGTCCGGAAGCAAACTGAACAGTATCTCCAAAACAAATCACTTTTAAATGATCAGCAATCAGGTTTCCGTTCCGGCAGGAATACTGGAACCGCGCTACTAAACGTTATTGAAGACGCCAGAAAAGCAATAGATGACAGTAAGATAACTATTTTGATACTTTTGGATTTCAGTAAAGCGTTCGATTCCGTAGATCATGACATCCTGCTCGCAAAACTAAAAATCATGGGATTTGCACAGCAGACACGTACATGGTTTCTCAATTACTTAACTTCAAGAACCCAAAGAGTGGTATCCGGTAGCCGCAGCTCAAGTGACTTGGTACTAAACCGCGGAGTTGCTCAAGGTACTGTGTTAGGGCCACTAGCCTTCTTAATCTATGTAAATGACGTAGGTAATGCGCTTAAATATTGCAGTCATCAAATGTATGCGGATGATCTTCAGATATACCTAAGCGGTCACCCATCTCACCTTTTCTCACTTTCACAAAAAATTAATGAAGATTTGATAACACTGAGCAACTGGGCAGCATCCCTAGGCTTACAGTTAAACCCAAATAAGTCACAGTGCATGATTATCAGTTCGAAAAGCACTATGAATAAAATCTCATCTGTTGCTCTGCCTAAAATTTATATTAATGACACCGCTCTACCTTGGTGTTCAGAAGTCAAAAACCTAGGTGTGCTTATCGACAACACCCTCAGCTGGAACTCGCATGTAGATTCAACCTGCCGTAAAGTTTTTGCCTCAATGCATTCCCTGAAACGCCTACGAACACTTTTACCAATTAGCACACGTGAGACTCTCATCAAATCTCTTATTATGCCACATTTCGACTATTGTGACTTTCTTCTGACCAACATGGCATTTAAATTACAACGTAAACTTCAAGTAACTCAGAACGCATGCGTACGGTTTATTTTTGATTTAAGGAAATACGACCATGTATCAGATTTTTTCGACAAACTTCAAATGCTTACTCTAGACAAAAGGCGGTTATTTCATTCTCTACTTCTTCTTTATAAAATTTTAAACGGCACACATGTAACACGCCTTATAAGTAACTTCAATCCTCTGAAATTAAATCGAGCTCGTGATTCAGCACTGCTTTGTGTACCACGTCACAACACTACTTCGTTCAGTAGATCATTCACCATTACAGTTATCCGAGCCTGGAATAAACTACCAGCAAGCCTAAAACATTCAAATACCTTCCGTAAATTTAAAAATGAATTAACCACATGGGTAAGGAATAATGACATGCAGAATGGCTGTTAACATCTCCTTCAATCTCCAGACTTTTCCCACCTCCAAGCACCCGGTCACCGCACCCTCTAAATGCTGTACTTTCCGCACTCTCTAAATTCAAAATTCTATCCCATACCTCATGACTCTCTTCACTTTACATTCTGTATCAACCCCTGTAAATTATTTAATACAATCATATAATTTTCAGTGTATCTTAATGGAATTGTTTAAATAAAATATACATAAAGTGACTAGCGACATTCCAGATAAACATACTTATACTCGTAGCTATTTTTGTATTATCATCATAATCTTTACGGCAACATGTTGGTATAAATACAATTTGATGTTAAGATCCTACTATACTTTTATATTGTTCCTGAATACTGTCAATATTGTATTTTAAATTATTGTTACTATTAGCCTATAATGTATTGTACTCCTCTGGTGTTAAAAATGATTTTATACTTATGTAAAGTGCTCATGTAAACCGAATGTACCTTGATGTAACGTCTCTGGAATAACTTCACGTCTTCCGCCTACTTTTTCTTCCTCCTTTTCTTCGCTTCTTCTCCCTTCCCTTTGCTCACAAACTTCCCCATTTTTTCATTATGACTCGCCCCCCTCCGAACATCTTTCTCTTCTCTTTCTCTACTGTGTATATATTCTGCTCTATTAATGTTCGGCCCTAAGCCGCCATCCTGATTGAGATTTTTCTGGGTTTACTCAATCGCTTAAGGCGTACGCCGGGATGGTCCCTTGTATTGCACTCCCAGTCATAAATGTACAGTTGTCCCCCCTTTTAGTCTCTCTCCTTTCTTCTTTCTCTTTCGACCTTTCTTCTTCATTTTCATCTGCATTTCCACTCTCTTTCACTTCTCTCTTTGTTCTTAAAATGTTCGGCCTTTAGCCGCCATCCTGATTGAGGTTTTCTGGGTTTACTCAATCGCTTAAGGCGTATGCCGGGGTGGTCCCTAGTTTTGCTCTCCCAGATGTAAATGTACAGCTGGCCCTCCCCCTCTTAAAATATTATTTCTCTGTATTAATGTAGATTGAGTGGTTAGGCGGAAGAGCAGGCCCTATGGCCTGAGCCTCGCCATTAATAAAGGCATTTTTATTATTATTATTATTATTATTATTATTATTATTATTATTATTGTTGTCCTAAAGCATTTATAGCTTTTTTCCGAACAAAACAATAGCGCCTCTACTGTCTTCTGCTTTATAACTTATAAAATAGTTTATTATTAATTTCTAACACTTCCTGGATTGTCTTATTATATTGTAAAATTCCCAATTAAAATTTCGTATCCATTCCACTTCTTAGACATCACTTTTCTCGCTTCATTTTGTTAAAAGAATGCTTTTTCGTGCGTCTCATGCCTACAAACATCGCTCGTTTATTTCTCAATTAACTAATGTAACATAATGTTTATCTATTAATGTTCGGCGTCCTAAAATTGTGTCACCACGTTTATAATTTGGCCCGTATTCCACGGAATACTTTGGTATATGCCAAATCTCGGTAGACACACTAGTTTTCGTTTAATTTATTAATATATCCAAACTTTTCTGAAGTGACGTCACGACCATTGTTGTTTTCGTTCTTTAACATGTTAAAAGTCAATGTCGTGATCACAAAACTCGCGATATTATGCGTTTCTGTGACCCGATTTAGCTGAAACAAACTTTATTCTGTTCCTTATAATTTTGCGCATTGACTAGTAACACGCAACCATTAATTCCCCACTGCGTTCACATGTTCGTCCGAAATACTCGTTTTCTCTTTAGCCGCCTTCACTTGTTTTTTCTATATTCCGCTCTGGAAGTTTCTACATAAAGTTCTATACCCGGTTCATAAACCAATGGTCACTTCATGTTATTTACCTATTTCATTTGTAATGATGGCTAAACTATTACACTATGTCATTCGTGAACTGATTGGATAAAATGATCATCGCTATGTCGGGGCCGACGCCTCCTGGCTTATTGGATGGCATTGTTTAGAACAGAGAAGCGCGCGCGTGGCTCTACTGCTGTGACTGTGATATGTTTATAGGGCCTAGGGGATTACCGTGCTGCGTGCTAGCGCCCATGTTCCTAATGTAGTTGTTCCGGAAGTCAATCATTTTGTTGGAGGCACAAAGAGGATTGGATTTATGGTTGAGGGTTCGGGAAGGCCTTCGCAGCTGTGCGGAACTGATTCAGGCGAGGCGAGGGAGCCCGTTGTCCTTCCGAGCTTCTGTTAATGTGGCGTGACACTGGGGTGGCGGAGTGCGATGGTCATACGACACATCGCAATACTTCAATTTATTCCGAGCTGCGTCTGACGCGTCTGACGCGTCTGCGACTAATACGGTGTCATCCAATCGGAATGTTGAACGCCACCAGAGTGACGTCACTGTACTGACGTGTAAGTTCCTGATTGGATGGCACTGTAACAGCTGCTGACCTGCCAGAGGCAGCTCTGAAAAAATCGCAGTACAGGTCCTAGCACCTACGTGCCTGCGGACCTCAGCGGCACAAATAAGTTGAGGCACGGTGTAAGAGATATAGGTTTGTTCACTCCCAGTCTAAAACTGAAGCTTGTGTGAAGCTAGTACTCACAGTTATCGCATATAAGCGCTGCGATCTTTGGGTCTCATTTGGGTACGGTCGTGATTGGTCGTGATCCATTCGACAGCTCTGTGGCCAGCTGATTTCTAATTTCATGTCAGTGATTTGTCGCTTCACGGTGGAAATGGTAGTCTAAAGCGAACAGTTATGAAAATGGTTAGGAAATGTTTTGTAAAGCTGTGTCATTGCCACAGTTTAAGATGTCATCTTAGGACGTATATCTTAAAACATGACCCAATCCGATCGTACGGACAAGCGAGGAACTAGCCTAAAACTAGCTTCAGAAAATTTGCCTCAAAGGCGGCTAGTTGACACACCTATATATCTTATACCGTGGTTGAGGGCTGATGCGAGTGCATTAGGGTCTCAAATTTCAGAGTTAAATATTGAGGCCGGGAACGTCAGTGAATTCCCACGAAAATATACCGATATTAAACCTGACGACGACGACGACGACGACGATGATGAGTTTTCATATACCGGTACTTATTCATTTCCGGAGTAGTGGACACAATTGAAGTAACAATATATTTCCACATGTTGCCCTAAAACATGTGTCATAGCAATGTGCTCAAGAGTCGTATGAAAGGAGGTCCAAATAAAAGAAGAATCTTCTAGAACATCAACCAAGACATTCTACACAAACTTCAGAACAAAATTTATGGGAATTCTCCGAGGTATTGTATATGTTGATAATATATTGTTTATTAGACATCAAGGAATGTATTAATAATACGGAATTTTCGATACACAATAATAGTTTTATTTATAATTATTAAAAATAATATTAATTGCAAAATAACAAATATACAGTTTCCCAACTGGTTGACAAATAAATGTAAAGATGGCAAATGTAAATATTGGATTGAAAAATATGGCGTCTTCTTCATGAGAATGTGAGTTCTTCCAAGGATTTTCCAATTCATCTTTATTTGAAACTGTCCTTGATATTTGGCACAGAAACATTGCATTCATCTTTAAGTGTATACAGTAATGCTGTGGTAGAATATTTCAGTAGGCTGAATTCTTTGAATAGTAACTTAATTGTTTTACAAAATATTTTAAGGCTCATCCTCTTGCTCTAGAGCTGGGTCTGGGCGTCTTTTGGCTATAAAGACACATACTTGTTCATAAGCACAAAAATTAATTGCTGTCATCGTACCAGCTTTCATAATACTAGGAACCAGTCCTTTAAAAAGCCCCGAGATCTTTTCTTCTTGGACGGTTTTCCAAAAGCAGTCTATGAAACTACCGCAACGAAAAACCTTGGTAATGCAAAACACAATCATGTTATTAGATAAATGATAATGTACAGTGAGTAAAATCTCACTGTCGATAAGATGGCAAAACCTCTTAACTCGAAAAGACGAATTCAAGTTACATTTGCCAGGTGTGGAATGAAAAGCGCTGCACATAATGCAAGAATTCGTACCTCGTACCGCGAAGAACAGAACCTCGCATTCTATGACGTTCAAGTTGCATAACAGAAAGATTTTTTTCCCTGAAAATATTTAATTTTTCATAAACGAAGTTTTGCCATCTTAACGACGATATAACATATCTATACTTCGGTTTTTCTTTCTTGGCGCACGGGGGATATCTCAACGTACTTCTGGTCGTTCTCCGTTATGTGGCCAGGAGTCCAATGATCGCCAGCACAGTCGATGCAGTCGCGATCATGCGACTTCTAGCGGCACAACCGAGAAAGGAGCGAAATACCGTGAGATATTCTATTTTATTGACACACCGCCGTGCGCCAAGAAAGAAAAACCGAAGTTTAGGTTAAGTATTTTTGTATGCTCTAGGACAGTAATTCTCATTTTCTTGTAGTGCAACTATTTCGAGAGTTTCTTTGACCCAAGACTGCTATTTGTACATCTGGAATGGACCTACTTTGCGGAGATCGCAAGTTTTGTCTCGCGGAAATTGAGGGTTTCACTATCGTCCCACAATTGTCAATTCACCAGCGAAGTTTTGTGTTAATTTACGATCAAGGACGAAATTATTCGGGATCGAGCCGACTACCAGTATACCGCCAGCAAAGTATACGCCAGTGTTGTCAAGGTCGATGCCACGAGCGGGAGTTCATGGCACGAGTGCCCCGCCGAAATCGCCTCTCCATGCAGCTCATAACTCGGCCGCAAGAGACAACGCCATCACTATTGTAAAACGGTGGGGTTGCTAATAGTTGTAATTAATATTTTCCGTTTCTGTATATATTTTTAATACTGGTATATATATATATATATATATATATATATATATATATATATATATATATATACAGTGTGGCCCACCTAAGATGTTCCCTTCAATTTTCTCCTGAACCGTTGCAGATACTGAGATGCGGTTTTCACTAAAACTACTATATGCAAGGGGCACATATAATCATGCATAATATTATTCTATTGCATTTTTTATTGCAGAGATATTGACCCAACTTCGTTTTTTTAAATGGAACCCTATAGATTTTTTTAGCTCATCATAACAAGCGTGAAGAGACGAGTTCATAAATATGCACATTGCCATATGTTACATAACAAAATTTTCGAGAAATTAAGCGTTTTAAAGACGCACGTCGACTGCTCGTTTCGGTAATCTGAACGAGAAATTCCGGGTGTTATGCGGCGAGGCCATTCCCTTCCCTTGCGTCGACCCTGCGGTAAATGTAGTGATGCAATGTGCAAAGGAGCTCACAAAAACCCGCGATTTGCTCTTTAAGACTACATCCTCTCAGCCCTGGAGACAATGTATTCACCCATAGCCATGTTCTGAGCAAATCTGTACGCCATAAAGTACTATTTTTTAATTCATGAAATACTACAGATTTGAGAAAATATTTGAATTATTAACCTTAGTGAAAGCAAGGGAAGATTGGAGAGTGAACATGTTCTGAATTAATAAATGCGTGTGCTGTCACAAACAAAACGTTTACTCTTTGAAAGACTGAAAACCTCAGCCGGTACAAAAATATCGTGTAAATAAAAGTAAGAAACATACTTTAAAATACAGAAACAAAAGGTATGCAATTGTAGAAATTCTAGATTCAATTCTAGAAATAGCTTGGTTTATAACATGTACTCAACATGTGCACAATCAACGGATATACACATTTGAAGACACTTATAATGAAACCTCCGAACAGAATTTAGAGTTTTACGTGAAATGGCATGACAAGATGCTGTAATACGGCGCTTGAGATCTTCAAATGTTGTTGGTACTTGTGAGTAAACTTCGTTCTTTATCGTTCCCCATAGAAAATACTCCAGGGGCGTAAGATTAGGTGACCTTGTCGGCCAGTTTACTACAGCACCGCGCCCGCAGAGCCGACGCAACGAAAGGGAATGGCCTCGCCGCATATCACCCGGAATTTCTCGTTCAGATTACCGAAACCAGCAGTCGACGTGCGTCTTTAAAACGCTTAATTTCTCGAAAATTTTGTTATGTAACATATGACAATGTGCATATTTATGAACTCGTCTCTTCACGCTTGTTATGATGAGCTAAAAAAATCTATAGGGTTCCATTTAAAAAAACGAAGTTGGGTCAATATCTCTGCAATAAAAAATGCAATAGAATAATATTATGCACGATTATATGTGCCCCTTGCATATAGTAGTTTTAGTGAAAACCGCATCTCAGTATCTGCAACGGTTCAGGAGAAAATTGAAGGGAACATCTTAGGTGGGCCACACGGTATATATATATATATATATATATATATATATATATATATATATATATATATATATGTGTGTGTGTGTATATATATATATACACTATATACTGGTATATACCAGTTTTAAAAAATTATTAATAATAAATTATCAATCAATCAATATCATCTTAAAAATGTTCTAAAGTTTTTAATAAGGTGCATTCTGTTGACTTGTGTATATTAAGTTTTGTAATTCTTCTGTTTTGTACCTTAACATTGTTTCATGTGTTATATTTATTTACTTGTCACCTGATGATGGAAACCAGCTGTTTCTGAAACGTTGTGTGCAATTTGTATTATTTTTAATATATAAACCATTATTTGAAACATTTTCTGTCTTTTAAATTATAGACCAACTGATTGATATATAATAACAGTTCCCTTTCGCGGCGCTAGTTGCGCAGAGAAGCTCGTGGCATGGCGCGATGCCACAACACGAGCCCCTGCCATCAGTAGCAGACCTTGACACCCCTGGTATACGTCTTTAGTGCAACTCAGCCGTTTTAGTGAAATAGTGCAACTCAGCCCGTTTTCTGGCCAGTTAGGGTTGCGCGCGCGTTAGTGATCCTGACGGAGGTCAAGGAAAATTAGGGATGAATGCTACTGAAGTGTACGCACTTCTTTGTAATCTTAGGTTAATTGAGAGCTGAGATAAAAATTTAAAAGATAATTCGAATTATTTCTTCACCTCGTTGTGTTATATTCCTGGGATTTCAAGGGCAAGTCATGAAATAACACGTAAAATTACATGAAACCAACATTTTAACCTTACATTTGACACGTATCGGAACATAGTTGATATGCACCAACTGAATTCTTAAACTTTTCTAGTTAACACTGTTAACTAGTTAACTTTTGTAGATAACAATGCTTGTGTCAATGCGAGGGGTGCACTGTTCTGCAATTAAATGCAGCAATAATGAAGGAAAGAACCTTGAGTTATGTTATTTTTTACTTGTCTAATAGAATTGAAAGAAAAGGTGGAAATTTGTTATTACCTCCTAACAGGAAGGTTATTGTCTCCTATTTATAACCCTTATTTATTATTTATATTACTTACATTTCTAGATATTTTCATGAACAGCACGTAAATACTTTTTTTCCTCATGATTCCACTATTCACTTTCAATGAATAACATTTATTACATTTAAATCATTTCTTTCCTTCAAAATTTGTTTAAAACTTCTACTTCAAATGTTTTAGTTAAACGCATAAGGAAATTAATATATTAATATATCAATCACGTAACTTTAGCACAACCTGTAAGTGTTGGACGGGTGAAGTTATTGCAATACAGTTTTCACGGAAATGCATGAGGGAATGTGACTAATTGATCCGTATACTCGTTTCTATTTTATCACTTGATTTTACGAGATATTTGAGGTAACTTTGTTTATCCACATGAAACTATACATTTTTTCAGTCTCTAATAACGAGCGTAAAAAGACAAATACAATGATTATACCTATTGTTCTATGTTGCATGAGCATTTTTCTGAGTAATTTTGATTTTTATCGACTAGTGTTTAACGGATATTTTGAATGTAACAGTCCGCCACACAAGGTCACGCAGGATATATTCAGAAACATTCTAAGACTAAACAAAGATTGGAGGAGAATTATAGCGCCTGCTCCGATTGGCAGTTTTCCGTGGTTTCATTGACCTATACTAGGCGAATGCCCGAGCAGTACCCTAACAAACGGGCCACGAACCGCGCGCGATCTCCCCTTCTCCTTGTCGAATCCTCATCCCTTACTTACGCACGCTTACATTTACATGCACTACTCTATCACACATGCCGGGAGACTTGTCGGGAGCTGAGAGCCTGTTCCGGCTGGGACGGTGTCTCTATGAGGGAGACACCTGGATGGGAAACCTTTCGTCGGTCGTGTAGGTGTGCCCCAAATCTTACCATCCAGTGGGGGAGAAATACCGCTACCTCCCGTGATAAAAATCACGCACCACACTAACGGGACTAATCACTACAGCAGTTGCCGCGCTCGGAAACATCAATCAAACGAATGAATAATTTTCAGTTATTTTTGTTTCTGAATCTTATTGATTGTAGATCGGTGTTATTTTTTTTAACAATTCACTTACCTTTCCAAATTTCTGTCTCTGTTCTTCAAAACCTTGAACTTGCATACGTTTGCGTATAAGATCAAAAGGATAAACTACTGTTTTTGTAATTATTCCTGCTAAAGATCCACAAATCAGAGCTCCTTTAACAGGCATAGGAGCAAAAACACTAGTTCTAGAATCATCTTCACCAACTAAAAAACAAATTTCAATAAAAATAATATTAATACATTTAAAAGAAAATTTTCAAAATATTTGAACACAGTAGAAACTGAAGACTTGGATACAATAAGAGCAATAATGATGAAATGCTATGTTGAGAAATTATTACTTGAAATTTTAAAAGGGTAGGAAACATCTTGAAAAAGGGCAGAAAACTGTGTTGGTAAATGCATTTATTACAAACGTTAATGTGAGATTTATCAATTTTACATTATTTGAAGGAAAATGTGAAAAATAAAAAAAATGAGCTACCGCTGTTCTTGCATAGAGAAGCTTTTCATCTTATTGAACATTTTTTTAAAATTTGGGTTAATAAAATTAGTTTTGCAGTTTTCACGTCACACTTTATAATTCCACATCTGAAATGTCACTTGGGCCTCATTATTTTCATATTCCGGCCTCAGAACACATCAAAACCATTTGGAAGTTTCTGAATTTAAAAAAATGCACAGTGGCAATACATATTTCTTTTTAGTAGGATTTATACCGGGTCCTTTTTATATAGCATAAATTAAGATTTCTATAGCCTTGAAAAGGAATACCGTGTTTCAGAAACTTAAGAATATACAATGGCAAAATATGTATTGGACCCAGAAACTACATCTCTTTCTGTGCAATTTAATACGACAATGTTTCTGAATACAGAATCTGTAATCGTTATTTAATCGTTACTTATTAAACATTGGAAGAAAACCATCTGACCAATCTTATAAAGGAAGCAACATTAACAACATTGAGTGGTAGGGGTTTCACTATACACTCTTCCATAATATTCAGTTCTTCACTTGGAACTTCTATACTTTCAATCTTCTTCATTACCACACCATATTTTCCAATTTGTCTTCATCCGAAGAAGAAATATAATGCTCGCTGCCTGGCATCTTCTTCAATGTGGTGTCGTCGAAAACGCAAGGAAGCATGGATGCAATAAAGCGTTGCACACAAGCTTACATCTAATGATCTCCTGTCGTCTAGCGACGACATAGCTAAATAATAATTATCGAAACGATAGGTTAACAAGAACGATAGGGCATCTATGCAATAACAGCGATAACAGCGTCCTTCTTGTTCCCATGTCTTCAATTAATATCTCTTTTTTGTGTACATTTTGATTTTTTTGTTATTTAAGTTCGCATCAACACCTAGATCGTTAGCGACCACTATTGCGTTTAACGTTATGGTAACTGTGAAGATGACATGATGTGATGATACGGGGGTGAAAGGACGAACACAAGTACAACCATGCCCGAAGCGGGACTCGAACCTGCGTCCCTTTATTTATTTATTTGTTGGGTCAAAAAATAGTAGAATCTATATGTGAGGCAAGGGGGAGGAGATTCGCGACCTTTCGATCCGAGATCGCTACAACACTACTGCCTTAGCGATCTCGGCGACGGGGGATCTGCTACATTTTGATTCTTAGTGATTCCGGACGCGTCAACCACTAAGGTCATTGGTCCCGTAAGTGTAGTGCGTGTTTTGTATCGGAAGGTGGCGGTGATCTTCCCCCGCTGGACGGCGAGATCCAGCGCCGAGATAACGTCGGCTACCGGCGTTTTCCCCAACCAGGTATCTGCCACCAGCGGGGCACCGCCCCAGCCAGGACAAGCTCTAAGCTCCCGACCGGTCTCCCGGCATTTGTGGTAATGTAGTGCATGTAAGTGTAAATGTGTATAACTTAGGAGTGAGGATAGGACAAGGAAGAGGAAGGAA
Source organism: Acheta domesticus (assembly GCA_031308135.1). Lineage (NCBI taxonomy): Eukaryota > Metazoa > Arthropoda > Insecta > Orthoptera > Gryllidae > Acheta > Acheta domesticus. Next base: position 236,871,167 of record JAHLJT010000631.1, read on the forward strand.
AGATCGCGCGAGTTGTAAAGTCCTGCCACCGTCTGGACTGGAACCTAGGACCTCGGTTGAAGGCACTGCAGTAACATCAGTTGATGCCATGAGCAACCTTTCCCGATTTGTGTACATTTTGATTTTTTACATTATATAAAAATGAAAATGTTTTGACAAGAGTGGAGATGTCCTAAAATCGAAAAAGGGCAGAGTTAAAACTAAATAATTAGCAACAAAAAATTAAAACTTCATTAATTAAGTAAAGACACATCAGATAACTAAAATAATGTAATTAAAAGTTGGTGATCAGCGACTATATTCCTTCAATATATTGTGGTCTAATTGAAACTCACAACATTGACAAAAAATTGTTGAAACTGTAACTTCTAATTAACAATTACAGTGACTGGTTGACAACTACGACTAATATACACTTCTTTAATGTTTGCAGTCATTTTCCCATACACAAGAAGGAAGTGGATTAAAACATTGAAAAATTACGTATAAGGATTACAAAATAAAATCGATAGTAGATTTCTTCTATCGATAGTCAGCTGGTTAATGCGTTAATTATATTTCTAACTGCTCATGGAGAAAATTTTTTTTTCCATTAACTACTGTCAACAAAAACTAATGGCCATGCAACGTTCCCCCAAAAATCAAAATATCCATTTCCAACTCAGAGGGCCTCGAGATCTATTAAATTGATCGGGAAATAACAATTTTGAGAAAATTGGCTGCAAGGTTCTGGCGCTAGCTTAGAACACGGACGGTGGGTCGGACGGACAGACGGATGGACAGACGGAGGGGCAGAAGGACAGACACACAAACAAACAGACAAGAGTTTTCTGTCGAAAATTTGCCGTTTTCCCTGCGCACGATTACAATACTTTATATTCTTACGAAGGAAAGGCGAGAAAGTAACGAGTTTAATGAAAAAGGTGGCCAGAAACCTGATTGGACCTTCTCTTGTTTTAGACTGCACGCCTGAGATAACTAAATTAAAATTCAGTCGGTTTTAAGTTATTCGTGTTAACAAAATAATTTCAGTTTTCTTAAAGACATAACATTAAAAAAATACGCAAAATGATTAATCAGATTATTATTAATATTTACCTTTTTGTTATTGTCTCACTTTTTGAAACTTACTGAAGTTGCTAATAACTATATCGTTGATGCGACTCAAAATAAATATAATATTAAAAAAATATTACTATTATTCTAATAATAAAAAGCATTATTCAGTTCTAAAACCAAGAAAATATTTACCTATTTTTCTGTATACATCTTTAATGAGTGCATACGATGTAAATGAAGCGCCTGTAGCCGGCGCAACTTGAATTAATGTTGGTGTTAAACCTTTAAAAAATGCTGTAGGACCTTCTTTAGAGTATATTCTTATAGCTGCTTGAACAAATCCTGTATATATCTGAAAAGTAAAAATAAAAATTACATCTGTGCGTTTGAAAACACAAACATTTCATGTCCCATTAAATAACATGTATTTGAACACGCCCGATCATCTACAGATCACAATGGCCAAACGACATAAAAATATTGCTTTGAAATACATATAATCATATTTAAACAATATTATTTATCATTTATATGTTCATATTTTAAATATATTAAATTGTTTTTAATTTGGTCAATATTATCTTGAAATTCTTTTATAAGGCTGTCACATAGATTTAATCTAAAAGTTCAAAAAGATCCAACTAAAAGATTTCGGACAGTCAAATTTATTACATTAAAAACTTATAAACACAAACATAAGCTTTTAATGTAATAAACTTGACTGTCCGAAATCTTTTTGTTGGATCTTTTTGAACTTTTGGTCGATATTATTTAGAACAGACTTTTTTAAAAATAATAATTAACTTAAATGTACGTTATTGAACTAACAACAGTTTCAAGGTTTATTTATCTCATCTTCTTTCAGGTTAGTCCCATCAAATCGTGTACAGATGTCCCATGTTACATCATATTCCAGCGTGATAGAGAAATTCCAATCTTATTTCTTTTTCATATTCGACGGTGAAGTTGGCGGTATCTGAAAGTCGAAAAATACGCGTGATTGTGAAACGAGTTTCGGTCAGTAAAAACGGTGTTTTTCAACATTTTTGCTCATGATGTTTCTTGCAATGTCCCAGTATAAGTTGCTGTGTGACGATGAAAAAATTCACTTCTCAAGTTGAGAAGACCAGAATACGGCGTGGGGATGTCTTCGTGCTAACCACACGTACCCCCCCTTAACTCAAGGCCGCGAGGCCGGGATGCTGCTGGCAGGCCATGGCCCGTATACGGGCTCGCCAAGTACAAACAAACAATACTTGTTTAAATTGTGTGTTCACTATTTAATTTTATATCTTGTATTGTTTATAGTGTATCATGTATATTTGCAGTCGCTAATAACTTGATCGTTGATGCGACTTTAAATAAAATAAATTTGAAAAAACGTTCAGTCATTTGTGATTTATTCTGAAAAATTAGTCAATTAGTGATTGCCGTAGATAATAACTGTTTTATAATTGGTTTTAATTTGTAATTTATTATCCGTATTGCAATATTTGGTTATTGTTTTGTACCAGTATTTTTTGCCTTTCCTTTGCCTTGCCTCTCCTTCCTTAGCCTTGCCTTGCCTTGCCTTTCTTAGATGTCTGTACATTTTGTCAGTTATGGCTGCAGTTATAACTTTGTATAGCACTGGCAGACAAGTGATTGGCCTGCAGTTCTTCGCCAAAAGAGCAGTCTCCCGCTTTGGGTAGCAAATACGTGATGCCGCGTATGAGCTTTTCCGGGAGTTCCTTTGGGTTTTCTAAAATTTTATAACCAGCCTTTGCTAGATGAGAATGTATTGCTGTTAATTTCTTAATCCAATAAATCTTGATTTCATCAATTCCGGGGGATTTCCAGTTTCCCATGTTGTTAAAAGCTTGTAAGAGGTCCTCTTCTGAGAATTCGTGAACATCTTCCACTGTTTTCACAAGTTCATGGGCAGCATCAACTTCAGATTGAATCCAAGATGCGTCTTTGTTGTAGGATCTGCTCTCCTCCCAGATTCCTACCCAAAATGCTTCGACGTCATCTTTTGAAGGAGTGACAGCAATGCCATTAGGTTTTTGAGTCAAATTGCGATAGAATCTCTTCGCGTCTGTTTCGAACAACCGGTTCTGCACACGGCAATCTATTCGACGTTTGTACCGTCTAATTCGTTGAGCCCATGCTTGAATCTTCTCTTTCAGCATCTTAACTACCATTAGCTTTGTGTCATTTTCAATTTGGTATTTTTGTTCAACATTGAATATCTTTCGTTGAACTTTAGTGGCGTGCGTTGATTTAGAAGATGCCACAGCTAAGACTGATGTTTCACGCTGAGTGCCGGCTATCCGTATCATCATTCTCTTCGTTCATGGGGGTACAGGGCTGTTTACTCTGTTTTGCTGTCAGCCGTCGGTGTTCTTGGCTGGTCCCAAAATTATCTGAGATACCAGATATCTAGTTGCATACACGATGAGATTGATTTCAGTAATATCTAGATCTCTACCCTCATTTAAGAAAGAATTCGCTGTCTCTATCACTCTCTTAGCTTTGGCATTTTCTCCTCAACGGTGCACGAGATTCAAATGGAATTGGACGAAGTCTTTCTATCTCGCGTCGGAGGAGATTTCGCATCATATATTATTATTATTATTATTATTATTATTATTATTATTATTATTATTATTGCCTCATATCACGACTACAGATGTTATTAGTCGGCTGAGTATAAAATGTACTCCAGGTTGCAACCAGCTACCTAAGGAGCAGATCCGGTGACTATCAGTGCCTCCACAATACTTTACGCAAAATGTGGGCTGTTCCAAATAAAGCAATTTCTTGCACTTCCCAGTCTTTTGAATTACCAGGGAGTTTTGACAAGTTCTTACTCAAATTTTACGGAACAAATCCCAGAGCTCCGATAACTATCGGTACGACCTGTGCTTTTACGCCCCACATTCGGCTGATCTCAATTTCCAAACTCTTGTATTTAAGACGTTTCTCTGCCTCCTTGGTTACGACATTTTAATCGCAAGGCACAGCAACATCCACAAGTAGACATGATTTTTTCTCGAAATCCTGGATAACAATATCCGGTTTGTTTGCTGCTTTCGTGCGATCCGTTTGAATTTGTTGGTCGTACAATATTGTACACAATCCAACCGATTTCACCGGTTTTGGTGAGTGTTCGTACCACTTGGGGCATGTGTTTGGAACTTCGAGGGCGGTACAGATCTGCCAGTGGAGGTAACTACACACCCTGTCGTGTCTTTTTAAGTATTCGGTCTTTGCTAGAATTGGACAAGTTGAGACAATATGATCAATGGTTTCTACTTGCTCCTGGCAAATTCGGCATTTGTCATCTTGGGAATTTTTAGAACCGCTTTATCATAATGTGTTCTTAACGCCTGATCTTGGGCAGCTATTACAAGTGCTTCCGATTCTGGCTTCATTCTTCCCCTTTTAAGCCACATAAATGATTGATCTTTATTGATCTGCACCTTGTTCATTCTTTTTAGATATTGTCCATGGAGGGGTTTGTCCCTCCACGACTTCTTTAACATTTTTTGTGTCTCACATTTCATGTTTAGTAGTACCAGAAGTTCAGTGTCTGTGTTATTTGACGTGTATTGCATAGTTTTCTTTGCAATGCTTTTTGCTACACAAAGAATGCCTCTGTTTCCCATTCTTTGGTCAGATTTCATGACCTGCCTCATTAGAGGGTCATCTTGATGACTGACTACATACTTTCCCATTCCAACTATTGTATTGTGCCAGGAGGCTTCAATTTGTCTCAGGCCTCTTCCTCCTTCCTTACGGGACACATAAAGTCTATGTACATTAGCTCGAGGGTGGGCGACATGACGCATTGTTAGCAGTTTTCTGGTTTTTCGGTCCATGATGCGGATTTCTTGCTCAGTCCAGTCCGCCAGACTACCAATTGCAGATATTTTATTCCTGGAGTTCAGAGCAGACTGCAGAACAAGTCTCACTCTTCTGTAATACTCCTTGCAAATTCTCTCTTTCATTGTGTCGTTCGAGATGGTCTCACATTCTTCAATGCCCAGATATTTGTAAGTTTTACCTGGCTCAAGATCTTGAATCACAGTGTGCATATCAACTTCAACACTCACTGACGTTGTCAGTTTGCCTCTTTTTAAATTGATATTTGCACATTTGTCATGACCAAACTTCATGCAGATGTCATTGCTAAAGTCATTCACGACAGACAGCATTTGGGAGAGAATCGCTTCTTTCTTAGCAAACACTTTCAGATCATCCATGTAAAACAAATGTGATGCTGGCCTTTCATCACCATGGAGCTTGTAACCAAAGTTGTTATTATTATTATTATTATTATTATTATTATTATTATTATTATTATTATTATTATAGGCGAATTCATCCCATAGATGGAAGACGCTAAGCATGAGACTCAATTTTTCATATATTATTATTATTATTATTATTATTATTATTATTAATGATTATTCAGTAGTTCCCGTTTGTCGCGTCGCGTGCAGCGCTACTCTCAACCACTGAAACTAGAGGTGCTAAAACAGCGTGTGCTTTCTCGCCCGTATTTTCACGCAATATTACGCGAAAAGTTCTCAAGTTTTTGAAAAAATGTACATGACATTAAAAAACAGATTTTATTAGGGAAAAAATCTCTATTTATAGTATTGTAGTTGTAGGAAGACACCGAGAAAATGTTGAACTTTGGTAATTTTCGAAAAATAAGGGTTTTCGAGGAACACCTACCGAGTTACACGATAGTACTTGATTTGTTGTTCTTGAGCATGTTACATTTTCGATAACCATTTTGTGTGATTTTGTTGAGCAGCATTTTTATGAAGCCTACTAATACAATTGCTGTTTGTTTCTGAAGGAAATTTTTTCGAAACCGATCAGCCTTCAAACATTTATAGGATTTCATTCATTTACATTGAAACACTGCTTTACCTTGGGTTCGCCTTGGGCTACAAATCGTGTTCTTATAACATCAAAGGGAAAGGATGAAATAGTTGCAATGAAACCTGCTGCTGCTCCACATGCAAACTGCATATATGGATTATGTCGAGTTTCGCCAGGAGTACTTCTGGCAATTATTTCAAAAGAAGAAAACTGTGAAAGTTCAAAAATCAGTATTAGCTTTTGTAAATAAAATGAAAACTGAGTAGAATGTTATATTTAAAAAATGTACTAATTGACCAGCAGTTATACCATAATGCTTCATCCTTTTGAGATATTTTGATATATTACATGTGATAGAGAAAACTGAAATTGAAATTATTGATGTTAAGGCATCTCTATAAATATTTTCTATTTTGCAGGTAGCACAATTCAATAAAGAAAATTAGTGAACTGCATCACTCCTAGCAATGTGGAGAATTAGATTGCGAATTGTTCATGTTAGGTGAATAGCAACACTTCCTAATCAATCAAACTGCATTATTCTCTTAATTTTTAAAATCATTTAGAATAGTTTTAATAAAAATTACTTGGCATAGTATAAAATAACTTTTTTCCATAGAAATTAAATTGTAACCAACAGGTTGCAAATATTTGAAACTATTGGAACTGTATTCTAAAATGTATACTTGATAGTGGAGCCTGGAATGTACAGAATTTAAAAATATTCTAAATTCTCAACAAATAATGGTATTATTCTCTGATTTATAAAACACTTATAAACATTATTTGTTAATGTTAATGTCGAGTTTCGCCTGGAGTACTTCTGACAATTATTTCAAAAGAAGAAAACAGTGAAAATTCAAAAATCGGTATTAGCTTTTGTGAATAAAATGTAAGCAGAGTCCATACAAAATGATGGGGGAAATGATTATATTTTAGATAAAGTTGCAAGTGTTGTACGTAATAACAAGTATTTCTCATCTAGAATACGTTGATATCAAAGATACCAAATATTTTGTTGGCAAATTGGCGATTTTAAAAACAAATCCTTATTGTTACTGAGAAGGATAAAATATTCAATGATTGATTATCTTTACAAACCTGGGTGAATCCATACACAACAGATAATAGTTGAGCAGATACATGTCCTTTCCACAAAGCGGCAAAACCTTCTTCCCTCAATATTTTTTGGAAAGCATGGCTGACACCCTGATAATAGGCGTCTGGTGTGAGTTTATGTATGGGTTCAACTTGCAACTACGGAAATAGGTTACAAGAACTATCAATTTTAAATATCTCTAGCCAGCGTCAGAAAATACTACAATTCATTATATACCTGGAATCTGATTTTTATAACATCTAGTGGCTGAGTTAAAAATCTGGAGATCATTCCACTAAGAGAACCCGCAATTGCGTAATCCGTAGGACCCAATCTCCGCCGGGTTTCACTAGTAATGGGCATTGCGGCAATCACGGAGAAAGATAATTAAGTTGTTAGAATTACCAATTCGAGTGCATTTCTAAAGTCTACATGATTATAATTAAAATAAATTACGAAATGCCGATTTTATTGTTTGAAAATTTCATTTTCAAAGTCAACAAATATAGTGACAAAAACTTGGATTGTTGTTTTCCGAATTCGATTTCATTACGCTAGGCACATGTCAAATGTTTCAATACCTACTAAATTCACACAAAATGTAAAGAAAGCGTTGTCAGTGTCACATTGCGAGTGCGAGAACAAATTCGAAACTAGAAATATTTTAAAATGAAATAAATTACGTGATTTATAGAATGTCACCAAGCACACTCATTGGTACTATATTAATACTAGGAAATAAAGTGGGTATTTGCATGATAATTTCTTTCCAGGGAATTTGCTCGTTCATGTTCGTTACACTTGGACAATGAAGCCTAAAATGTGGAGAAGTATGTACTAAAGACGTTAACGCATTTTATAATACAATTTTTTACATAAAAGGCTGAGATTTTTTTCTTTACTTTTTCGACTATTAAAGCAAAGGACGCTTAAAAACATGGCGCAGATCTCAATTATTTGAACTCTATTTTTTTGAAAATTACAAAATTTAGAAATAATGCAAGAAGGCATGTGCTGTTGTAATACTAATAGTCCTCTGCGTAAATGAATTTTTAGTGCATTTTTCAGACGTCTAAAACGTACAATTTTTTGGTGCCTAAATATTTTATGTCTAATTACTTGTATAATATTGCAAATTGTAACCTACTGATTTTTCAGCTCTGAAGTAAAAACCTTTCTTCAGCAGAAGCACTGTATGTTCGAATAAGCAGTTTTCGAAAGTTGAAAATCAGCTTTGAATGAAATTCGGATTCATATCATATTAATAAGTGCGCTTTGCTCAAGAAAAAAATTCGCCTGAGAATAAAGAGAAACGATCCCAGGCTTTCAGATTGGACTTCACCTCTCATCCCTCGTCCCTCATCCAGTGTGAAGAGGTCATCCTAAGAGTTATTTTGCAATAGGCTGTAAAGCCCATCAAACTTCTTATAATTTAACTCAGAATTACTTCAAAACGACTATTTTTTCCCAACAAGAACATGTCCTAACGTATCTAAAAAGAAAAGAAAAAAATCATGTCTTTAATTTTTGAAAATACAATTTTTGAAGAAACTGACCCTTGCGAAGAATATTTTACTACTGTATAAGAGTATCAGGTATGATTATTATCTCCAGAAATGAAGACATTCGTATCAAATTCGAGGAGCTACGATAACACCTGCAGTCCTTGGCCATATTACAGTCACCAGTTGACATTTTCAGTATTTTAATTTTTTGTGTAATACGTTTGGACAATAAATGCTTAGAGATTAGTGGAAGCATTAATGAATTAGTTATTTTTCATTAACACAGAATAAACAATATCTTACAAGTACAAATATTGTTCTTTTTTAATATTTTGAAGAACCACCCTTCGTTTTGATTATTACCCTCATTTTTCGTGGCATGCTATCAATTCAGTTTAAAGTATTTATCTTCAATTTATCATTATGGTTCCAACAAAACATTATTTTTTCGATTAAAGCAATCTGGCTGGTAATATTTGCCTAAGTATTTCTTTTTTCAGGAGCTCCCAAGTGGTCTCATTCGAAATGAGATCCCAGAAAGTACCTGCCTATACAAAAGAAGTATCTCACTGCCTAAGAGAAATTCTTTGACAGATTTTCCGATGTTACATGGTGCCCTGTCTTTCATAAAGATGCAGCTTTCGTTAAGGAATCTTTCATTTATCTTAGATATATGCCTCTCTCGTCGAATCGTCACATATTTGTCTTGACGTATTATCTCTTTTACGATTTGGAGCCTCTACCACAGATAAATCGATAAAAGCACGACTTTTGTAAGATGTTTAACGGCTGAATCACACCACATCTTTCTTACCAGTAGATAGGAATTTCTTATCTAGTCTTTTTTCAAATTGATTTTCCTTTGATAGCATTTCAAACGTATTTTCGTGTGTTGGTTCCAAATGTTCATAAAAGAGTTGCAACAACTGAAAAACATCAATTGATTGAGATGAGTGAAAGCAAACGATATACGAAATTTTACGGGTGGTCACAATAATATGGCCAGGGACTGTAGATCGATTGGGTAATATTAATTTTGCAGAAAAACCTTTGTACGGTTTAAGTTGCTGTGTAGGGTGTACGTTCCCGTTGTTCACTTATATTCAGTCTCAGCTCTAAAACGTACCACCGACGTATACGTCCCTACTCGGGGGCCTAGATGATATGAACTTCCAAATAGGCGAAGATATCATGTGTGATCACAAATTATTATCATCAATCATAAATTATAAATATTTAGAGCAAAAATATTTGTGCTTGGACTAGTTTGAGTTTGTTTGTAGGTATGAGCTTCAATTTAAGGCCACATTTAAGAAAATCGCCGATTTTTCTATCGAAATGTAGGGAAAACTCTTGCTTCCTATTATTATAAAGATTACTGAACCAAAATTTGTACCTACATTGTAAATTCTGTGGCCTAAACAATAACATTTCAGAATTTCATCGGTTTTACCTTCTGATAAAACCAACAAATTATTATTGTGGAAAATATGAGATATGACTAATAGGAGTTTGTAGGGCAAAACGACCAGATGAAATGAATAAATTAGTATATATTATCACACTTTTATCAGCAGTTGTATTACTGAAAATGGCTTACTTTCGAGTAGTGTTTAAAAAAGCGCGCGCATTATATCGTGACCTATCGACCGCTGACTCCAACGCTCTCTCTTGGCAGAACACTGCGAGTCGCGTGTAGTGTTCAGAGAATTCGATAGATAGCGCGGGCTGCCAGCATCTTGGCCATGAAGGACTTCGGTGTGTGATGTGATGGAAGTAACACATTTTGTTGGAGGATATATTTCTATTTGATATTCATTTGTATAAAGAAAATTGGAGTGTTTGTGATCTTTTATAACCGCATATGCTTATTTTGATGAGAATCATAATTTCTCATAATATAGTTGTTTACAATTTTCAATTCTCCGGGCTAATCTCTGAAAAGGCAAAATCGATTTCGATGCGCTATTCACCGAAAGGCAGAGTATTTTATCAGGCCTAAGCTACTTGTTTTTAAAACTATTATTTTTGGTTATACAGAGAAAAAGCGTTGATTTCATTTATTTAGTCAAATAAATTTATTTGACTGGTTCAAATTCTTCAAATCTACAGTTTGAATTTGATCTTCACGCAATTTTGTATATGTAACCTAAAAAACAGGATATAAAAAATAACATTTGCCGCCTTTTCTACTCCCTGAGCAACATTTTACTTCGCACCTTTTCAGTTTTTGCAAATGTTTTGAATAGAATGAGGTAAAGTTTATTTAATTTTTTGAATTCCGTAAAATTACTTTTCGCGTAAATTTTGCTCTAATTAAAGGGAAACATTTTTTCTCATCAACTGCCACAAATTCTTTCCTTTTTTCTCGAAAGAAAGCAAAGTCTGTTTTTTAAAAATGGTGAAGGTCCGATGTTCGGTGAACACTTATGTTTTCGAAAAGTGCAAAAAGTTAACTTCGCAAAACATATTGACGATAGAGATTTTTCCTCACTGAATGAAATGCTAACTAAAAATCAATTTTTTTGTCCATCCACTTATTCAAAATATCTCAAATATACCTAATATAACATCTCTTAAAAATCCCAATGTAACCGCTCTCCAATGTGCAAAACCCCATCAAGAATAAATTCCTGTTTCACACTTTCCCAAACAAATTCTCAAATCTCAATCCAAAGTAGAGTTATTTCGTAAAGATACCTCCACCAACCTAGTAGTTAGTAAGATTATTGTGAGTTAAGTTTAAGTAGATTTAAGAAATCGTAACAAATGTAGAGTGTTTTTACACTGACCTTTGTATGTACAATCCAAAAGAAAATAAAACAAAACAAAAAATGCAGTGTAGAGAATGCACTGTAATGCTGTGAGGGAAAACGGCGATTTTTTGATTTGTCGAAAAATTAGGTTCCTTTGAGTTTTACTTATTTACTATATACGTATAGGCATGAAATAAATATAACTTTCTGATGCAGCAAAATAAAGGGATTTTCGTCAGGCAAATTCACGTTTTCTGGGAAGAAACAATTTATTTCTTCATTATATCGAAAAATTGATTTAGGGCAAAACGTGTCTGTCCATCTATCTGCGAACACCACTAGCGAGTAAATAATAGGCAGGAATTTCACCAAAATTTATAATCCCCGATCGATCTGGTTGATGTCGGGACCCCTTTAATTTGAAATCGACGTTTTAATTTTTGGAGATACTTTATATGACGGATCAAGAAAATTGAAATTTAATTTCGAAAATGGCTCCAAAGGTTTTGATTAAGCTTCGTCCTCGGGTAGCGTAATGGTCGCTTAAAATTGGCGCAGATCTCAGTTTTGTTAAAATATCTTAATTTTGGAACGTTGCAAAAGATTACATTTGTTAACATAAGCCTTCAAATGCTTTTCACTGAAGTTTTTCGAAAACTCAAACCTTGTCTGCAAAAAATGCCTCAAAACAGCGCATTTTCAGAAACGCTAAAACGATATTTTCTCAAGAACGGCTTCAAAATTCTCAATGCGAATTTGCTTTTACTCTTCTATAAAATTCTTCACATTTCAATTCTACTCATAGGGGAGCGAAAATTAAGAAAAATTGAAAACATGTTTTGGCACCGATAAATAGCAGCTGGGAAGACGGAGGAACAATACTGAAAAGCAAGCCTAGATTAAAAAGCTGAGAAAACTAAACAGTACAAGAAAGTCTGTGGAAATCTGTAGCATCAGTAGTTACATGTGGTCCACTAAAAGAAATTCTAAATAAATATAATGGTTATAGCAGCAGATTAAAGAAAGCAAGTTGTGCTTTGTTTTCGTTACATAAATATAACTAAAAACAACTTTAATAACGTAATCATTTCCTGCAAATAACTGAATAACATAACTGAGCTCCTGCAATTACATCGAACAAGCTAAATGAAGTAAATTTACTGTAGAAAAGTACACGTGCTCTATAAAGAAATTCGAAAACCTTAAATATTATTCCATGTCGTTCATTGCTTAAACACTAATGAAATGATAATGGAGGAGATTTAGAAATTCTAGAACAATACAATCACAATTCACTGCAAACGTAGAGTTAAACACGTTTTTGAAAATGTAACAGCAGTGTGTTCTATTTAGCAATAAGCTGTACATTGAAATTGGAGCGTGACCCATGGAGTACAGCTGTCTTCCCAGAGATGGCGCTCCAGTCCCTACCGATGTACTCATGAGACAATCGTTTCTTGATTACGATAGTTTCTTATCCGATTATGCCTTTCGGGGAATGACTGTAGAAAGTTTGTGTCTTTGGAAACGTGTGTTTGGTTATATTCAGAGTTTGATAATCATTGATTTATTTGAGCCTGCATTCATAGTATAGATTGCGCATACAAAGATATGCTATGTACTGTACATCAATGTTGTGCTTGAATGGCAGGAAAGTCGCTTCTCCCATCACAATTTACGAGAAAATGCATGATTAGTAAGTTTGTATCCAACGTTCTCATGGACTAGCTCATCTAAAAGCGGTTACAATTTTGAGCCAACCCACTATTTAAGTGAGAGGTCTTGCCCAGCATTGGCATCAATGACTTTAATATTATTATTATTATTATTATTATTATTATTATTATTATTATTATTATTATTATTATTCCATTACATCACGACTAAAGATGTTATGAGCCGGCTGAATATAAAATCTACTCCAGGTTGCAACCAGCTACCTAAGGAGCAGATCCGGTGACTATCAGTGCCTCTACAATACTTTACGCAAAATGTGGGCTGTTCCAAATATAGCAATTTCTTGCACTTCCCAGTCTTTTGAATTACCAGGGAGTTTTGACAAGTTCTTACTCAAATTTTGCGGAACAAATCCCAGAGCTCCGATAACTATCCCAGAGCTCCGATATCCCTATACTAGGGACGACCTGTGCTTTTACTCCCCACTTTCGGCTGATCTCGATTTCCAAACTCTTGTATTTAAGACGTTTCTCTGCCTCCTTGGTAACGACGTTTTGATCGCAAGGTACAGCAACATCGACAAGTAAACACGTAATTTGTTCTCCAAATCAGTAAGTAATTTGTTCTCCAAATCCCGGATGACTATATCCGGTTTGTTTGCCGCTATCGTGCGATCAGTTTGAATTTGTTGGTCGTACAATATCGTACACAATCCAACAGACGTCACCGGTTTATTATTATTATTATTATTATTATTATTATTATTATTATTATTATTATTATTATTATTATTATTATTATCATTATTATCATTATTATTATCATTATTATTATCATTATTATTATCATTATTATTATCATTATTATTATTATTATTATTATTATTATTATTATCTTTCTAAATGAGTATTTGCCACAACGGGTCACAGACGGCGCGTGATCGCTCCATCCCCTTCTTTGCCGTCTCCTCACTTCTTACTCTTACCTGCAGCTCACAACCAGACGTAGCGTGAGAGCAGTCGGGAGCTCAGTTCGTGTCCAGACTGACGTGGTGCCACACTGGTATGAGATACCTGGTCGGGGAAAAGCAACGCTACGTTTGCGCCAGATCTCACCGGGCGAAGAACATGGTCACATTCAGTGTTTAAAACCTGCACTACGCTTACAGGACGAACGACCTCAACAGTTGACGCGCCGGAAAAATGAAATGATCAAATCATTCCAATTTTAATCATTTGCATGTGTTGTGATCATTATGCAGATTTGCGATACAAATTCATAATGCCACATAATAACATTCGTAATGCCATTCCCAATTTATAATAATGAGTTCTTGCAACCAGACAGAGCAGGTGTATTGAAAAGTATATGCATCCGTGATTGTATTACGCAATGTACACGCTGTTGTATGTTAATGTCTACAAAATTATGATATTTTTTAATGTCTTTTAAAGATATTATAAATTTTGGTTACCCATTACACCAGCATAACAAACTAAGGTCTACACATTGTTATAAAAATCATTTCTTGACAATTTCTTTAGGTTAACTAATCTAAATTATTGGTAAATAAAGATAACAAATGTTGCAATAATCTTTAAAAAAATCTTTATTTTCTCTTTCACTCTTGGAAAACATGAAAGTTACAAAACAAATAGAAAAGGCGTTCCATTATTATGCTAATAATACTACCTGAATGTGTGTGCAAATAGCGCAATCCAGCTGTTACGCACGGTAAATTATTAACCATTGAGAAAGGGGTATAACGCTGAAGAACAGTTTACACCTGATTTTTTGTGTATTTGTGTGCATATTAGCAAAAAAAAGCGCATGAAATGTAGCTGTACAATATTTTAACTATGCGCATCATCCATATTTGGAAGTACTTTTTTACGGCGATTACGATTTGCATTATTACCAGTTTATATCTCGTGTGAAGGTGTTGGGAATTTTTGAACGGGAGTATAACATTATCAGCTACGACGATTCTTTGATATGTCCAATGCCAGAGACTGTAAGAACTTATTTGAACAAAGCTAAGTATGACATTTAGAAATTTTCAACACATGCAAATATTTTTAAAATGATTTAACGTGTCGGCAACGCCACATTCACTTATTAATTTCTTATCAGAAGTACTCTAAGCTTACGTAAAGGTGCTTCTCAGATTGCGTTATTCTAAACTGAGATTTATTTCATATTTCAATAAAAGTGTCAAGTCTTATTCTTGTCAGAAGTACATAAATCCTTGAGTAGAAATATCTTTCTTCTGGAGATGTCAAACTGTTGCAATCGACACAAATTATGGAAGTACATACTAATAATTTAGGTATATATTAGGGAAGTACATACTAATAGGTAAATTTTCTGATGAAGGAATTAAGAAACATGTGAAGTTGATGGAGAAAACAGAATCGCATTGCGATTTTTTTATTTTGGAGACTGTAGATGATCTGATTAAAAATGTTTTTTTATAATGTTGAAATAATTGTGTCTTCTGACGAGCATGTGAACGAGGAATTTTGGCTACAACAAATGACGATGTAGATCCTGTAAATTTAAAAATCATGCATATGTTGCGAGGTGAAATTGAAATGTATTTTTCAATAGACATTTTTCTTTACAGTGTTCAAGCCGTGCACTTTCATGTTGAATTTTTGAATTTCCTTGAAACACCTTTTTAGCCTACCTTCCGTAAGCTACAGTTAAAGGTAAAAGTATTTGTTCTTTTACTAAGAAATCTTAATGCGCGAAATTCGTGCTATGGACCAAGACTGAAAATGGGGATCTAAAAAGCGATATTGTTGAATGTACTAACTGGATGTGAAAACAGCAGTCTGAATTCATACCAAGAATTTCCTTTACATCTTTTGATTCACCATTTCAATTTAAGATACTTCAGTTGCCATTAATGTCTTCTTTTGGAATGAGAATAAATAAATCATAAGGGCAAACTTTAAAACTAGAGGGAATTAATCTCGACCGATGGTGCTTTGCACACGAGCAACTATATGTAGCCTGCTTGATAATGATAGTAATGATAATTCATTCATGGATTTTCCATGAATAAAAGCTGTCATACAGTGTATAAAATATAACAGGCAAAATGGATTAATTAGAACTTTATTTTAATATTTGTCAATTTTAATATTAACAAATAACTTAATATTTATTTGTGTTAATATGGACGTGTTATTATTTATTTTTATTTTCTCCAATTACTACGTACGTAGTAAAAAGAGAGTACTGTACTGTATAAAATGATAGTACAGCAGAAATCGGCGATTTTTCGACAGAAAAACACGTATTGTCGGGCTCTGGAAAGGAAAAAGTGGATAAATCTTATTGTTATGTACAGAAAATTACTTCCTCAAAAAAATTGTGTTGTTAGAATCCACTTGGCGCGAGTTCTTGATTCTAAAAATATCGATTGACGGCAAAAGTGTCCGTCTCTGGTCAAAGCTAGCGGCTAAAACATTGAAACGATATTCTCCAATATTGACATCTCCAAGTCGAACTGAATGAACTCGAGGCCCTGCGAGTTTGAAACAAACCTTTGGTTTTTTAGAGGTGGTTTACATAAATACATTTTCAAAATCTTCTTAATTTTTAGTACTATAGAACTCATGAAAATTAGCAACTCGTCCGTAATGAATTAATGTTCTAATCATTGTCGGTCAATCACTGTCTACAAGATCTTGTTGCAAATTATTATCCTCATAATAATAAAATACTGGAGTTAATTCAAACTCATTATCACAAGCAAGTACGATACAATATTTTTTTTATTTTTTCAAAATATAGAAATAATATTGTCGCGATATTGGTGACTAAAAAATCCAATCGTATTATAAATTAACTTGGAATAAATAATGTTTAATGAATTATAAACATTTATTCAACGATTTATCTAATTTGTATTTATCGTACACACACACATATATATATAAAAATTGTATATAATGAAATATTATCAAATGTTTAACATTACAAAATGAGGTACTACAAATTGTGCGAAAATATCCAAAATATATTTTTTTAAACTTTTCATGGCTGTTTGTATTGCATGAATTTGCCAATGTTACAAGATAGAAAATAAGTTTTTCTGTTCATCGAATTAAATTTTGTATTCCGATATATTTGCAGCAAAGGAAGGGAAGTTTTTACAATTGAAAATAATGTTACCTTAACGTAACACAATGGCGCACGCTGAAGAAATCTAGCGATTCTTTCCTTTGCCTGTTTATATTTTTGAGAAGTCACGATACAGTCATTTCCCTTCCCACTATCAAGATTTGCCATTAGGAATATTAACTTTCTCCCTTTTATGGGAACATTTATTTTGCGCCGCACCGGAATTATCGAGAAATAAAAACGTGGAACTGAAAGATTCTAATGAATATTTCTTTGAATTCCTTTCGTACATGCATGAAGTAACTTTCCTTCCATCACGACTGAGAAAATGTTCTCCTTAAGATGTAGGCTCCTTTCCGCCAAAGCTCTGTAATGTCTGGAAACCATCAACAAAATGGTTACGCTCATGCGTACGCGACTTAGCACCAGCTGCGACCCGTCGGTGATGTTTTCCCGACAGACAAATGACCGTGTTGGGGACAGTTATCGTCGCTGTTGTGGCCAGTCACGCTGCGCTGAGCTTCTTGACGTCAGTTCAAAACTCTTCCAGTGTCGAACATTGAGAGGGATCACACACAATCAGTGGTGAGCATTAAACAGATTCTGGCAATGTAAGAATTACACAGGCACAGAAAAAAGAAAACTTATCAGACTCAAAGATTTTACTCATGTTTCTCTACGTATGTCGACGCGCTGAATCCGAGTGTGAAGCCAGAATTGCGCCATTACCCTCCAGTTTTTTTTAAATCGCGGAAAAACACAGTGGAAATAATAAATTTCGCGGTGTTTTTTCGCGATTTAAAAAAAAAACAGCAACTGGAAGGTGGTGGCACCATTCTGGCATAGTATTCAGATTCGACATTCAAAGAGAAAGATGTGTCAAGTTTTTGACTCTGACAATTTTTTAAAATTTTGTGTGCCTTTGTTATCAGAGGTTTGAATAGATATTCAGAAATACTGAAAAAAAACAACAACCAACAACAATGAAGCGTGTTCACTTTAATAGTAATATACAGGGGCGGCTCGTCCTAAGGGGCCACAGGGGCCGGGCCCCACCAAGATTTAATAAGCAAAAAAATGTTTATTTTTCTTTATCGTAATATCTTTGTGATAATTGTAGAACATTATTAGAATTGTTTATTCGTGAAGATCGACAATTCATTCCCAGTACTTATTCTAAGTGGCAAAAACAAGAATTGGGGATCATAGTTACTTGCCGCCCTCCAAGATAACGTTAGTAGCGCTTAAGGGGCCCGGCCTGCGTGGGCCCCTTGAGCAGTAACTTCACTCCGTTTGCAAGGTCAGCGCCCTTTCTTACTGGGCGCGACCACTGCTTGCTAATTTTAGCAGTCCGAGGGGCCCGCACCAGCGGGCCCTTCTCAGAGGAACGGCAGGCTGAGCGCGCGGTTTTCAAAGTGCACGTGAAAGTTCTGCGCGCTATAAGATGAACACAGTGGATTCATTACACCGTTTTCAGTTTTCTTCACTGAGACTTGAAGAAAAAAATGATATTAAACTGTTAAGAGCACATCAACCGAGTGACTTTTCATTTACACAAGTTGATGGGAAGAAAAAAATGAACATTCTGTAACTCGTAATTTCAGAAAAAACTATGGTTCACTGTGAGCGAAGAAAAACAAAGCTTATTTTGATTTTTTGTTTATTATTTGGTGGTGGGTTGTGGACGACAGTAGGCTCTAAGGATCTGAAACATTTGAGGAAAACGATGAAGAAACACGAAGAAACTCACGAAGCAACACGAAGTTGCATTTAGAAAACGCTTGTAAATTTAAAACTTTTCGAACCTTGAACATCGTAATACAGATTGATTCGGCGGTCAAAATTTCAGTCTAGAAACATAATGAACAAGTCGCAAAAAATAAACTATTTTAGGTAGAGAGATTGAGTGTTTAAAATTCTGTGGTACTCATGAACTAGCATTGAGAGAGCATGATGAATCTAAAGATTCAAAAAACCGTGCAAGTTTTTAATTTTATCGTTATTCGGCAATCTACATTGTGTGTTAAATGAAAATTTAAACATTTTTTTGCGTTTACAAATATAACTCACACGACGTAGAATGAGCTGCTAGATTCTATGTATGAAGTATATTTGGACGAAGTGAAGAGAGACATAGATGTAGCAGATTTTGTTTCTCTGCAGGCCGATTAAACTGACATAACACGACGAAGTCAATTTGTCTTAATTTTACGATATGTTCCCCTTTCGAACTCTCAGCATTCAGAAAAAAAGCTACGGCATTAGCGTAATTTTTACAAAAATCATTTGTTTCCCTTGACATACCAATATTTCATACATCTTAATAAAAATTCCTACTTCTGTTTTTGTGGAAAACGTATAGATTTAAAGGTTTAATTAACTGATAATTAATATTAAATAATTGATTAAATGACAATTATTTAATTAAATAAGATTGATTATGAAATGATATTCGTGCTTTTGCGCCTGGCCCCACCAAGAAAAAAATGTCACGAGCCGCCACTGGTAATATACATATATATTATAATGCTAATCCGCAATTTCTGGTACCTATTGTTACAAGTAAAATCCTCATATTTAGTACGTCACAGCTTACGACTTGGCTGATGGCGTACAACTAATAAGAAATAAGCTTTAATCTCGCACGTCCTCCTTCAAAACAAACACTTTTGGATGATCGAGGATTCCATTTTTCACACTCGACAGCAAAGTTTTTGCCGCTGCAGGTCACTAGTCTATTTTGCTAATCTCAAATATACCCTTGAATTGACGAAAAGATTGGCAGCATCGGGCCATGTAAGATATTTCTACGGTTTCATTAGATACCCAGGAATTCAAAGAAAATCCCAAAACAATGCAACAGATTGGATTTTGACTGAAAAATGTAAATATTTTAATGTATTATTATCCCTGTTCTCATACTCGTGCGCAATACTGCTTCTGACACACCTGACACCAAGGTAGAGACCGCCCGTCACTAATTATAAAAGGAACATTTTCTATTCTCGTTGTGAAACACCAACTCTTTTGAAATTCTTGTCACTTAAAGAACTGTTGTACTGTGTGTATGTACTCATACTACATTCGTGAATACTGTTTTTGTTGAAATATTTAGTTTATTGCAGTATTATACTAGGATATTTAATTTTCTTAAGCAGTTTGCGTCGTACTTTTTGGAAAACCATTTTTAGTGGGTTTGTTCAGCAGCATTTTTGCTGCTGCAAACCACTAGTCAAACAGGAAAAGCAACTCCCAGCGAGTGCATCTTTTCTAGGAGGCATTCCCCACAAGATCAATCCTGCTCAATACTATTGCAAAATACACGAGCATTTTTTCTGTTTTTCATTGCAATGAAAATGATTAACTAAGGAAAAACTCTTAATAGTCATGCAATATGTTTAACCACCACAATTTAATCACCACCAAAAGGAAATCTTTATTTTAAAATAAGTTAGTTTTAAAATAAATTTCCATCATTGTTAATACTCGTAATTCAACGTATTAAATGTAAAGGTTATTTTCTTCCTGGAAATGTGAAATAAACGTATTCATCAACGGAGAACCCAAGGAATTATTGTTCATGGGTCTTCACTAACCCCTTAAATCAGGTGACACATGTTCACATCATTTCTAGTAATTTTCTATAGTATGAGTAACTAAAATAATTCAATATTCTGTTCAGAGAAAGAAAAACAGGTGATGGAATCCAATTTCGTGAAGTTACTTAGTAAAACACATTATTTATTTGCACTGTAATATAAGGAGAATGACGTTAATCGCTTGGTTCTCAAGCAAAATATAATTGAATTCTTGAGTGCTCATATACCTAAAAAAACTACGACCTTCCTTGGCCCAACAGTTTTAAACCACAAAGAAAAAATAGTAGAAGGAATACAAAGAAGAAAAAAGTGGAATACCCATGGAAATAACTGTTATGCTGATAGCCTTACTCCACCTGGCCAAAGAGATCTGGTTTTTTCAAATGATGAGGATGAAGACCATAACACAACCATTCAGGACTGTGATGCACTGAGTCAATAAAGGTCGAGAAAGCATGCAGGCCTAAAAATCCAGAAAAAGATCAAATTGGAAATTGAAAATTTTGTGGGTGTTAATTGGAATCGTCAAGAATTTCCATGGCTGATAGTATCTACAGAAGAAGCAAATATTGTTGGCTATCTGCAAAATATCTACAAGTTTTGGAAGGAAGCAAAGGGAAAACTCATCCTGTTTTATAAATAGGACGATACTATGAAAATAATAGAGCCCGCAAAGTCCTTTAAAATGAGTCTTTTATTTGTCAATAATATGTAAGCTGTAGAATTTTATACAAACATTTCAAAAAATAAATCTTTATTTTAAAATAAGTTTCTTTTAAAAATAAATTTCCATTTCAAACTTGATTTTTTTTTATGAACCGATATTCTTCGTTGTTCAAATTCTTAAAGTAGTACTTTCCCATTTAAAGAAACAAAGTGTCCCAAAGATCTACTAGTGTTACTCAGCGGCAATACTGACCCAGAAAAATTTTTGCATTTTCAATTGTCTTCAACTGAAAGAAAAACTGTTTTTACGTAAAGAATATACTAGGTAAGGTGAAGTGGAAAAAATAGGTTTTTGAATTTAAATTGAGCAATAATAATAGTCATTTTTAGAAAGTGATTGTGTATTTTTTTAATATGTTTGCAGCATAAGTTGATGTCTTGTAAAAAAGTAATGCTACAGTCTTTATTATATTACCCTTTCCAGAAATAAGAGACACTTGTACTTTATTGAAGCCCGCTTGAGATTGATATGCTGTATTTCAAAGAGGATTATATTAAATTACGTTGTTTCTGCAGCATAAAAAAAAAGAAGATATTATAAATGAAAGTGAAATGTTTTCCCTCTTTCCAGATTTCTTAAAATTTTTCCTTTTTAAAAATGCTTTTCTACTATTGTTCTTTTGCCTGATTATGAGCATAGTCAGCACATGCCATCAGATCCACAGAAGGGCCAAGAGGAACAGCGTCCAGTTGCACGCGCGTCCTTCAACTTCACGCCCGCAATTTCATCCCGAAGCGACGCGACGCATCGCGTGGACGCAGCCATATGAAAGGAAAACGCTCGTCCTTTGTTGCGATGCCCAGGTTCCCAGTGGAGGAGGAAGAGGGTGAGCTGAGGTGGCCAAGCCTCCAACCACAAGACAGGCGCCCGCCCCGCCCGCCCCCGCCCGCCCCCGCCGGCCCCTGCGCGGCCGCGCCGAGCTGCCTTCTTGACACTCCGATTTATGATGCTCAAAACTTGACCTTTCCACGCGCGCTCTCCCTCCGCGGCCGGCGCTTCTTTGTCCCACCGCCTGCGCTCGCTCCGCGCCGCGCCGCGCCGCGCCGGCCGGCGACTCCCGCCACGCAGCCCCCAGTCTGTACATCTGAATATCCCCCCGCCGCCGCCGCGGGGACGAGCAGCACCCGTATCTCTCTCTCGCGTGGGAGCAGCGAATCCGAGAGGGGAAAAAAGACAAACAATAGTGCGAACGAGAGTGAAGGAGACGACAAGAAAGGCTTCCGGAACGGGAGATAACTGGTATAGAATTGGCTATTGCAAGTAAGGATGACGAAGATGGATCGTGGATGTCAGGAATTCCCTACTGTGATGTGTGTCCGGGGAAGATTGTAATTCACTGAACAACGTTTGCTGGCCGTAGTATATATCGCGGACGGCGGCGGCGGCGGCGGCGGCGGCGGCGGTGGCGGCGGTGGCGGCGCGCCGGTGCGCGGGGTGGACAGGTGGATTGTAGCGGGGAGGCGGGTGAGAGAGAGAGAGAAGGAAAGAAGAAAAGAAGCTTACTCACTGACAACTAGCTAGAGAGAGATAGAGGAGACCATTTGTTTGTTCCCGTTTAATATTTATTGGTTGGTGTCCGAAGCCTGCCTTATATACCTTATAGCCTGCTCGCAGCTTCAGACCGGCCAGGCGGTCTGCGCGCCTGTGTGCTTTCTATACTCGAAAAGTCTACGTGAGAACGGCGAGGCGGCGGCGGCGGCGGCGGCGGCCGCGCGCGGCGGCGGGCCCCGGGCTGGGCGCGCAGGCGGCGCGCGGGCGCGCGCCGAAGACAGCGGCGGCGCGGGGACGTGTGCGCGCGCGTGTGCGGGAGTGTCGGGTGCGTGAACGCGTGTCGTCATGTGTCGGGTGCCGGGCGTCGAGGCGGCGAGGCGGGTGCCCGCTGTCGCCGTGTAGTGCGCCGCGTTCTGTTCCTCAAGACGGGGAAGAGGTGCGCCGGACGGCCAGGTGGAGGAGGAGGAGGCGGCGGCGACCCGAGCGTTCGGTTCGGCGGCGTGTGGTTGGCACTTCCGTCCGGACCCACGTGACGTGCGGCCGATCACGGACGAACGGATCTCGGAAAACCGAAGAATCGGTCAAGACAGCCGCGAGAAGGTCGGCCATTTGGTTCAAAGTGCCGCAACGTTTCGAATTTACACACGAAATTCCTTATTAACGTTGTGCAAGATATAAGAAGGAAAGCATGTTTATGTTGGAATTCTGACGATCTCTCGCATGTTAATATTTCAGGAATGAAAAATGAAGTTAAATAAATTCTATGTAAATGAAGGTTACGTGACATTTTGTAGTTGGTTGACGGCATGAAAGTAATTCCTGCCTTGTGGTTCAGATAGGGGTTAAAATACGTAATCGGTCAATAACCCGCCAACCTTGTCAATCTTCTGATACAACAATCTGATTTCTGCTGCACGAACTCCGCTCGATATTTCCGCGTCAAAAAACCGTCACCGGAACGTTCTTGTGAAAGAACATTGACAAATAAGATCCATGTAATGTTTAATTTCATTCTCCCTACGGTGATTAGTTTTCATAATTTATTACCCCAAACCCAGCTTTCAGTTAATTTAGGATATTTAAATAATTTAATAATGATTGTGTGGAATCATGAGGAGTATTTTAAATGACATTTTATAATTTAATACCCATTCCGCCGTGTGTGATTGCATTACTATAATATTTTGTAGTCCATGAAAACGAGGACTCCAAATTGATTTTAATGCAGGTTGTTTCAGTGTTCATGAAGCCACATTCTTTCCGGATCGAACTTGGAAATGTGTAATGTTTTTTAACCATCGATTTTTCGAAAACTTGTGTAGTAAAATCTCTTATTAATGTTGGCGCGGAAGAAAGATTTAATATGATAGTGACAATGTTTATTACTTAACAATTAAGGTTTAAAAATAAAATGAAGTAGTAAAAATATCATATGATAACTCGTAAAATAACTAGTACAACTATCATATTGAATTTTCAAAAATATTTTTTAACATTTATGGACCAGAACTCAACTTTTCAGTTTTCACCCCCTGTTCCTTTGTTGTGAAAGAATGTTCAGTTTTCTGACTCCACAATTATAACTTTTTATACAATACTTTTGTAATTCGAAAATAAAACATTGATAACATGAAAGCATCGTGCCGCATCCACACTAGAAATGCAACATCGAAGCTAATAGTTTCAAAACATCGACGTTTCTATAAAAATATCGACGGTTTAAACATCGATGTACTGAAGCCGAAGTTTTTTGAACATAGTTGATTTGCGCTCGATGTTTTTAGGTTTCCGCTTTGTTCGTGGATGAAAAATGCCTTTAATGAAAATTCCGTAAAAGTTGAAATATGAAATAATAATCGGTGAGGTCACAGTGTGTTCCTCCCAAACGAATGCGGTTTGTATAACTTTCAGCATACAACTGTCCCTCAACCGAGATGATCTTGATGCCCTGGTATTTTCTTTGTCTTACCTCGTATTTCGTTCAAGGAGACCCTTTTTTTTACTATGTTATCATTTACATTTTAATTATTAATTAATATGCACTTTCAAATTAAATTTTGTTGCAAGCGAATTTACTGTTGGAAGTTACTAAATCAACTTTAAACCAACTTTTTTTTGGAAGTTATAATTTACTTCAATGTTGTAATTTTGAACATCCATGTTTGGCAACATCCATGATTTGTTGTTAGCAGTAGGGATGCAACATTGATGACGATTTTTCAAAACATGAATGTGTTTATAAAATTATCGATCTATTTATCATTGATTTTCTGAAAGCATGTTTTTTATCATCGATGTTTAGGGTTCGATGGTGTTATGTGGTCAATATTTTTAAAACAAAAAAGTGCACCATAAAACATTTCTGTAATAATTTTCAGAAACTGAATATTCTTCAAACGATGGTGACCAAAAGTGAAAAATAAATAATTTGGAGTTTTCGTCAATCAAGAAGCCTTTACAATATTTGAAATATCTGATTAGATATTCCAAGTTCTGTTAATTGTCCTGATGATTTTTACTTCATTTTGCCAGTTAAATCTCAATTAAAAATATTAATAAACGAGGTCATTTTCAAATTAAACCCCTTCCGCGTGAACTTCAATAGTTACTAATCCAATTTTAAAAAACACCGATGCTTAATAACATCAATAATTTGAAGCGAGTTTTATTGACTTCGATGTTTTAATTTTGAGCATCAATGTTCGGCAACATCGTTGTTTTGTTGGTGATGTCGATTGCATGGGCTTGGCGATTTAATGCAGGTAAATTTAAGATATTCTGCCACCAAGTTACCACTTAACTGCAGAATAATGAATCTAAACCACATCGACTGGGGAAGGAATCGTTTTGAAGGAATCGTACAGATGGTTTAGGCGCTGGTACTGTTCACAGACTGACGGACAGACAGACGGACAGAAGGCGGACAGAATGACGGACAGACGGACGGACAGACAGACAGACGAACGGACAGACGGACGGACAGACGGGCGGACAGACGGGCGGACAGACGGGCGGACAGACGGGCGGACAGACAGACGGACGTATGGACGGACATACAGACGGACGGACGATTTGAAAAGACCCACTTTTTCGGTATCGGGGCCCCCAAAACGTGTATTTCCGTTGAAATCTCGAAATCGATTTCCCGCAGTATTACGTAACTTTCCGTACACTACGTATATTACTCCGTGAACACGCATGTAGACGGGAGAGTAGAACCGCGCGCGCAGCCCGCGAGCGCCGCGGCAGCCGCCCCGTGAGCGCGGGCGCGGGCGGTGGCCCCGTCCCGGGGAGCGGCGGGCCGGCCGGCGGCGTCTCTGGCCAGCGCTCCCGGATGATGGCGCGCTGATGGCGCGCTGATTGCGCGATGATTGCTGGTGATTGCCGCTGCTGGCGGCGGCGGCGGCGGCGGGGACCGCGCCGGGCTGCCGCGCGGCGCGGCGGCGGCTCGACTGCCGGGCGGGCGGCGCGCCGCCGCCCCGGCCACCGCTGCGGGCGCCGCCGCCGCCGCCGCCGCCGCCGCCGCCGCCGCCGCGTGCCTGCCGCTCGTCGAGGTAGTAAATCACTCGTCCGCACCCTATCAGTTACCTCAAACCAGTAAAGTTAGGTCCCGTCGTAATTTTACCTGTTTTCCACTAAACGTGGCCATATAACGTATTTTGACACCGATGGTGTAAGCTGGCTACCTGCTCGGTTTGGTCGTCGTGTTGTGTGAATTCTTCCGTTATCTACAAACAAATGCTTTTGTGTCCAATGTGTGTTTCTGGAAACCTGTAAGCGAAACCAGTTACATCCTTTACCCTCCGCAGGAACTAGACAGTGTACTACTTTTTTTTCCTGATCGCAATTCCGGCTGGTTACTAAGGAAGTTTCCTATCTTAACATTAAGACTTATTCCTGCTGAAATCCAAGCGAACAAAATAATTTATACAAGATCAGTTTGCGAATTAGTGATTGAAAATTTTAAACTTTCTCTCAGTAACAATATCTTGTAATGTGTCTAGTATTTAAATTACAATTTGAGTTCAAGAATACAATGGAGCACTCTCTTCATTATGTTTCCGATTATGAAATACTTTTGTTTACCAATGAACTTTGGAGAATTTTATGAAAGCTTGGAATGATCTGCTTATAACATTTTAAATATTCATTAGAATGTAAATTTATTGCAAGCATTTACTCACGCTACAAGTGAAAAACAATATTTGTGTCGGATTTAAGAAAAAAATATTTATTTCCTTTTTCCTTGGTCTAGTCAATATATATTTTTTATAATTTATTGCTGTTGTCTTTTCATTTCAAACTAAAATTTACGAGTGTTAAGAAAGTAAATTCATTTTCGTTGACGAAAGGGGAGAAAGGAGGTCAATTTTAGCACAGTCTGAAGAAACCGGTATGTCTTGTTAATTAATGGCAAAAAATGGCGAAGCATTCACAAAACACGTGAAGAAATATTTAATATAATTAAAGATTTGATGAGGCAATTTTATAATATCCGCAGGCATACAAATAATAGTACCGAATTCCAAATTAAATTCAAAGATGGTATGTTATCTCAAAAGTAGTTTAGTTTACGAAACTGGAAAATAAAACCAAAACATTTTAAAAAGAAAAGCATGTTTAGGCAAAGGTAATAAGAAATGAAATTTGACACAAAAAGAGCGCAAATTTAATTGTGGTAGTGTTTTAACAAAACAAAATTGAAAAGAATTCTTACATTAAAATATTTTCTCATTTTAACTTGAATTTAAAACAATATTAAATTAGAGAAATATTTGCGGTTATCATTTAATATCATTTCTATCGATTTTAGAAGATACTTTCTTTCTTTATTTATTTATTTCTTGTTCGGCCAGAAAGTCTTTCAAGGTAATAAATACAATTTTATTAATATTCACAATGAGGTTTTAACACCATCACTAATTGCCTACTCATTTACACCATCACTAATATTGGTAGTCTAAGATGGTGATTTAATTTTAAAGAATTTTAAATACCTTTAAGAAGAATTTTATAGGATTTTAATAACCTATTTTTTCTGGATAATAATAATAACAATAATAATAATAATAATAATAATAATAATAATAATAATAATAATAATAATAAAGACGCAATTTACCTTTGGGAATTTTGGATTTGGCTCTGCTAGGGATCACAAGATTACGCCTAATTAAATTTTCGAATTTTCGAGTTTAATGTGGAAAGTCAGGGGAATAGAAAAAAATCTGAGGTATTTTCAATATATAATTTTTAATTGAATCTACATGTAATTCTCTATGAATCTGTGAAGTTGCTGCAATCCACGCTGGGGGAATCCTCCCAAGGCATTTAGCAGTCACATTCCAGTTCATGCCCGGCACCCGAAGAACACCAAGAGAGAGGGGGAAGGACCAACTGCAGATCCGTATAAATTGGAGTACAATTGAAGGAAAATGTTATATATTTAAGAAATGATTCTACATGTATTTAGTAATATTGTAAACCCTCATTAACACAAATTCCATGAGACCGAAATAGAGTTCGTGTTGCAAAAATTCATGTTATCCGATTATGGTTATCCGAGTGTCCGTGTTATCGTAATCCATTTGCCGGACTGAAGTTTTGTTCGTGCTACTGCGAAATTCGTGTTAACAGAGTTCGTGATAAGGAAGGTTTACTGTATTACTGTATTTACTGTATTTACTGTATTATTAATTTTCTGGCCGTTTATCTGAAATATTTTTAGGCTTTGAGGTACAGCAAGGACGTATTATTTTTATACTTTTCTGCACTTGCGGTCATTTCCGGGGAATCACAGGTGGCCGCGTTATTTTTAAAAACTAATTCACTATGTTGCTGCAATTGCACAGACGTCATTTACATCAAGAGATACAAAAGTAGAATTGCATTATATTTATCAATAAGTAAACCCGGCTGTAAGAAAACTCTAGTTTCCGCAAAGCAATTACTGATGGAGACAGTTTCGAAGAGTTTGTAAACATCCGATAAGCATTGGAAGTAGAAACTATCGCTTAGAGTTAAGTAAAGTTCTAATTATACAGTCCTAAACAGTGACACGGAATCTCCTTACCTTAGACTAGGATAGATAAGGGAGTTAGTTAAGGTATTTAGGTAAGGAGAGTTCTCCAGAAATAAGACTAGCACCAATGTTCACCGTCCTTACGAAGAGAAAATTTAAAGAAAGAATTTGAAACCGTGTTTTAGAAAACAAATTATATTAAAAAAATAAAAATTGCTTTTATTTCTCGCAAAATTACGCGAAAACTACTCGTATTTTCGAACAATTTGACCTCGTTTCAAGATCTGTCTATTAAGAATAGATTTCATTCAGAAAAATATTTATATTCATTATTTCTGTCGTAGGAAGACTTTTTGATTTTCGAAAATCAGAGATTTTAAGGAAAATGAGACCTGCAGCGTTCTTTAGTCACTTTCCGAGGACAATGTTTATTAAAAAAATCTGGAGCCGAATTTGAGAAAATTTTGCAGTCGAGATTCATACGTAGTACCCTCAAAATCAAAATATCCGTTTCAAAGTCGGTGGTCGCGAGTTCGTTTAAATCGATCAGGGAGTATCAATTTTAGAGAAAATCGGCCAAACGATTTAGGCGCAAGCGTTGGCCACAGACGGATAGACAGCCACACTGACTGACCGACAGATGCACGGACAGGCGTTTTGCCGTCAATCGAGTTTTCGTTATCAAGGACTCACAAAACATGAATTCTTACTACCCAACGTGTTAAAGGAAGTAATTTACTATGAATAGAAAGCTTATCCACTTTTTCTTACCAAGGTCCGGCAATAAGACATTTTCCGTCGAAAATTCGCCGTTTTCCGGCGCACGACCACAATACTTTCTCTTCTTACAAAGTAAATGCGAGAAAGTAAAAAAAAAGTACTTAGAAAGTCATAAAAGGGTCAGCACTTGGTCGACTGTGACTCGCCCTCACGTCCTAACGGAGGACTCCAGCATCCCAATACAACACTGTCCACTTCCGACAGCCGCCGCCAGCGCCGAGGCAAACAAACAAAAGCGCGGCCCGCACGTCCAGGGGGGCTTTGGGCATGGAAATCATGCGCGCGGGCCGAAGCAGGAGGCCGCTGGAGGCTTAGTATGCAGGCGCCATTGCCGCTGACGATAATTGTTTCCGATAAAATATGCGGCGGAGGCGGCGGTGGGTCCGGCGCCGGCTCGGCGGCAAGGCGGTCCGCGCCACACAGCGCGCAGCCACACCGCGCCACACCGCCTTCAGCCACCCTCGCCCAGCCGCGCCGCGCCACACCGCACCACCAATTGAGGAGGTCATTTCCCCGGTCTTTTTTCCATAATTTTTATTATTATGAATAGAATAGAATATTCTTTTTAACAATGCAAACTTGTTTCATTTGTTTTTTGATGCGTACTGTCTATTTTAAAATCACCACCAATTGAAGAGGCCATTTTCCAGGTCTTTTTTCCATAGTTTTTATTCCATAATAATTTCCATAATTTTTAAAGAATAGAATATTCTTTTTAACAATGCAAACTTTTTTCACTTGTTTTTTGATGCGTATTGTCTATTTTAAAATACGAAACTATTACTTCCTTACAACTACTTTTTTTGTTAGGGAGAGGAAACTCATTGATCACTTCAGAAAGAATTATCCATATTTGTACGTTGTATGTTTGAGAAATTTATTTTTCATTCTCGTGATGTGTACGTCGGTGATATACCGGGGCTGTAGTGGGATAGTTGTGAAATTGATGAAATATTGTAACAAAAATATTTTTTATTATTGTGGGATAACTGAGTGATGTGGTGAATTATACGTTTTATTTAAATTTTGGAGTTATTTTATGGAGTTGTTTGAGATGAACTAGAGTGCATTGGTTATTGTTCGCAAACATTTATTCTGTACGACTTGTATTTTATGGATATCGGTTTTTGCTGCGTTAATCCAAACAGGTAGCATTAGGGGTCTTATTATTGCTGAATACATGAGTTTGGCGTCTGTAATTGTTCTTTGCTGTAGTTGTTTATTAAACTTTTTAATTAAATTAGTTTTACTTTTGTTTGTTGAGTGTTGTTGTTTATATTCATTCCAGTTGAGTTTAGTGCCTAAATACAGTCCTAGATATTAAGTGGTCTAAGTCACATTTTAAGAAAACGGAGAAAAATCAAGTAACATTTACGTAGTTATGGTTAGAAACAATAAGAAGAGAAAAAAGTTCATTCTTAACCTGATTCTTAAACTTCATTCTTAACCTTATAGAAGAAAACTGATTAAACTAGCAATTTACAAAGATAGTTCACTTTAAATAACAAATGGTGTCAATAACTCATTTTTCATCTTTTTTGGGGGGAGACCACTGTTACACTCAGCCCTTTATAAATTTTATTTTCTCAAAAACAGCTTCAAATTTTTTATTTAATTTTTTAAATAGAAAAGTTTACTTAATAATGTGCCGTAATATGCATTAGAGTTAAGACATTTTGAAAACTGTAAACGTAATCCTTTTTTCGGTGTCTTTCTACAACGACAACTCTGAACATTGACATTTTTTCCTAATGAAGTATAGTCTTCAAAATTAGATCCTCAAGTATTGTCATGCAACATTCCGCAGTTGGCTGATTGACAAAATAATAGAGAGTAAAATGGCTCATACACACTTGCGCAATGTTTATGCAATAAATGTGAGTCCCACTATCTCTCCCCCCCCACGCAATTTGGTTTGGCATGAATGCGTGTGAAAAAGTCGTTGAAGTGACTGAACAGACAAAACGTTGATTGCTGTACTGCGATTTTTTCCATAGCTGCCTCTCAAGACCCGTATTCGCGACGGAATATATCACGGCATTTCGCGTCTTTCTCGTTCGTGCCGCTAGATGTCGGGTGATAAAGCAGTGCTTGATACAGTCGCGTACATCTAGCGGCACGACCAATAAAGATGCGAAATGCCGTGATATATTCCGTCGCGAAGACGGGCCTTGAGAGGCAGCTGCGAAAAAATCGCAGTATAATGGCGCATGCGAGGGTTCATGGAATCGCCAGCGCGGCCGTGAGCGTCGGCGGGGCTGATAGCCCAATGCGAACACCCTGCAGGGCATTACAATCTTCCAGACACTTAAAAAGAATGTTGAACATTTAAAATTTCCAAAAATTCAGGGGGTTTTAATGAGAATTCGGCGGGATCGAATAAAAAAATTAGGAACAATTTGCAGATTTGAGAAAATCGTGTTCAGATCCTTTTTAAAAGTTGTTACTATTTTACTTCAAATTACTCGAAAACTACTCATCTTTTCAGAAAATTTTACATGACTTTATTTTCGGATACAATTTTGAAGTATTCATTTCATAAGAAATGTTCCCGGGTTCGAGAAAATTGTGTCGGATTTAAAAATAAAAAAAATGCATCACTCAAGAAAACTATTCCTAACCTTCAACCACATGCACTGAATTGGTATAGGGCCGTATGGAGGGCGAAAACATCATTTCCCATGGCAATGCGGTTTTGGATATGCGCGATTGTTTTAGAACCTTTCAAACAAATAGTCTGTTGCTCTGAACTAGGGATGCGTCATTAATGTTGATGTTTTCAAAACAACAATGTTTTAATAAAATCATTGACGTATTTACATCAATTTTTGAACACGATGTTTTTCACGATCGATGTTTTGTGTTCGATGATTTTACGATATTGATATTTTTTAAATAAAATAATCTGTCACAAAAAATTTCTATAATAATTTCCAGATATCCATAAATTGAATATTTTTATGACCAAAGTGACAAAGGATGAACACTAAATAAATCGAATTTTCATCAATGAAGGCGCCTGTATTATTTTTGAGTGATACAATGACACAATTTAATTTTTGATAATTGTCCTGATGAATTTTGACATTGTTTTGCCAGTTAAATCTCAATTGAAGTTAATAAATGAATACATTTTTAAATTGAATCTCCCCTTCAATGTTGCTAATCTAGTTTTAAAAACATGGAACGTCGATGGTTTTGAGTCGACGATTTATTAGCATCGATGTTTTAATTTTGAGCATCGATGTTTCGCTGTCGATGTCGCATCCCCAGTCTGAACGGTCCGGTCGAAACTCCGTTATGCTTCGCTCAGACATAAGGACGATTTTGACAGGTTCCAAAAGAGTTGAGGATTACCGAAAATCGTATTCCTCTGAGAAATGTGCTTTTCTGCCAACTGTTTGTGTTGGAGCGATAGCTGAAAACGCGTCGGAACTGTCAGTTCAAAAAGTGAAGTTGGAGGTTAGGGATAGTTTTCAAGAACGTTTTAGTTTCCTCCGATGGCGTAACTAAATAAAACATTGGGAGAACAAGGCAAATTATGTCGAAAAGCATGTGAAAATATTAATATGAATTCCTTTGCTGGAGAAATTCAAAGAGAGGCCATGCACGTCGAAGGTAAACATTCAGTCCACAATCACCAAATATCAAAGAGCCCGCGTTATTCCTTTCAAATAAACACTGGCTCTTAAAGAATAATTCGTAGAAAATATAAGTAATATCTGTTTAAAAGAAGGTTTGAAATGTACTTTTATTGTATTTTAGCGATTCGTAAATATATTGGTTTCATCCCAGCATTCCCCATTTGAAATGACAAAAGTAGGGAATACCACAGCCCCCGCACATGTTAGGCAGCGTTGATGAAATTAATGCGAATCATTTCTATTCGTACTCACCTACTCCATCTCCAATACGATTTGGCAGAAATAAGTAACAAAGTAATCGTTCATGTGACTGAACAGATTAGAACTGGGTAGGGTTTTCGATGAAATAATGATACAATTTTGGTGAAATAAACTAAGTTAAGCAATCCAGATTTTCGCATTACCTCATTCGATTTGTTATTTACTCTAAGATCTCGAGAAAGTAATACATCTTATGAGCTGTCCTTCATGATCAAATAATCTTACAGTAGCTCGTAAGCAATGGGATCATCAAGCTCCTCAGCATCAAGTTCATCTCATTACCTCTTCAAAAAAAATTATGGGTCTTTTGTTCTTTATTCAGTGCATAAATTCTTCGTGATTTAGTGCAATCAGTGGTTGAAATAGTTTTTTGTGATAGTGTAAAAGTTTTCACTTTTTATATAACTGATTTATCAAGAAAATTCTCTATTCTCAAACTTTAAAAAATCTAAGCCTGTACTTCGAGAATGTGATACTGACCATATAAGAGCACTATTGATCTTACATAAGTTTTTTGACTATACAGACCATTTATTGACAAGTATTACGAAAGAAATGCTCAGAGATAAATAATGTTCAAACGCGTGGAAAAATAATATTTTGGGATTGACATTCTTATAGATGTTACCTGGGCAACCGAATATATATCTCAGAATCTTATATTCAAAATAGAAGATCTGGAATTCCTTACAATTTTCATTTGATTAAAGAACGTCTACTAATACATTTACTATAAACGGACTTTTTTCTAAATGATTACAATGACTTGACAATGGAATACTTTAAACTAATAATGATATCCACAAATTATTTATATTTCCTACAAATGGCACAGACTTGATTGGCTCTGATTGCTGTGGCGTGAAATACAGAAGTTCATTAGATAATTTGTCTCATCTACAAGATCTTACTATCTACAAGATCTTACTAGTTCATTTAGTAATTTTTCATTACTTTCCTTTGCGAGAATATAAGTATTTTATTAAAAATTTTCCGCTATCGCACAAATGTAGAGCTTTTCTTTCTACAGCTTACTAGTCTACAAAAACACCCAATACATTACATTCTCGCCGAACGCCTCGATATTTTAGTACTTTTAGTTTCGTTTTCATCTCTATATGTCAGTCATGGGACAGGGAATATTTTGGAAACAAGGAAAATTACTCAAAGAAAAAGGTGCACTCACAAGCATTTGCAAGGATATCAACATTCTTTTCA
Organism: Acheta domesticus; assembly: GCA_031308135.1. Lineage (NCBI taxonomy): Eukaryota > Metazoa > Arthropoda > Insecta > Orthoptera > Gryllidae > Acheta > Acheta domesticus. Next base: position 236,906,017 of record JAHLJT010000631.1, read on the forward strand.
TGGAATTCCATTTTTTACAATATTAATCATTTATTGTGAATACGTGTAAAATATAGCATCTCATTGTGTATTTTTATGAAATTATAAATGTAAGTAAAAATAAAGAAATTGCAGTCAAATTTTGTTTATTTTCAATTTTTAGACATGATTGAAAATCCCTAAAAAAAATTAGAATCAAACACTATGAACAAATCAATGTTTTACAACTTTTATAAAATGTGAAGAATATTCATGCCAATGCTTGCCTTGCTTTTGCTATTTCTTCGGGTATGTTGGCCAACACACTTTGGTACGTTAGATAATAAGAGTAGCGTTTTCTAAACTTATGAGTAATTTCTTAAACAAAATGTGACATTTTTCCTTAACTACTTTTCTTATACTAGAGATTATTCTGTACCTTTTATTTTCTCGTGTGCTGGAGTGTAGAGTGTTATAGACAACAGCATAAAGAAATATTAATCAAAAAACTTTTAGCAATTTTTAAGATAAGTTTGAAAATGTTGAGACTTCATAAGCAAAGTACCCTCAAAAACCAAAATACAGTCGATTCCGGTTGTAGTGAACGCAGATATAGGGAACCCTTGGTTACAGAGAATTTAAGCCACTGTCCGTTTCACTTACATTGCAAATAAGCATAAGAAAATTCGGTTGTAGTGAACCTGGGCCTCGATTGTAGTGAATGTAGAAAATACAACGTCCTGGAAATTAATTTCCTCCTGGAAAAGAACATATTGAACATTCAGAGCCACAAATTCCAACACTAGGCAGCTGAAAAAAGATTATCGGAAAAAAGGTCATAATCGAAGAAGAATCGAATAAAATGTGTTTCTGGAATTTTGCAAAGTACGCGTATAAAATGGCGTATAAAATGGCCCAGGTTCGATTTTCGTTAAACAGTCAAAATTAGTAAAAGTGTAAATTTATTTCTAAGTCTTCCTTTCACTACAATATTGAAGAAAGATATTTTTCCGTAATGAAATCTGTGCTTCAAGACTAGAATTTTAAAATGAGTCATTGTACTGCAATTTTTTCAAATATGGGAAGTTTTCGTGTAATTTTGTGTGAAATAAAACCAATTAAAATACTTTTTTAAACGATTCCAATTTTTTCCTTTGTTTTCTTCAGTTTTTAGAAGTTTTCTTGTAAAATAGACGGCTTTTGATTCAACGCTCTGAATTTTCGAAAACTGCATCGTATAAAATGTTTTCGGTGTCTTCCTTCAACCGCAATATTGAAAATAGATTTTTCTTAATGACCTGTTCTTCAAAACTGGATCTTTAAGCGGAATCATGCCCATTTTTTCATAACATGAGTAGTTTTTTCGTGAAATAAAGACAATTTTAAACAAGATTTTCTGAAAAGAACTCAACATTTTTTCTCTATTTTTTCTCTGATAGAGCGAGGTGCGCTTAAAAATGGCGCAGATCTCATTTTATAAATTTTCGAAAGTTGCAAAGTTACAAGTATGTGAGGTAGTATGAGCTGTTGAAGCACCAACTAGTTAATTTTAAAGCAGAGCCTGAATTTTCTTCATTGAGCTGAACTTCTGTACGTGGCGTGCAGTGATCGAAGCTTCTTTTTGGTCCACTTTGATCTATTGTTTTCTTTTTCAAATCTTCAGTTTGGTTTGATTCGACTTAATGAAAAATATACAATTATTTATTAAATTTTTTCTTTGTAGTGAGCTCAGAAGCTACTGTTGATACCCAGGAATACAACAAAAATATATCTCCAGTGCTTTCATTCACTTTGTGCTCAAATGTGCAACTGGTCAAATATTATTACATCAATACTCTTTTACACTTTCAGATATTTATTTTAAAACTTTTCTTTCATTCGTATTCAAATTAAAAACTTCCTAATGATGTTTGTTGAATTTTTGTAACAATAAGTTGAATTGAAGTGATTTTTACAAAATATTTTACTAGAGAACTGCTTAGAAATGTCACGATAAATTAAGTTTTCAAGTTACTCCGTGTTTAGGTTGAAGTAATTAAGAAAATGTATGTTAACAGTGCCTGTTCATTCATATAATACCTTTTTCATCCGCAAAGTTAACCTTTGATGCGATTTTGGGAACACACAAAAGTTCTAAGTATATTTATTAGAATTTACAATAATTGTGATATGAGTGAAGATATTCCGCACCGAAACTCTTCATATACTTTTCTGAAGTTATAGGAAAAGGAATATATTTTTGGTGCAATATATTCAATGCCTTACGATTTGTTTCACGCCTTTTTAATACTGCGTGAAACAAAATGTGATCAAGTATAATGTAGATGTCTCTCTCACAAGAATATAATAAAGCTCAATAAAAAAATTACAAAGACCACGTACACATCTAATTGAAAGCTGTAAATTTATCAAATTTGTACATTTTTATGCGTGCATGTTCATTTCCGATGCTGTCAGTGCCGATAAATAGTTGTAACTAAATGTTATTGAGTGGGGATTCGGGAAGGTTGCGGAATATTTAGTTTATATTATTTTTACTTTTGGAGTGTCGTGGAGTTAAAAATCGTTGGGAATATTTCCTCTGAAGAAATATCAGAAATAATTTTAGAAAGAAGGAATATTTCGTTCAATATTCTAGAGCAAAACGTTAACATGATCACTGGCTTTAGCGAATTTGATTTTACTTGTATTTGCATTCCAAATATGTGCAGAAAAATGAATATTTTCAGTTTTCCACACATTTTTAAAACTGTGCTGTTTTATGTGACAACTGCCTTTAAGATGTTCGCCGTTATAAATGTATTCCTCGCAAATTATAATTTTCAAGCGCAGTTTCTTTGTATCAGAAACTTACTATTAAGCATATTAAAGTTTCAATTTTAAATTAACTCTAAAAGCTTTGAAGTTATACTAGTGTTTATGAATTTCAGGATTTATGAAATTCATGAACACAAATTGTCAAAATAATGAAAATCAGACGAATTAATCCTCAGAGTAACGGAATTTTAAAAAATCATTCAACTTACGCAGTACATTAAGTATTGAAATGCTGCAGCGAAAAGAGTTGATATTTTGGTAGAAAAACTCATATCGTACAAACCTGATAAGGAATAATGTGATAATTCTTGTTCCCACACGAGGTAAATTGCTTCATTTAATTCGTGTGGTTGAGTAGTTCTGGTCTACATTTCGTGGATTCCTGGTGCCACAAACTTGTTTTATGGCCAAACATCTGTCTGCCCATCTGGCTGACCGTCTGTGAAAAATGCTTGTGGCGAAACAGTTAATATCATTATTCTACAAGTGTTCGAAAAATACTTGTGGTAACGCCAAAATTACAACTTTCACCTGCGTTCTAGAGACGCAATAATTTCTGCACAGGAATTTGATAGTATATTCAAATATTTTAAAAACATTTGAATTCGGAATCTGCTCATATGTCCGAAAAAATTTTTATCCTCTGAAATAATTCATGATATTTTTGAATAGCGTAGTTAATTCCATTTGCTTTCCACTTTGGAAAACTTAACTATCCGTTTCCGCAGTTACTGCAGGATACACTTCTAGGACGAAACTTTTCATTTATTTGCAATATATTTTAAGTAGAGAGAATTCAGTTTCGTCCGTGGTTTCTAATTCAGAGAAAGATGATTTGTAGACCGTATCGAATAATTTTAATTATTATTATTATTTTAAAATTATTTTACTTTTCGTTTATCGCTAGTAATAAGAAACACTCGTTATGGAAAATGAAACGCTCTACAGAAAATATTTTGAAAAAATAATCTTCATGAAACAGAAAACTGAAACTATTAGAAGAACCGAATCATTTATGCGATACCTCCTGGCTTTTGGCAATTATCTTTATTCTGTGGAAATAACAGAAGGAAATAAATACATTTTAGAAAAATTGGTTATATATCTACCTCATGTAAAAAAGTAGTTGTTAAGTAAAGAAAACTGTGTGTGAAATGAACAACGTAAGATTTCGTTTATTTTATTATAATAATGTTTTAATATATCCATCTTTTATTTTATTAATTATTTCATTTCATAAATATTAAAAGATATTTAATGTTGTAGTTATTTTGTCTTATTTAAAATTCAGAATTATTTTTGTCAGTTTACCCATGTTAATTACTTTGTAATCTTGCGAATGACAAAATTCATGTATCATTTATAGTTAAGTTGCATCTTACATTCAACGGTGACACTAGTTTTAAAAGTTTAATTGCTCAAAATTTTGAAAACGCGCAAAACTTTCAAATTACCTAATAAAAGAGTGGAGAAAAAGCACCAAGAAACCACCACTTTGCTGTATTAAAAACTTAAACCGATTAGTTTTAGGTACAATCATTTTCATAACTAGTTTTAAACGAGAAGTTATAAAAAGTTTAAATTAACTCACATATTTAACAATTAACTTACATATTGCTGCACATAATAAATGCAACTGGCCAACGTCTGTAACTGCAACGTCTACTACACAAATCCAGACCGTCGATCACATTTGGACCACGATCTCTACCAGATAAACTGCAGTTCAAACTAAAAGATAATTAAAATACGTATGTATGTGTAGTTGCTAGCTACTTTGCAGCTATAATTTGTGAGTTAGTGCTCGGACCTTTACTGGAATAACTTTAATATGATAAGACATGATTATTTACTTGCTTGATATTGTTGATTTATTTATTTATATTATTATATTACATATTAATCGTATAGTGTTCGGTTTTTGCATTTTCGAACGGAAGGTACTTATAGTTAAAGAATTTTGTTCTTCTGTTGGGCTACATTAAAAATATTCTTCCTTTCCGCGCTTCTAATCAATTCGGTTCTTGACATAACATCTGCACTACTGTGGTCTTCAGCGTTGCACAGATTTCTTACATATGAGGCATGAAACATACATCAGACTGACAACGATGAGAATGAATTACTCATGCATTATGCAATTAGACTCGCAGACAGTTCCGCAAACTAATACTTTCCTAAAATATACTCAAAAGAGTAGTAGTCGAGTAACCTACATTATGTCCGTGCGCCTAAGGTCGTCCTTGGGGTTAGACCTTTTCTGGTCCAAGATACGAGATACACTCATGCGACGTATCTCGGTCTACAGCTGGGGAATGAACCATTTTTGGTGGACCCTTCCAGAATATTCTGAGAGAATTCTCTAAACAAATTTGTTTTTTGGGGGGGGGGGGCAGGTTTACGCACCTAATGAGGAATGTTCTTCTTTTGAGAAATGTTTAAGATAAATAAAGAGGTGATCTATTTATTTATTTATTTATTTGTCAAAAAACAGTAAAAACTGTATATGACATGTGGGGAAAGAGATTTATCTGTGCACATTTTCTTGAGGGCCACAATAAAAAAAATCAATTGCTCATTTGATTGATCATCAATTGATCAATTGCTCATTCGAATTCTTTCAACATGAAGATCGATATCGCACTATTTTAAACCGTACTACCTTTCTGCCGTACCGTCACACTTAACTAGTCGTAAAACTTGAGAGTTCTCTAACATTGAATTTAACATATTCTGTCTAGCAGTTTTTTTTCTTTCTTCTTATTCTGGAATAATTTTAGAAAACGTATTTTGGGGGGACACAGTACTTACACGTATAAACCCAGAACACTGCTATTCTATCTTTCCGGCATAACATGAATCATTACTGTATTATATTTATTGATGATATTGATGACAATTAAATCTAATTTTGTAATGAAACAAATATTTCTTTTAGAAAAGTATTACTACGTATAGTTTTCATGTAATATTCTATGACCAAGAATAAACGAGCCAGGCGATAGTATAATTTTTAAAATATCTTTCTATTATGAACTTGTTACTGTTCTTTGCCTCAACAGCCCGCTATGGGCCTTGGCCGACCAATGTTGACCCGGCCTCTCGGCCATGGGATAAGGGGTCCGGGTGGTTAGCACGAAGACATCACTTCATCGTACATGCTGGTCTTCTTAACCTTAGGGTGGACTTTCTCATCGCACCCAACAATAGATACTGGGACATTTGTAAGAAAAGCGCACAGGTATAATTTGCCTCAGCCGGGAATCGAAGCCGGGGTTTGCGCCGTGGAAAGCGAGCACGCTAACCAACGAATCACCGAGGGAGGCATCATGAACTTGCATTGCACAAATAGTAATGTTTAACATGAAAAAAACACCAGCTCATGCATGAAAAAACATGCTCAAAACTAATATAGACACGAAATACAAGAAAACCCCCACTATATCATTCAGAATCATCAGTGAATTTCACAGAGGAATAGATTTGGGGTGTAACGTTTGAATTCTTTAAAATATAATATCAAAGTTACATTACATTACAACGTAAATTACGAAATGCAATCTGTAACACAGGTAGAATTAGTAACTATAGTTGTACCCTATTGCATTAGGTTAGTTTTATCAATAGATTTTATCAATGAGCGGTGTGTTCTGAATATAACTTATGGGGGAGAAGTACCAACTGGGTACGTTTTCTTGAGCTCTGGAATCCGTTCCCTTCCATTAAGCCCTATTTGAACGATAAATAAAAATGTCAACAAAGTAAGGTTGGTAACATTTGAAAATAGACAGTTTCCCTTCCGAATTATAGAAAATTGTTTGAATTGGTGAATGAACTACAGAATTCAGTTTTTGGTGTTTATAAGAAAGTAGTAACCATGTTCTCGGCCCAACTCCTACCACAACTAGCAAAAGGAGAGCTAAACTAAACAAAACGTGCTAAATATTAATAAAATTCATTTTCGATTTATGACCTTTCTTGACAGATCAGTCACATGTTCTATTACACATAACACAGTGCGAAATGCTGTTTTAACCATAGCTTCAGTACACTGATTAACGAATATTCTTATAATGAATAAAAAAAGAAACAGCGTTATTCGGTGTTAATGAAGTCAACTTATACTGAAGAGATTGCATGTATTACGTTTTTCAACCATAAAAGTAAAATGTCCATAGAAGTTCTTATTCTTTTACGAAATCTTCAGTAAATATAGACATCAATCAGTCATTTTGTAGCTTTTAGGTGCTATGGTTCTCTCAAAATTCTATTTCAATACCGAAATTACAAAAAACTACTTACACCCGTGCGAAAACTCCGCACTTTGTAAATAATTGTTTTAAATGTGAAAATTACTTTAGCAGAATCCAACTTCCAATGTCCACTCATTCAATTGAGCGTAATAGCTTGTTACCATGCAAGACCATTGTAATATTGCTAAGCGTTGAGATTCAATTGCTCAGAAAATCAAACAGTCCCTTCAATTTCAACGTGAAAGCTTATTTCTCTTTCCTTCAATATAATTTCACGTTTTTCTGTTCTTTCCTGCTCCCTCATGCTATAAAGTGCACAAAAAATTACTAAATCTTCAAAAATGTAATAAAAAGTTTAAAATGTCTTATTTTGCAGAAATCATAAGAAAAATAATTCGGGCTTCATTTGTTTTCCCCGTCCCCATATGTCCTCTTCTTTATAGGAATTCCACAAAGGAATAAATCACATATCACTTTTATGTAAAGTTTCTATTATCTTAAGAATAGCCAGAGCTTGATTTCCGGCGGAATGTTGTTCCTGTACCTCGGAAATAATTATTAGAGTATATTATAAACATATAACTATTTCCAATAAATTAATAATTAATTTGGGGCCCAGGACCTATAATTTTATAAATCAAGCACTGTGAATACTTATTTGGCGAATAAAACATAATTTAAAGTTAATGCAAACTTCCATCGTAACTATATAATTTTATAAAGAGTGTTGCTCTTCAGAAACGGAATCCTTCCTCTACTTGAATTGATTCCCAAAATAACACGTCTGCAATAGTTTCCGTTTAAAATAGAATATTTTTTACAGGTCTACATTTTGGACTCTTAGGACATGAACTCTGAAAATGTTTTTACTTTATATTGCATGTCACATTTTACGCAATAACTTAAAGCAATTATTCAAAGAGACTCATACTTATTGCATATGCAAAAAAATGGACTCCAGGGATAAAAGTTCAAAAACTGTGAGAAACTACATTCTATTCCGGAACAACTTCATCATATCTGATATGCTTCAAAACACATTGAAAACCATATTGTGTTTCCCTTGGAACGTCTCTGCAATTATTTTCAAACTGAAACCAACGTACCAAAGAGACTAAGAGGCTTTTTGAAAGGTCGTAGTCGCATTCGTCGTGCATTTCTCAAGAAACAAGTGGCTTCTTTGTGTCGAGAAACATGATTAGTCACTGCTCGATAGATTATGTTCGCTGCTAACGAGACAAGCGAAGGAACTGTGAATCTTCCATTGAAGGACAAGAAGTGCCATCAATTAAACTTAGCTGACGTATTGTGAAACAACGTATCGACAAAAGCGCTTCGGCATTCTTATGAATTACCAGAACAGTAGCGTGTTATAGTGTACTATTGGCAAATTAACTCACTTTCAACTTTACCTAAAGACAGATAAACACATTCAAGTATTTCAAGAACTAATATTTACATGCATGAGGTCTTATTTTTCTTATAGTAATTATAATAATTAATTATTATAATATTTGCATTGAGCTAAATAAGTTATTTTTTAGACATCCACTAGTAGAAGCGGTTCTTTAAGGACATGCATAGCGGGCTAAATGTTCAATTTTTAGCATTAGTACTAAAAGTGAGACGATGGTCAAGTTTCCAGATAAATCTGTGAATGCAACGAAGAAAGCAAACTACTGTCGTCAAACCGCAACAGCTACTACAGACTTGAATGCATATTAGTGATTTATATTCTTATATACTTTTGTGATTTTTATACTTGAATTAAAATAAAATGAAAGTCAGTAAGGCTGTCTAAAAAATAGTGAATGATACACGAGGTAAAAGAGAATTTATTTTGCGAATAGTATTGCACCACTCGGGCCATCGGCCTCGTGCCGCCACCTATCGCAAAATATGTCATTTTCACCACTCGTATCATGAATAACTATTTCTTCTTCCATTACAACAAAATTGGTAATTCATTATTAAATACAAACCAATGTCAGTGACATCTCTATCATTAAAAAGTAAAATTCTACATTGACATTTTTCTCACTAACTGATTAATAGCTTTATTATAGCCTCTGAAATTCATCAGATAATTATTCAATAATACTTATCTCATTGAATTTTAAGCAGCTTATTGAAAAGAACGCTAGGTGGTGCCAGAGATTTTTGTTTTGCAAGGAGTCCTCCGATCACATTATAGATTGAAACGTTCCCCTACAAGGCAGCACGCGTGTACTGCCACTCACGAACTCCAAAGAATGGGATTCTCCAATAAACGTTTTGAATTCAAAATCCGGAGGTCGTATGTTCTTGTGGACGACACAGAACACATGATTCATCAATACAGCCGTCCTTCCCACGTCAAACGATATTAACATAAAACAGAAGCGATACGTGCCCAGAAACATGGGTGAATTTTTCCCAACGGCCGTCGTGTGAGTACAGCTTCGGCAACGGGCCGGGAGGGGAAAACAAAGAAGGAAGGAAAAAAACAACAAACAAACGGAGGAGAGTGACACAATGCGAGGGCGAATGAGAACGGCATGTAAAGGCGCGGGTCGGGCGGCGATATGCATTATGTAAGCAATGAGGAACTGCAAGGGGCCTCACAGGCTGCATGCGAAGCGCCCGGGGCGCCGAGCGCGGCCTCTGGCGGTGGAGCCACGATGCATTCCGCTGCCGGCCCCAGCCCCGCGCAGTGGGCGCGTGCGCGGACCCCCGGCCAAAATAGACAAGCGACATCCATGCAGAAAGTTTCAAAATAGCGATGTTCCTACAAAAAACATGTTTTAAACATCGTTGTATTGAAGTATATATTTTTTGAACATCGATGCATTAAAGTCGATGTTTTTGGAACGCCGATGTATTAAAGTCAATGTTTTTGGAACGTCGATGCATTATGGTCGATGTTTTTGGAACGTCGATGCATTAAAGTCGATGTTTTGGAAACATCGATGTATTGAAGTCGATGTTTTTGAACTTCAATGTTTTGTGCTCGATGTTTTAACGTTTTCAATGTTTTGTTCGTAGATCAAAAATTCCCATAATCAAAATTTTGTTAAATTTGAAATATGACACAATGAGTGATGGTATCACTGTTTATGGCTTCGAACCACCCGAAGGCGGCTTTCCTTTCAACGAGCAGATTTTCTCTCAATGGCCCTCACACACAGATATTTCCTTCGTCTTTACTTGTTTTTCGCTCATGGAGAGGCATTTTTCAACTTTGTTTTCAGTTGAATTTTAATTGTTATTTAATATACAACGCTCTGTCAAATTAAATTTCGTTACGCTGGAATTTAATGGTAAAGGTTACGTGATAAACCAGCTTTAAAACATCGATGTTTAAAAACATCAATGGATTTTGGTGGATGTATTATTGACATCCATGTTTTAATTTTAAATGTCGATGTTTCATCAGTCCAAATGAATCTACGCCGTTCTGGAGTGCGTTTTTCCAGGCTGAAATGTTCGTTTTCCACCAATAAGATGCCATTTTCTCCCTATATGAAATTATGTAATCTCCCAAAGTTCTTTCTACTCTCTCGTACTAATTAATTAATACTTAATGCTACTTCAGGAATCCACTGAACTGTCCCTCCAAATAATTAACACCCAAAACCGCCCACTAATCTAAAACAAATACACCAAATCTTGGAGGAAATCCACCAATCAGGCATACTGCCTGCAGTATTTCAACTACACGGACCGCCCCAACCACACTTTCCGTAATACTGGGTGTCCAAAATGTACAGATGTCGTCTTGGAAGACAACAGTATACGTTTTAATTCACTACGCTTCCCTCACCACGGTCGTTGAATTTCTAGGCAAGCATTGGAGTTTTGGAAGTCATCAATGCATTTATTCGTTGGCTACACCACACAAAATGGACACTTTCATTGAAACCGTTATTTTAAGACGAGACCCATCAATTTCCAGTGAAAGTCGGGTGGAAAAATTACGAACACGGAGACATACTATTAATGTAGGATTAAACTTTTAATTTAGGTGAAGTCAGAACAATCGCAGGGCAAGGAAAATATCAGAAACTGATTGAGAACGTCTAGGTAACTCTGTTTTTCTTCGAAAACAAAAACCTTCGTATTTTATTGACATTCGTGGTAGAACGTGTTCTAGAATCAAAGGAATTATATCTATGAGACAATACTTTTTATTTCAGTTTCAATTTTTATACTCTGATTTTGTATTAGTCATGTTTAGTATAAAAATATTCGTGAATTTTATTTTTGTTCAAATGTATAATTTTCTCAGCAGCGTGTGCTATTTTTTGGAAAACCATTTACCCTGAGTTTGTTCAGCAGCATATTTGATAGAGTAAATACATAGTGAGTAAATAAGTAAGAAGAGTAAGAGTGTATTACAAAATCAATAAAAAGGACACTGATAATTCAAAAGCAAAGTCAATGAAATCCTGCGATGGTGACCAAACAAAGCAACATGTGTTTTTTCACATTCCGAGCTCGCACCTTTTGGCCGCTGAGTGAGCGAATCGTCACCAGTGCGGTCCCGCCCCCACGCCCATCGCCGCCTCACCGCCGCTGCCACCACAGCCGCCGCCGCCGCCGTCGCCGCCACCGCCACCGCCACCGCCACCGCCACCGCCACCGCCACCGCCACCGCCACCGCCACCGCCACCGCCGCCGCCACCGCTGCCGCCGCCGCCGCCGCCGCCACCTCCACCTCCACCTCCACCTCCACCTCCACCTCCGCCACCGCCTCCACCTCTGCCTCCGCCATCGCCACCTCCGCCGTCTCCACCACCTCCGCCGCCGCCGCCCCCGCCGCGGTAACGAGCGGAACCAGAGCCCGGGGGCCGGCAGCGCGGGGCGGCGCGGCGGTCCGCTGGCGGCGCGCTCGCCCACTGCCCGCCTCTCCCGGCGTCCGCTCGTTACGGCCCGCGGAGCCGCCCACCGCGCCGCCCGCCAGCCCTAATGGCGAATTTCTTGGCCGTTCGTTATCTGGGCGCGCTGTGTGACCGTTTTCCCAAACACCGCCACCGCCACCACCGCGCATCCTACCTTAGACACGGTCTGTTCCAGAGGCCCCTTTCTTGATCGGCGGGCAGATTCAAAACTTTTCATGTTTGCCGGTAAACGAAAATTGAAGCATAAAAAACAAGATTCAACTGCCTCGTTGATCAATGAACAGATTCAAATCTTTTAATGTATGCTGATGAAATGAAATTGAAGCATAATAGTAAAACGTGCTTCAATATGCTGGGGTTCTTTCGCTAATGGAAAATTAAGAATAGTGTAAAAGATTGAATACTCATGTTTGATTTCATGCAAACAAAATTTGCAAGATTTTTACATTTGTAATAAATCTAATTGTTTGCATCAAATTTTTCGTCAGATATTCCAATATAATGTCTTTTTATTCTTATGCTCAGTATATTCCGCATGTGTTACGTCATTTATTTTGTTACTTCTTCATTACATCAATAATTTTATTATGATACTCTTACATCTCAAATACTCATTTTTACACAAGATGTAAAAATTGATATATTTTCCTTGTTTTATGTTCATAAGATGACTAACTACAACTTAAAGACTATACAGTAGTTGATGAGAAACTCAGTAGCAAACATAATACATGTATTCTGATTTGGTAACACTTGAAGTTGGTTATACCTAATACGTGTCATAAGATGTAGAAAAAATTAGGGGAAGTGTGCGATTTTAATTTTAATTCTTCAGTAGCCTCGTTTGTGTGGAAATTCGTTTTTGAAACCAATGAACTTAGGTTTTGAATACCATACAAATTTTTTAAAACGCTTTTAACAATTAAGTAGTTACTTTCACTTCGTTACCCAACTCACGTCCAATGAACCATTCTAAAGAATTATAACGTGTGATATTCATAACCATGTATAATATGAATTACGATACTATATCAAGGTTCTAATCTGCTGCACCAATCACTTCAATTTTCATAAAGGATGTTCATGTAAGCGCTTTGTAATTACGCGTCTTTATACATTACTTCTGAATCAAGTTCAAGCGCTTCACAGAAGATACTATTCTACGTTCGAAATTAATGATTTGATATAATTCTGTTCTTCAAAGTCACGAAACTAGAGTTACTAATAATTCGGAAGTAATGTTTACTCCACACAAGCTGTTACAGAATAAACCATTATGAAAAACACATCTCATAAGGTAACGCAAACAACAGTTCTTCCAGTAGCCTTCCACAGCGATGACATTAGGTATGAATGAAAACAATACTTGAAAGGATTTTAACAACAGACTTTCTAACTCTCATCTTCTTTTCGAATAGTAGCAAATGCAAGCACATTAAAATGTTTAGAAACAATTTTTTGCTTTCACTCTTATTATGAAACTCTCATATGCCCAATAAACCCATCATTTTGGAACTACCACATCTTCGCAATTCTCGCAAACATTTATTATTTTTATTTTCATTTAGCCAATTAGATATTCCACCGTAACGTCATATTTGAAGACATTTTCTTAATATTAATATTCCACAGATCAATTTCAAATTCTGTCGAATTTAAAATTCCACTCTTCGAGGAAACTTTGGAAAGAGTAAGTTATGTGTTAGAAGAAAGAATATTAGATACCAGTTAAAATCCTCACTTACATTTGTAACTTTTGATGTAATTGAATATGATGTAACTGCTACCGAGTCTGTCACTAAATTTATTATTTTAATATACTGATCAAACCAATTTTCCGCAAATTGATTTGATCTCCAAAGGAATACATGTTCCTGAAGAACAGAAATCTTGGATGGTTTCGATCAAACAAAGAATATGTACGAGCACTTGAAACTCATTTTATAAAATCGATTTCCATGAATTCTAAGAAAGGCTTTCGAAATATAAACCAGTTTTCATGTTTTTCAGCCTATCCTCTACAACGATCTTCCTCATACTACGCGGGGGTCCTTGTCTGGGGGGGGGGGGCTAAAAGAGTTGCAGACTGGCCGAGGTGGCTCAGAATGTCACTGCGGTGCCTCTGACCGGGAGGACTTAGGGTTCGAGTCCCGACGGTGGAAGGATTTTCGACCCTAGCAACATAGGTCGAATTCAGTCGCTGCCTGGAAGTGAATTCTAGCTGCCGGCCGTTCTCATCGGTAGTTGGCCGTCGTCAATCAACACCAGGCGCTTTCTTCCCTTCCTCTCCCTTGCCCTGTCATCACCTCTTATACTTATATACCCTCTTACACTTATATGCACTCAGAGGCGTATCTAGGTATTCAGGCGCCCATGGCAAGCATAGAATTTGCGCCCCTGTGGAGATGCTTGATATTAAGGTTGTTGTTATTTGTTTTAACGGGTATGCTGTAAATAGCGCCCCTAGTGAGTGGCGCCCATGGCACGCGCCATGCCTGCCATACCGTAGATACGCCACTGTATGCACTGCAACCGAGTAGTGCATGTAAACATCACACAAATTTAATTTATAACTTACAGAGTAAGTTACGTGTTAGAAGAAAGAATATTAGATAACCATTAAAATCCTCATTATATTATATAATCATCAAATCATCAGGTATCATAATCATAATCGTAATCAGAAATCATCAGGCAGGTTCCTTTGCAAACAGGGATAAATAAGTCAATTTTTTGTTTACTTTACGAAGCATATGTACTATTATATAAATTTGAAGATTATAATAATTCAATCATGCATCGAATTGTTTCATCAGTTAAATACATTCGATTAGTTATTTTCAGTCTAGCGCTTGTAAGCTAGACATTTTAAGTTTCTCTTAAACAAGTTGAAAAATCGTCACATGTTGGGAGACCAGTCGAGAGCATAAGTTAAATCTTCAATGTACTGACAGTCCCAATTTGTTATTTTAATCTTCAAGCTGATATTTCAGATGTAACCTGTAAACTGACATTATCAAACAATAAAAGAAGCTTTTGAAACAAACCCACTACAGGTAAAAACTGTATTACATGTAAAGAACAAGTTGTTCATAAAATTACATCTGACAATCTTCATTTTTGCTTAGGGGCACTACGCTGCTTTTAAACTGGCGTCCGGAAACATACCTGCACCGCTTCTGACAATTGAATAAAATAAAGGTTAAATGAAAGTACGTACAAAACTAATATTATACGTTGGTGTTGTCAGTTCATCTACAGAAATACTACCAAACAATAAGTACACATAGTACACCAAAGTTTTAACATCCGTTCAATTTACATTTCTCTAATTTAAGTGGACAACATGAGTGTCTTTGGGATTCTTTGGTTCGAAAAAATGAATCCTAACGTACGTTACAACACTGCGCAGAAAAAAGCAAGGGGATATTATCCCTACATTAGACCGATTGTCCTTTTGAATTCTAACAAGTACTCTTTCACTGATTAGCGAGTTTACCAGGAGCTTCTTAGAGACATTTGGATTTGGATAAGATGTACATATTACTAACAGTTCACCATTTTGAAACTTATATGCAAACAACAAAGAGATTTTGTTTCCTTTTCACCACCTATTTTCAAAACATATATATTCCCTCATGCCACTGTTTTGCTGCTGTTTATGACCTGAAGGCAATTATACATCCAATCCGTTCCGAGAATCACTTCGGATTCTGCCTCCTTGCCTGGTCGGGCGGAGGTGCGTGCCAGATACTTCACGCAAATTCCTCACCCGCACGCCCTCTTTAAAGCACGCGCCTTCGCCGAACAGCGCCCCGGCGACAGAAAGAGAAACATCTCTTCAATTCAAGCCCACATACCCCCCTTCGTACGAATGTGTCCACGAATATTTTTCGGCGTGTGAGGGTACCGGGCGGTATTCGGCATACCGCTCACCACTTCTTGTCGGCATTGTTTTCGTGCCTGCCGCTCTATGAAACCATACGACCGGCCAAAAAACGCGCCAGTCATCATTGTTCGTTCGCTCGAGTCATTGTCCATTGTTCTGGGCAGCGCGCGCTGGCGGCGGCGGCGGCGGCGGCGGCGGCGTCGACTGCAGCGCCGCGCGTGAGAATACGTCGCGCTGCGATTCGCACTTGTTAGCATCCAAGCGGCTGCGCCGGCTCCTTTCGGGGGAAGTCGTTGGCGCTGCATCAGCGATGCACTGGGAAAATATTAGCTCTGCGCTCACGGGGGCATTTCAACAAGGAGAATGAAACTTACGTTTTAAATGTACAGTTGTTTCACATTGGCGGGAAATTACAGAACTAGAATTTGAGTTGATATTCGTAAACGAACTAATCGAGTCTATTAATTATTTTCCAAGCAATTGGTATTGTTAAATTTGATAAGTGATTGTTTAAGTTAATTTAAGAAACTTACGTTTTAAATGTACAGTTGTTTCACATTGGCGGGAAATTACAGAACTAGAGTTTGAGTTGATATTCGTAAACGAACTAATCGAGTCTATTAATTATTTTCCAAGCAATTGGTATTGTTAAATTTGATAAGTGATTGTTTAAGTTAAATTTAAGAAACTTACGTTTTAAATTTACAGTTGTTTCACATTGGCGGGAAATTACAGAACTAGAGTTTGAGTTGATATTCGTAAACGAACTAATCGAGTCTATTAATTATTTTCCAAGCAATTGGAATTGTTAAATTTGATAAGTGATTGTTTAAGTTAAATTTAAGAAACTTACGTTTTAAATTTACAGTTGTTTCACATTGGCGGGAAATTACAGAACTAGCGTTTGAGTTGATATTCGTAAACGAACTAATCGAGTCTATTAATTATTTTCCAAGCAATTGGAATTGTTAAATTTGATAAGTGATTGTTTAAGTTAAATTTAAGATAAGAATATCAGTGTTAATTAAGATAAGAATATCAGTGTCAAGAACAAAGTTTGTGAAAAGCAAGAAAAAATTGCAATGGACAAGCTGCTCAGAACCATCTTTTGGGTTGATTCGTACAGTTTTCTGAAATTAATTTGGTTCGGCCCACATGTTCATTTCAAACTATGAAGTGAGATATCACGATTTTGTCTCCTATGCCTCGAGTGCTTAAATTGCAGTAACCGCTTAAGGAATGGTTCACTTATATCAATAGTCAGTGAAGAAAGTCACTTAGCATTTTCAAAATACAAAAGATATGAAGAAGTTAATGTGTGGGGAACCTTGATTAAAAGTTTAATAAACTCATAATAGGATTAATTAGGAGATTTTTTCGTGGATGTGTTGCGAAGTGAGGATTTATTCCTTGGATTCAGAAGGTCCCCTTCATGGTATTTCGCCGTCCTCGTATTTCCTCCTCACTGTTTCTAACTGGAAGCCAATTCTGGATAGAATTTGATTTTGTTTAATCGTCTGAATTTGGCTACTCGAGGGCGTAAACCAATCTAATTCACACTCATCAACCTGTGAACATCGTCTGCTGAGACGCAAATAAAGACAACACCAGCGGATGAATGATTCGTTCGTCGCTGGGGCGGTAAACCGACTGCATCCCGCGATCACCTTTTCCTAATTCGTTTACCAATCACCCCGAAACTGCGTAGCCCGACTCCATCCCGATCTGTTTTCCTCCTTAGTGTAAGGATTCATTTCTACGTTTACCTTGGTCTGTTTAGGATCACGTTGATCGATTATAATTGTATGAATATGAAACATTTGCATATTCTTTAGAGCACTCCAAACGTTGAAAAACACGGCTTAAAAGTTTATGGAAACAAAACTTCAAACCTCCTATTTCAAGCATCGTCTGACTCCGCTGACAAACACACACTACCAAAGATTGTGCCATATTCATCTGTGTTCGGGGTTTTCTCTGGACTGGTGCGAAGACATTTATTTGCGCTACTAATGAACACAATCCTAAGGAAAATTTTACTCTTTCCGAAACAGCGGATGAACAAAATGGGATAGAGTCGGGCTATGTCTACCCAGGTAACAAAAAGTGAAAGGGAAATCGCTGGGAAGCGAGGGTGAGAGAAAACTGACAGCGGGATGCAATCGGGCTATGTCTTCTCAGGTAACAAAAAGCGAAAGGGAAATCACTGAGAAGCGAGTGTGAGAGAAAACTGACAGCGGGATGCAGTCGGGCTATGTCTTCACAGGTAACAAAAAGCGAAAGGGAAATCACTGAGAAGCGAGGGTGAGGGAAAACTGACAGCGGGATGCATTCGGGCTATGCCTACGCAGGTAAAGAAAAGTGAAAGGGAAATCGCCGGGAAGCGAGGGTGAGGGAAAACTGATCGCGGGATGCAGTCGGGCCTGGCGGGGCATTTGCCAAGGCGGCTGCCCACGCGGAGCGCAATTAAAGCGGGCGGTGGCGGCGGTCCAGGTGGCTGCGCCGCGGGTGAGGATGGCCGGCGTCTTGGGTGCTTCTAAATCAATCCGCGACGGGCGCGGTGCTACATCAAACGGGCGGGGGGGGCGGGGCGGGGCGGCGTGGGGGCGGGGCCGGGGGCCACTCGTATGCCGCGCACGGGCGCGGGCGCTTTGTAGGGCTGTGTATGGCGCAGCGGCTGCGCGCGCCCGTCCCGTTCTCCATGACTGCGCGCAGCTCGCGCGGACGAGCGGGGCGGGGCAGGCGGATCGGGTGGGCGGGGCGGAGTAGGACGAGCGGGACGGGGCGGGCAGGGCTGGACGGGAAGGGGGCAGGGCAGGACAGAGAGCAGGGCAGGACAGAGAGCAGGGCAGGGGGCAGGGCAGGGGGCAGGGCAGGGGGCAGGGCAGGGGGCAGGGCAGGGGGCAGGGCAGGGGGCAGGGCAGGGGGCAGGGCAGGGGGCAGGGCAGGGGGCAGGGCAGGGGGCAGGGCAGGGGGCAGGGCAGGGGGCAGGGCAGGGGGCAGGGCAGGGGGCAGGGCAGGGGGCAGGGCAGGGGGCAGGGCAGGGGGCAGGGCAGGGGGCAGGGCAGGGGGCAGGGCAGGGGGCAGGGCAGGGGGCAGGGCAGGGGGCAGGGCAGGGGGCAGGGCAGGGGGCAGGGCAGGGGGCAGGGCAGGGGGCAGGGCAGGGGGCAGGGCAGGGGGCAGGGCAGGGGGCAGGGCAGGGGGCAGGGCAGGGGGCAGGGCAGGGGGCAGGGCAGGGGCAGGGCAGGGGGCAGGGCAGGGGGCAGGGCAGGGGGCAGGGCAGGGGGCAGGGCAGGGGGCAGGGCAGGGGGCAGGGCAGGGGGCAGGGCAGGGGGCAGGGCAGAGGGCAGGGCAGAGGGCAGGGCAGAGGGCAGGGCAGAGAGCAGGGCAGAGGGCAGGGCAGAGGGCAGGGCAGAGGGTAGGACAGGGCAGGGCGAGGCGGGGCGGGCATAAACAGGCAGAGGGGATGGGGTAGAGCGGGCAGACCGGGCGGGGCGAGGAGTGGCGGGTGTGGCGGGAAGAGCAGGCCGAGTGGGCGGGGCAGGGAGGGGCAGCGTGGCGGGCGGGGCGGGTAGAGAGGTTGGGGCGGGTAGAGCGGGCGGTCGGGGCGTGCTTGGCGGACGGGGCTCCGAGCTGCGCGGTTGTAATGAGCCGCCGATGCGCCGCTCTCGCGTCCACATGAAATGTTTTAGTGGCGTCAACATTGTCGGGATTCGGTCGATCGGCTCCAAACAGGCATGTTAAGAGCGAAGAGCAGTCGTCCTCCAGAAGAGCACGAGAATATCTGTGTTGTATCTAAGAGATAAGGCTTGTATGTCATGGATATATGTCGTAAGGCGTAAAATAAGTAAGGCTGTCCAATAAAATAGGCTATGTAGCAGCCAAGCAGACATTGTTGGGGTAGAGGATTGGAGTCTCTCATTCAAGGAGGTTGAAAACTTCTATTTGCTACATATTGCGAATGTTTGTTAACGCTACATCATTGTTTTTTTTCGTAATGAGAATCAGAGGCTATTTAATAATATTAATATATTGTACTTACAAATGACTTCCTTAGCTCTTGTTTTTTAGTTTTCTTCTTATGAGGTTCTTATCACCAATGACACATGAAACATGAGTCTAAGCCGAATGTGTAATACTAAAGTGATATTTTTTTGTATTTTAAAATAAAGTTCATGTTTTTTCAACACGTTTTGTGTGATAAGTCTTATTCTAAACTATTCTCCGGTTTAAATATAGTGGAACCTCAAGGTCACCGACTGTAACGAGAGGAGAATAATGTCATCCAATCGAGAGCTCCAATACCAATAATATAAGCCGTAACGAAGCTCCCGATTCCCTTCTCCGTCCATTTCGAGACCCTGAAGTGCCACTGTGTTTAAATCGGAGTATAGATTTAACACTGAGTAGATAATTCAGATTCTGAGGTAGAGTTCATGTTCGTTGACAATAAGGCGATATTGAAACTGAATTTCTTTTATTTTATTTTTTAAAATTTATTGCCTTCCTGTTCCTTCTCGCCATGTTTTTCAGGGTTGTGAATAGAAACATCGACTTTTGCTTTATTTCCTAGCTGTGGGTGAAAACTGAAAATCAAAAAATTAATTGAAGCTATGTTATCGATATTTGGTACTGAAACTTTATCAGTTCTAAAACCCTAAAACATCTAATTACTACCATTACATTCTTTAAAATAGTACTTTTAAAATTTTAAATTAAATTTGTGGAGTCTGAGAAGATATTTATACGACTCACATTTGTAATAGGATAGGCCGATGTGAGTGAGTACATGGCTTAAGTGAATAATTTATATCATCCTATCAATAAGTAGGTAACAGTGGTTGGATGCCAAATTATATAATGTAAAAGAAATTATTTTATTACCTTACGAATAATCATAGTTCAATCAACAACAATAATAGTTGAAATAATTTTGCCACAAAATTGAAGAGTCCAAAGACATTATTTTCTGAATATAAGGATGAGTATATATTATTTGTACAAAGATAACAAACGAATTTTTTAAGCGTCATTTGTTCTATCCGGACTAAAAAAATTAAATAAGTGGACCCCTTTTTGATAACATTTTTGTCACTAATTTAAGCAAGAAATATTCAAAATATACTAGTTTTTTCTTAAAAAATTGTATATGACCTTATTTAAAGGTATAATTTTTAAAATCAGATTTCACTTAAATATCTCTATCATCAATATTATACATTTGCAACGTTAATTCTTACAGTTTTCGAAAATACAGAGAATTCTTCTAAAATGGGTCTGAGCCATTTGTTAGTCTTTTTTGCTCTAGTTGAGGGGAAAGGGAAAAAAAGATGATGCAGTTTTTGAAAATCTAATTGTTTAATAATAGTTGTCTTCATTTCACGCAATTTTTTGCAAAACTGAACTGTTCTAAAATTTTTTCAGGATTTCTTTTAAAGATCTTTAATCGAAGAACAAAATTCATTACCTAAAAAAATGTTTAATATTTTAATTTTAGGAGATGGCAAAGTTGTGAACTTTTGCAATGTCCTAAAATAAGAGATTTCAACGCAAATGAGCCTTGCGCCATTGTTTATGCGACCTTTGCGCTATCCGAATAAATACCCATTTTTGAGAAAAATCTTTTTCTTAAAAAATCTGTTTAAAAAATCAAATCTTTAAAAATGATCATCTACAGAATGCTTTGTTTATAGGAAACATTGCAGGTTCATGAAGCAGTATAATACTGCGTAGCCGTATAAAATAATGCAAGAAATTATGTGCAGTTGTAGTGCCACTAATTTTCTTTTTAATCAAGCTTGAGTGGAATGAATCTACTGATGAGTTTTTGATAGCAGCATTAATTTCCTCACCCATATTTAGCAACTTCTGCCTAGGATATTCCCCCTGATAATATTTTGTATGGGAATGTAAACATGATTCAATAAGTGCATTGTTCGTTATGGTCTTTGATCGTGTAACAAAAGAGTTTACAAGAGAATGTTGTTACTGTAACATTGTCTTGAATTTACGCCAAACAAAAAAGTCTTATACATTCTTATAGGGATTGATAACGATGATATATCACCAGAAAGCTTCTGTGAACATCGAAGAACATCACTAAGGATTTTCTTTGTGGGCGCTTGTCTTGGATAAGACGGAGGGCCGCTTCAAACACTGCAAGTGCATTTTGTTCTAACTAAATCCCTACTCTGGGTAAAACAATAAGGATTGTTTGAATGTAAATAGCGCACAAGTGGCTTCCATTGTCTTCCAAGCGACACGTCCGAACTTGCCTCAAGCTTAGAATAACAAACCGAATATCCTACTACCACGTATTCCTCAGATAACGTAGAGCCATCAGAGTAAGTTTATTCTATTCAAGCATGGGTGTTTCCGTATCACATATTTCGACAGCTGAATTCCTTCAGAAAACACCAAAAACATACAATAATATTTGACGTTTGCTCAATATTTTTCAAGTTCTTTGTAGACTAAGATAAACTAATATTTTTAATATCTTGAAACAAATCTTATCTCAGAAATACATTTGGAGGAAGTAAAAGTTCAAAAACCCGATAGAAATGACGTGTATCTCCAGTCACGCCAATGTTTTAGTCTAGGCGCGTGCGGTAATTGCAGATGCCAAGGTGCCACTCACAAGCGCCTGCTATTTTGACAAGGTATCTCTCCCCTCGTTCGAATCAATGCTTAACAGCACTTTGCACGTTGCACCAAGTCTGATGGGGCGCGCAATTAAAATTAAATTGTGAGCATATAAAAAATGTTAGAAAGACTGTTTTCTTTTCTATGGGTAAATATTTTATATGAATTTGTATTAACGTAATGTATACGTGCAATGATATAATGAAAACCGTTTATAGTGCCTTAGAATACGATTGCACTTTAGTAGTAACATGTACCATAGTTTTGTGATATAGTGTCGTTAGCTCATTATAAAGTAATGTAACTTAAGAAATTATTACCTTAATATTACTTTAATTTTTTCAAAGTTTCTTGACAACAAAATGTTATTTAATAAGTATTTTTTTTAAAAAAAGGATGTCTGCAAAGCAAATAAAATATGACAATTCTCTACTTAGATTACAATTCGTTCAACAATCCATATTTCTTCATATATTCGGAATACTTATTAGACCTGAAATGGTTTATGTTTGTCACTCTTTATAGCAAATAGTCTGAATCATTTAAGGACATTTTTCACCAAATATTGCAATCGTTTATGCCTGTTTCTGCCACAATTATTATTCTACCGGATTCTTACCTGTTAGCTTATACATGTTATATTCCTACATACGATTAAATGATTTTAATAAAAGAAAAAAAATAACTGATACTCTTATATTTGTGAGTTCTTCAAGCGTAAAATTCTTCGGAAGGGAATGAAGCATTGATTCCACAAAGAATTTGTTCCACATAACATATCTCAGACAGAGACAAGCATATATCTCCGGAGACTGTCCAAAGCATATTGCAACTTTCTTGTCAGACTTTCATGTCAACTTCATTGAAAATTTTCTTGTATATGTCGTCATATACACTTCCGTGTTTCTCCAGATACATCTCCATAGGCACCCCTGACACCGATGCCGCCACACAAATCTGATTTCCTCCTGACAACTATAAAAAAAAATACACGCCTTCTACCAAGACCCGTGTTCAGGATGCTACATGCATCTGGTTGCACAAAACGTTTTCCATTTTCCTTTTTTCCATTCTTTTGGATAATTGAATATTACCTGAAGCTCGAAGAAATAGCACATCAACTAGAAGGGAAAATCTGTTAATTTCTAATTCAATACTTTTAGAAAACTAGTGGGGTTAAAACAGCACGTACTTTCTCGCAAGTATTTTTACGCAAAATTGCGCGAAAAATACTCAACTTTTCGAAAAGTGGCACCTAACCTTATTTCAAAATCTATATTTAAGGAACAGATTTCATAAAGGGAAAAATACTGTATTAAATATTTTAATTGAAGGAAGAGACCGATTTTTTTTAACTTTTGCAATTTTCGAAAAATCAGGGTTTCCTAGAAATAAGAGATTTGCATCATACCATTAAACGTCCTTTACACTATCAAACAACATTGAATCAAAAACGATGGAGCCATATTTTGAAAATTTTGAAAATGTCGCAGGGGCTATATGTTAAGAACTCTCCAAAATTAACATTTCGGTTTAAAATTCAGGGGGCCGCGATATCAACCAGATCGATTGGGGAATATCAAGTTTGGAGAAAATCAGCTGAACGGTTTAGCCGCTAGCGTTGATGAACGGACAGACATACAGACGGACAGACAGACGTTTTACCGTCATTCGATTTTTCGGTACCAAGGACCCGAAAAACATGAATTCTGGCTAAACCACGTGTTAGATTATTTTTTTCTAAATTTAGCAACTGAATTTGTCCACTTTTTCGTTACCAGGGCCCTGTAATAAGTTTTTTTCTGCCGAAAATCCGCCGCTTTTTCGCACAGCATTACATTACTTTCTCTCTACTCCGAAGCGAGAAAGTAAAAATAAGATCGCTTAATAGTGCAAATATAATTTTTTCTTGACTTTTGAACCTTTCAAACTACGTCTTCTGCGTACGGCCTGTTTATGCAATTAGTGGCCTGCAGGAGATCAAATTGCTACTGAAACAATTTGGTTTTCGAAAATGTGGCACGCACGCTGCTCGAAAACAAAAGAATAAAATTCTCTCATACCTCGTTGAAATAAATTAAATATTTTAATTAAAAAGGAGTATTGCAATATAACAGTTCTTCACATGCCAAAAATATCAATAAAGTTGCTGTTTGGTGATGATACACAAGAATAGCAAATATTGAATGGCGGGAGACCGCTTTCTTGGACCCTTGCTTATGTATGACGTCAGTTGTCTCGTAAGCTGTGACGCACTGAGTATGTGAATTAAGTCTCCTCGCAGCATGAGAATAGGCGGGATAACAAAATCAAATATTTGAATTTTAAGCCGCAATGGAAACTATTTCGTAGCATTTGTATTTTCATGTTATACGTTTTTCGTTTAGAATTTTTAGACAGTGATTTCTAAAACCATTACAAACAGAACACATTAACCAGAAAAATATAACTTAGTTTAAACCATTTTATTAAATTATATTTTCCTCGTGATCCTGGGTATCTAACAAAAACAACCACCTCCCACATCGTCGGAGGCTGAATAGTTTTATTTCGACTGGAAAGTAGTAAAACGGATTCTGCTCGCAGCCATCGCTTCTTCTTCGCTGCCTCTGTGGCCTCGTACTCTGCCGCCCGGCCGCCCGGCCGCCCGGCCGCCGCGCGCAGCTCCTGCAGAGGGCGCTGTCGAGCCACGCCCCCTTTCCCGGCACCTCGGGCGCTCCGCCCGCCCCGCCCCGCCCCGCCCCGCCTCGCCTCGCCCCGCGCCAGGCCAGCTGGGCGAACGGCCGCTGTCAGAAGCCCCGTCGACCACCATTCGACATCGGATCCAACGCGAGATTCGCTCTATTTCCCTGAGAACGATAGCCGTCCGCCAACCGCCGAGCGCCGAGCGCTGAGCGCCGACGCGGCGCGGCCACAGCCTCACTTTGCTCGGCGCGGACTATCCCCGGCGCAGGCCGGCTCCGAGGCGGCCGCCTATAATTCCCCACGCCATAGCCTCCTGCCCATCAACATAACTGGAGGCTCCGAAATAATTGCGGCCAAATGATGGGGTTGCGCTGAAGGCAACTCGCTCAAAATAACAGGGTTCGGAGATTTCGAAAAAGAGGACTGGTTTCTCTTTAAGCCAATCCACTCACATTTTATACAGGGAGGAGTCGCTTATTCGATAGGAGCGAGACTCGTCAGGGAGAGAACGAAAAGAAAACAAAACGACACGCACGAGATTAAAAATATAAAACCGTCTCTGGGGCTTATAAGGTCTATGAGTTAATGTTCAACACGACCAAAATGGCTCCGGGAACCTCTTCTTTGTGCGCTTTTATCCTTCGCGGACAAGAGACTAACCTCCATTTTTGTATCCATCAAAAATACACCTATCACTCTATCAGCACACAACTAATGATTCAGGGCCTGTCTATTCATTTGAGTCCCGACCGAAACGTATCATTTGCCCTGAAAACGTGCACTTAACAGTTTACAGCGGCTGTGAATTGTTTGGGAACTGACTACCACCGCACACCGTAGCGCCTGCGGTCTTCAAGGCTCCAGATCTAGCATTTACGCAATTACGGTTCGACCGCTACCATATAACTGAGGTCGGGCGCTGAGACGGAATAATGTAGTACAACAGGAAGGCGTGTTGTGTTCATCATAAAAACAAATGGAGGCTTGGGCGGCGGGCGAATCACGGCGCTCGACTCCTCCCCGTCATTGTTCCCTTTCTCGGATATCCAACGCCGCTGATTGTATTAAAATTACTCCGTTTCTGGCCCGGGTCCGACGGCTTTCCCACGGAAAGATTCCCTCGGTTTTCGATAATGATATTCGTCACGTCCAAGGAGAGAAAGAAATATATGTCTTTCAATCCGATTGTCTTTATAAAACACGGAATTTCATAAGTCTTCGGAATGTAGACAACAGAAAGTAAATAAAAAGTGGCTATGAATATTAATTTCTCCTCCAGAGATAAAATATAGTCTTGGAGTTACTAAATAAATTAGTTTCTTTTTCTTCTTTTAGTTTGGATAATGATACCAAGTCATATGTTAGGCAGGTTATACTAGGCAGCTTAAATTCTTGCCTTAGAACATCGTATTATATACAGTGATTAAACAGACTCGCCTTACCACATTTGTTCAGGTGCAAAAGCTTTGTGAAGGAAAATCTGAAATAGTATTCATCGGTGGTAACTGTGGAGGAAGAATTGCGGGGATCAGTACTCTTGATCACTACCTCAAAGTGAAATGCTTATTCTGAGATACATCTAAATTTTCCATATAACATTCTGAAATTTGACTAACACCGTGTTAAAGAAACAAAGTTACTACATACAGCGACACGATTTTTCCAGTTTTTCGTTGGCCCGAACCCAGCAATAAGAATTTCCCTGTCGAAAATGACCGATTTCCAGTGGGACGATTATAATTATTTCTCTGCTTGTAAAGTATGTTCTTGTAATTATTTTTTGGAAAAAAGGAGTTTTCATCGTGACTTGTGCTTGAAATTAATAGAATTCATAAAAAGAACATTTTTGTAAAAAGTCACTCAATTTTGTCATTAATTTTTTTACACATAGAACAAGCGACGATTAAAAAATAATGGCACAGATCTAATTTTCGTTGAACACTCGAAATTTTCGAAACATTGTAGTTAGAAATAACGTGATCTAGTGTAACCACCACTAGTTGACCTTTGTGTTCAATTGTTAAACAAGTGTTACTCTTTTTTTAAATGAATTTTAATTAGTTTTTAATCTTAATTTACAAATTATGTTCCAGAAGATCTGGCGAAATGTTATCACCAAACGAATACGTAATTTATTAAATAATTAATATCTTAATTAAATAATTAAATAATATCTATAATTCTGAAATTTATTATGAAATTATACTACGAAATTTCCTATAAATAAAGGACTATTAACTTCGCGTTCAGAACTTCCGGAGATCACGAAGAAGTCTTCGAAATGATGTAATCTAGGGAAAGGACGTGGGGACGGATGTTGCGCGTAATGAGACATTAGGCCACTTGACATCGCTGCATTGAAACTCATTGGAACCGGTAGGCCACTCCCACTTGACATTAATGTTTACGATGTTGGAGCAGAATACACAAATAGAACAGGAACAAAGGAGCCTCACAGAACATAATGTAGGTAACGGCTGTGTGAAGGTACAGTCAAGAAGAGACAATTCTAAAGAGAAAAGGACAGGAAGTTTACAGTAGGTAATTATGCTTATGTAGAAATAAAGTGCTAATATAAATATCTATATTCACGAGGAATATCTCAAGTCATATACTCGTATTGTATGTGAACATTACGGAGAATTTTGTAACAATTTATAATCGCGAATCCAGGGATTATAGAATAGAAATATATAATATATTGCGCATGTTGTCATATTTACTCCTTTTTAAGTAAATGATCTTATTCTTTGCCAACTTTTGCCATAAATGAATAAATGTTTCGTATTTTTAAGGATTCAAGAATAAAAAAGATTAAAACGTACCTCACATGACATAACATTGCCTTAAATAAATACAATGTCACCACAAAACTTTATTTGAATCATAGACAAGATGACTCACTAGTCGCTCCGCTAACGTGGCCCGTCAGTCAGTCGACAAAGCCGTAATGTCAGTCGACAAACCGTTCTGGAAGCCGACAAAGAGGTTTTCCGGCATAAACATCTTAAACGTGGTTTCTATTCAGTTCGAACATTAATTTAGTGACGTACAACCTCCCGAAGGTAATGTTGGCCAACCGCATGAAGCTCCGAGATTTGTCCGTGACTTTGGAGACTTCTTCAGCACTGACTGGGAAATGTATTTCTGTAAACTATGTGAAGTAAACGTAAGCACAGAAAAACATTTTATGTGCAACAAGACAATAATATCTCTGTGTGAAGAGAGGTGCTGGAAATGACGGCAGACAAAGACTGTTATTTGAGCAGATTGACGCATCTTCAATCACGGAATCATTCCATAAGGACTTGTGTGCAAGGGGTCTTTATAGAAACTTCGTCAGTAAATTTGGCATAGACTAAAGCCAACTTTTTGTGGTATCAAACGACATATCACGATTGGAAGATGCTGTTACTCAATTAGGTGTCGTCCTGGTTAGTGTTCAACAAGTGCAGAGTGAGTTTGGGCGAAATCGTGGTCATGTGTCTCACAAAGTGAAGAACAAATTGCAAAGTGTTCTCCAACGGAATTTTGGATATTCTACCATGTGCAACGTTAATGACATGTCTGGGAATGTATCAACATGTGAAGGCAATGAACTGATATGCAGCGTTCACGCCGTCAAATATGTTCTTGCGATGGTGTTGCTGTGCTGGTGAATACCCGGCGTTGCCTGAGTATTAATCACAATCTTGTTTTAAAACAGCCTTGATCGTCTCGCCCACTGTGACTGCTCAGTGCATACTACACGCGCTATGTGCAACACCGATTGAATGATGATTTTGTTTGTAAATAATACTTCCTTCCTACACACCATTACTGTTCTCAACATTTACATTCCCCTGTTCTTAATATTGTAGTATGTCAAGTTATGTTAGAGTAACATTGTTCCCGCGTTGAGTGAACACGTTGCAACACGAACACACAGATATACACATCCATCATTTTTTGTATGTTAATATTTTCGGCAATGGGCGGCACATTTATGAAGCAATGTTTACACCAATGGGGAGATAAATAATAGTATTACGAGCAATAATAATTATTTTTAATATATGTTGGTTACAACATTACAAACATGTGTATTTTGGACACATTTTGGAGCAATAAAAAAATAGCGTTTTTTTGAAAAGCTATATCTCACTTGATAAATGATTTTGAAAATATTATTTTATACAAGATTTATAGGAAATTCTATCTTTTTAATCATTTTTCTGTCATGTTGTAGAGAAAAATACGAAAATGTCGGAAAAAATACCGTTTTTTCCGGCCTCCCGGAGTAAGCACAGGATTTGGGAGGTCGAAAACTTGGGTTTTCAACTACTGCCTGGGTACATACAACATGCCCAAAGAAAGAGTTTATAACCTTTTGCTAGGAAACCCCCCTTTTTTTAGTATCTGCCGATTGTACTATTGTTGGAATATAACTTTAAATAGCAAGATCTGTGCAGTGTGCAGTGTGTGGATAAGTATTCTAACATTCATAAAAGTTTACTAAGAAACTGAAAGAAATCGACCGTGCAATTAAATTGTTCAGAATACGAAAGTTGGATTAATTTTTCTTATATTTCTAGTTCTACTCTACATCACTACATCAAGTCTTAAATGAAATTTTGAAGAACTGTTTAGAAACAGTATCACTGATTGATGTTACGTTCAATTCAGAATAATTCTACGAAACTCTTAAATGAGTCTCGTTCTTACATCATGTTCGATTAACTAAAATATCAGAAAATTTATAACAAATTTTAATTTTGTTAGTTTTGCTGACAAGAAGTCAATCACTTG